>OZ010799.1:460292578-460892578 GCA_963932465.1 Maratus speciosus | reverse complement strand
TGGAAAAAGCACCTGTCGCTTTTTTGCGTTCAGGAATAAAAATGAATTCAGGAATGTGTCATTAAAGAAACCAGTTTGGGTTTGAGAACAGCCTTTGATTCAAAATTGTTATAAGTTTATGAATAATTTTATTTTTTTATACTTTTTTTAGGAGGTATAGTTTTACATGATTGCATTTTTAAAAGTATTTTTTTCTTCTGTGCTTTCGTGGCTGATATAATTTTTTCTTCTTAATTTGTTACGCTATGAATTTAAGTTACTAGATCTGCCTGGCGTTGCCCGAGCCAGGGATGTAGTGGAGGGTATACGGGGGTATACGCCGTGTACCTTCTGGATTTTTTAAAGAAGCTCCGTATACCCTCTGTTTTTCAAATAAAGCATTAGCGTATACCCTACCTATGAACATTCATGATACCAGCGTATACCCTCTGCCTATACCGTATACTCTCTGCTTTTTTTACGACTACAACATTGTGCCCGACTCCAGTACAATAACCTTAAACATACCTTTAAAAAAGGGTGTTTTATTCAAACATTTTTTCCGAGAGGGATTTAGTGTTGAGGGTCCCGCTACCTTCGCCAGCGTGCATTCTCGAATTTGTATGATATTGTATTTTTAAACGAAAATCTATGCAAATGAATCTAGCGTTTCGGACGCCACTGCCTTCGAAAGCGTATCCCCGGGCGTGATATGTACAGTACATTCCGGTCTGTTTTTGCAAACGATCCTCGAATTTGTATAATTTTATATTTTCAAACGAAAATTTTTCCAAATGAACCTAACGGCGGGCCTCCACTGATGTCGGCATCGTTCATCCTCGAATGAATATGTGTATTTTATATTTTTAAATAGACGAAAATCTATTGAAGCGAACATACAGTTGGGGGCCTCACTGCCTACTGCAGCGTACGTTCCGGTTTTTTTTTTTTTTTTTTTTTTTCAAACCAACTTCGAATTTGTATGATTTTATATTTATTAAACCGAAATCTTTCTAAATGAACTAAGGGGCCTATTATAGCGATTGTTGTTTTAACTTGTGACATTTGAATATATTAAACATTCAATTCTGACCAAATGTTCCTGAGAAAACTTAAATAATAAAAAACGTATACCCTTTTCCCACTCTTTCAAAACGCGAAATGATGTCTCCTGGTACTGACAACCCCGGTAGTAGAAAGTTCCTGACGGGTGATGCGCGTCGCAGATTTTCTTTTTCCTTTTGCAGATTTTTTTTCCATTGGATTTTTTTCCAACTTTATATTATGTTTAGTTTTTATTATTTATTACTAAAACTTAAGATTATTATTAATAAAAATGAGTAAAATGCTTAAAAACATTAAAAGTAAATGATTAATTAATTAAAGGTTCCTTTGTAACATTTTACCTGCAGATTATTTTCAGTGCCTGAAAGATCTGTCGCAGACGCTTGGAGAATTTTCTGCTATTGGGCTGACAATCAAAATTGACTCCCACTGTGGGATTCAGGGGCAAAGAGATCTCCCCACTGACGAAAAAGTGTTAGTTCTTCTCTATCTTAGTGTTTAATTTTTTTTCAGTCTCTTTGAAAGAATAAATTTTACTTTTATCAAAATTGTCAGAGGAAAAGAACATATATTGAGTTAATTAAATTTCAAAGTCACGGGAGCAAACAACATGCGGGACAGGGTCCGAATTAGACTATCTAGGGCCCCAGGGCGGACATTATTCTGTGGCCACCCTTCAGTTTATCTGTAGAAATTGATCACGAATTATGCTGAAGTGACCAGTACTAAACATCATGCTTGCTGCACGTATACATAAATATCGTCACCATTAATAGTTTTAACTTGTCCCGATACGAGGAAAACATCAATAATTAAATTCATTTGAAAACAATGGGCTACCAAGTTATCATAATAAAATTTTAATCATTAGTTTCTTGATGATGTAGTTCGTGACTCATAAAGAAAAAAACATGAATAATCAATTTCATTTGAAAACAATGGATTACCAAGTTATCATAATGAAATTTTAATTATTAGTTTCTTGATGATGTGGTTCGTGACTCATCATATGAGGAAAACATCAATAATACTATGCACTACGAAGTTATCACAATAAAAAGTTTTAATCATTAGTTTCTTAACGATGTAATTAGGAAGAAAACCTCAATAATGAATTTCTTTTGAAAACGGATTACTAAATTATCAAATTAAAATTTTAATCATTTTTCTCTTGATGGTGTAGTTTGTGGCTCATTACAAAGAAAACATCAATAATGAATTACTTTCATTTGAAAACAATGGATTACCAAATTATCGTGATAAAATTTAATTATGTTTTCTTAATGATATTATTCGTGGCTCATTACGAGGGAAGCATTAATAATGAATTTTATTTGAAAAGAATGGGTTACCAAGTTATCATAATGAAATTTTAATCATTAGTTTCTTGATGATGTAGTTCGTGGCTTACTATGAGGAAAGCATCAATAATGAATTTCTTTTGAAAACAATGTATTACCTAGTTATCATAATAAAATTTTAATCATTAGTTATTTGATGGTGTAGTTCGTGACTCGTTACGAGGAAAACACCAATAATGAATTTAATTTGAAAACAATGGGTTACCAAGTTATAATGAAATTTTAAAGGTCCATTTCGCCTAGTTTCTTGATGATGTAGTTCGTGGCTCATAACGAGGAAAACATCACTAATGAATTTCATTTGAAAACAATGGGTTGCCAAGTTATCATAATGAAATTTTAATCATTAGTTTCTTGATGGTGTAGTTCGTGGCTCATTATGAGGAAAACATCAATAATGAATTTAATTTGAAAACAATGGATTAGCAAGTTATAATAAAATTTTAATCATTAGTTACATGATGGTGTAGTTCGTGACTCGTTACGAGGAAAACATTAATAATGAATTTAATTTGAAAACAACGGGTTACCAAGTTATCATAATGAAATGTTAATCATTAGTTTCTCGATGATGTAGTTCGTGGCTCATTACGAGGAAAACATCAATAATGAATTCATGAAAATGAAACATCAATTCATTTGAAAACAATGGGTTACCAAGTTAAGATAATGAAATTTTAATCATTAGTTTCTTAATGATGTAGTTCGTGGCTCATTGCAAAGAAAATATTAAAAATGAATTTCATTTGAAAACAATGGATTACCAAGTTATCATAATAAAATTTTAGTCATTAGTTTCTCGATGATGTAGTTCGTGTATGGGGGAGGGCACGGTGTACAGTATGCAGAGAGGGGAAGGGGAGCGCATTCCCTTCCTGAACATCTGAAAACTAAGAATTTGGTCAATTTTAACTATTTAGCGCCCTTTTAACAAAAATCCTGATTATGTCTATGGGGGATCTCTAACATTAGTCAGGACCTGGGCAGGAGACACATTAAAATCCCTTCCAGAAGAGAAACTGTAAACGGAATAGAAATTCTTTTTGCCTATCTTGAGTGTGCGTGCGGTCGTCCATTATACGCCGCCCTCGCAATTAACCTGATGATCACGATCTTCACATTCCACGCAATCATGTCAGGGCCGTATAGGAACGCATTTCACCCAATCGTTTTGAGAAAGAATTTTCGAATATCAATTGACAGTGTTTTTCGATCAAAGTGGAGCACCTCCATAATGGTATGTCTGCAAGTCTGGGTCAGTTTCGCATACACCAGCTGGCAATCAACACACACACAAGCTTTGAATAACCCATCGTTCCCATTCCACTAAATATTTGATAAAGCTCTGTCTGTGTCCTTATATATATGTGTATGTATATTGAGTGACTTTAGAACGTGGAATGAGTAAGGAGTCATCTTCACTTTGTCGCGTTAAGGCTCCTCATCAGTCAGGCTGGAAATTCCCCCTTTCTAATGTTAAGCTTATAACCTTGGAATGCGTCCGTATTTTTCAAATTTCTCCTTGGAAAATTAAAATTTTTATACTTCGTTTTATGTAGGATCTTCTTGAAGAATGTTTTTTACTTTCTTCTATCTTTACAAGAAGAAAGTATTGGATTTGTGAAAATTTTCGACTTCCGGTTTTCGACGGATTTATACGTTTTAGAATGTCCTGAACACGATTTGATGGTTTTTAGAAAATGTCTGTCTGTGAGTCTGTCTGTCACTCTGTGAGTCTGTATGTGACAAAAATGTTGTGGGCGCTCTATCTCAAGAACTAATGCACGGAATTCAATAAAAATTCATATTCAGTTAGTCCCTGATACAAATTGATGCTGATTAGTTTCTGGTGCAAATCGCTCAATAGGTGGCGCTGCTATGCTGCATTTTTTATGATTTCCGAAAAGGCTCTATCTCAAGAACTAATGCACGGATTTTCATGAAACTTCAGATTCAGTTAGTCCTTGAGTTTTAGAATTAGTTTGCATAATGATTTTATTCTGTTACCAGCAGGATTGGTACTGTTTAAATCAATTGGTTAACCAACTGGTTTTTTAGAAAAGACCTAATATAGTATTTTCTCATTTTTGTAATTTAAGTGTTTCAAATATAAATAATTTCTACCTTTAACAGTCTTATCCCAGCAGTCACCGTGAGACATAGTGAGTCTAGGTTAATTTTTATGCATGTAGAATGCAAATTGCATGTGTTGATGAACATATCTGAAGCTCTAAAGAGAAAATTTAAAACATGTGAATGTAGCAAAGTTAAAATAGATTTAAAATATTCAGTATTTTGAATATAGTATTTTCCTTTGAGAAAACGCAGATTATTTACAATTAATAACATAAAATGACCTTTAAGATTTCAGTCAAGCTGCAAAAGAAAATTTTCTGGATTGGGGAGATTATCTTTTAAGGCTGTTCTCAACTGCTCTACTTAACAAGCGCAAAATGCTTTGACACATTTACAAATTCATTTTTTAACGGAAATATATAAACTTGGAAGGCCTGACTGGAAGCGATTTGTAATCGAATCGAACTGTGTTTTCCATTTTTGATAAATAAATTACCTATTGAGTTATAAGCAATTTTTATCATGTGACAAAGGTGTTTTTAATCTTCCTTGAGTAGTTATTTTTCTTTCGCACGGAAATTTGGTTCAAAACTTTGACACTATTTTCTGAAAGATCTATTGCGTTTGCAAAAAGAAGAAAAAAGCGGAAAACACAGTTCCATTACATAGTTTCTGAACAATAGTATCTGCTAGTTTCATGCATTTCCAAACAAAAATAAATTAAAACGTATGTCATAAAGTTGCTCTTTCGGATTTGAGAACAGCCTTAAGAATAAAAAAGAAACTCAAGATATGATGTCCAATAAGAGGACATTGAAAAATTGGGTGCTAGCGAAGCACCTGTTTACTTTTAATTAAAATATGCAATAAGATATATTGAAATCGTCTATTGCATAATCGAATCCACTATTTAAATTTGACAAAAAAAAAAAAAAAAAAAAAAAAAAAAAAAGAGTAAAAATCGAGATAAGGTTTGTGTGAGACATAACAGAAAAAAGTCTCATAAAAATGCCTAAAAATATATATTATTAATTTTTAGTTTAGACACTTAAAAGTAATACGTATTATAAAATAGCTTAGAAAAAAATCCTGTGTATTAAGTCTGATGGCTTTTAAATGTTTTAGTGGATGACAACTTTTATAAATCTACTTTCCATTTTAAGATCAATGTTTTCAGTAGTCTAAAAAGCTGGTAAATAGGTATTTCTGTTTATTTTGCTGTCGCCTTTTCTTTCTTTCTTTCTTTTTTTTTTTTTTTTTTTTTGTTAATGTGGCCTTTTCTGAGGAGAAGCGTCAAATGACAATACACAATACTTCTTGAAAGTGTAAAGACTCTACTGCTAAATTCAAATCATTCCAGGAATTCTTTATAAAGAGCTTTACTTTCAATAAAAGATAATAATTGTTCATGTAGTGTTCTAACAGAAAAATCAGATATCTCAGATTGCAAATATTTCAAAGAAACTATTTTGAATAGCCCATTGGAAAGTATATTTATGAAACTACACCATATATTTATTTATAGTACTAGTAATCAAAAGATTGTTCATTAAGATTTTCAAGGTATCAATTCATGGAACATAAGACATAGCTTTTACTAAAAATGTTTAAATTTTAAATGATTTCAATTTTCTGCATAATTGATTGTAATTATTTAATTTAAATTATTTTTAAATGAAGTTATATTACTTATATATCCAACAATGTTTATTTTTATCAATAAATATGCATGTATATGTAATAGGAAAAAATATATAAAAAAACCCGGTTTAAACCAAAAAAACCGGGTTTTTTGGTTTTTTTGGAAAAAACCCGGTTTTTTACCAACCCTGGCTCTAACTCAAGAAAAAAATGCACGAATTTTCTTCAAACTTCAGATTCAGTTAGTCCCTGATATAAATTAACACTGTTTAATTTTTCGTGTAAATCGCTCCATAGGTGGCGCTGATGTGCTGCATTTTTCAAGATTTCCGCAATAGTTGTATCTCAAGAACTAATGCATGAATTTTCATCAAGCTTCAGATTCAATTACTTCCTTGTATAAATTGGTCCTAATTAGTTTTTGGTGTAAATCGCTTAAAAGGTGACGCTGCTATGCAGAATTTTTTACAATTTTTGCAGTAGCTCTATCTAAAAAACTAATGCACGGATTTTCATCAAACTTCAGATTGAGTTAGAAGTTGTCAAAGTTGTTGATAATTAGATTTTGGTGTAAATCAACTAACAGGTGGTGCTGATATGCTGCATTTTTCAGGAAGTATTAACGTGTATGTGATAGAAGAAAGTTTTGGGATTGCCACATCTGACTAGTTTCTATAATATAAATCAAATTATCTCAAATATATTTTTGCAAACGCAATTTTTTCTTCTTTTATTGGACAAAGTATTTAAAAAATGCATTATTAGTTTTATTTAAAGTGTTAAAATCTTACTTACAATTCGCCTGCTTCACTTAGATTTTAACGCTTAAAATATAAAATTAAATTTATAGTTTATAAACATTTTGGCCTCTAAAAAAGAAGGAAACATTCTTATTTAAGAAGAGTTTTCTGTTTGTTCTTCTTGAAGTGGGTGGGGCCAGTTGAGCTCAAACCAATTGTTAGGGCCTCCCAACCTGGCTAAATCTGTTCTTCTTGAAGAATGTTTTTATTATTATTATTATTATTGGACAAAATATTTTTAAATGCAATGTTAGTTTTATTTAAAGCATTAAAATCTTACTTGCAACTCGCCTGCTTCTTTTAGTTTTTTAACGCTTAAAATATAAAATTAAATACATATTTTAGAAACATTTTGGCTTATAAAAAAGAAGGAAACATTCTTCAAGAAAAGTTTTTTGTATGTTCTCCTTGAAGAATGTTTTTTTTTTCTTTTTTATTGGACAAAATATTTTTTAAATGCATTGTTAGTTTTATTTAAATCATTAAAATCTGACTGACAACTCGCCTGCTTCACTTAGATTTTTAACGCTTAAAATATAAAGTTAAATATATATATTTTATAAACATTTTGGCTTATAAAAAAAAAGAAACATTCTTCAAGAAGAATTTTCTGTATGTTCTTCTTGAAGAATGTTTTTTTTTTCCATCTCTCATTGGACAAAATATTAGGTAGCTTTCTTTACAAAAAGTCCTTCCGGCCAGTGCCGGGAGGAAGAGGTAGCTTTCATAATCCTTATTTTAAAAAAGCCAACTTATATCATGCAAACACATGAAGCTCAATTTAGTGGAAACCGAATATAGGAGATTCAATACTAATTTTTATCAATATAATGAATGAGAATTTCGCGAAATTAGTCAGCTTTATGCAAGCTGCTTTTCTTTAAAGTAACTTATATTTGGCAATTTCTTAAAGTGCCTGTCATTTTAAGACAACATGGTGGATGAGGCTAAGCAGTGAACTTGGTCGAGACCTTAGTAATTGCTGTGCACATGCTCACTCACATCGGAATCGGTTAATATATAGGAGTGCTGTCGCATGCAAAAAATCAGATTTTTCAAAATGTCACCCACAATAGAAATTGAAACTGCTATATCTGAGCCATTTTTTAAGGTAAAGACAAACAAAATATGCTCCTGAATCCTTATATCAAGATCAAATACTTAAGAAAGAAACCTTTTTCAATTTCTAATTTTTTTGCACCTCACTTTAAATATATATATATTTTTTTAATTTAATGGCCGCCATTTTGAAACAAGATGGCTGATGAATCTGGCCAGCGAACTTGGTCGAGGTGTTGATGTATACTATCCACATGCCTTCTTACATCGAAATAGGCGAATACGTGTGTTATCGCGTGACAAATACAAGATCGTTTCAAAATGTTAGTCATGCTAGAAATTCAAAGTGCTATAAATCAACCATTTTTTAAGATATCAACAAAAGAACAAATTTTCAGAAACAAAAACTGCTCCGGAATCTTTGTATCAAGGCCAAACACATAAAAAAAATCTTTTTCATTTTCCAATTTTTTAATACCTCATTTTGAATTTTAAATTTAATTCTTTTAAATGGCAACTCTTTTGAAACAAGATGGCGAATGAAGCTGGCCAACGAACTCGGTCGAGACATTGGTATGTACTATGTACAGACCAAGTTATATCCAAATAGGTTCATAAATACGCCTGTTATCGCGTGACAAAAATCAGGTCGTTTTAAAATGTCAGCCACAAGAGAAATTCAAAATGCTATTACTCAGCCATTTTTTTAGATATAGACAAAAGAAAAACTGTTCCGAAATCTTTGTATTAAGGTCAAACACATACAAAAAAAAAATCTTTTTCATTTTCCAATTTTTTGGTATCTCATTTAAATTTTTTTTATTTTTTAATTTTTTTAAATGGCCGCCATTTTGAAACAAGATGGCGGATGAAGCTGGTCAACGAACTCGGTCGAGATATTTGTATGTACTATGTACACACCAAGGTACATCCAAGTCGGTTCATAAATACGCCTGTTATTACGTGAGAAAAATCAGGACGTTTCAAAATGTCAGCCACGCTAGAAATTCAAAATGCTATAGCTCAGCCATTTCTTAAGATATAGACGAAACAAAAACTGCTCCCGAATCTTTTTATCAAGGTCAAATACATAAGAAGAAAATACTTTTTTCAATTTTCAATTTTTGGTACCACATTTCAAATTTAAATTTTTCTTTAAAATTTAAATGGCCGCCATTTTGAAACAAAATGGCGGATGAAGCTGGCCAACGAACTCGGTCGAGAGATTGGTATGTACTATGTACACAACGAATTACATCCAAATCGGTTCATAAATAGGCCTTTTATCGCGTGACAAAATTCAGGACGTTTCAAAATGTCAGCCACGCTAGAAATTCAAAATGATATAACTCGGCCATTTTTTAAGATATAGACGAAACAAAAACTGCTCCGGAATCTTTGTATAAAGGTCAAATACATAAGAAAAAAATATTTTTCCATTTTGAATTTTTTAGTACCACATTTCAAGTTTTAAATTTTTAAAAAAAATTTAAATGGCCGCCATTTTGAAACAAAACGGCGGATGAAGCTGGCCAACGAACTCGGTCGAGACATTGGTATGTACTATGTACACACCGAATTACATCGAAATCGGTTCATAATTACGGGAGTTACAGTGTGACATAGGTCAGATATATATATATATATATATATATATAAAACCAATAATTAAACATAACCTACCACCATCAAAAACCGTAATATTATGAATTAAAGCTGTAAGTATATATAAAAAAAAAAAGATTAAATTATTTATAAGAATTATTATGGAAGAAAAATAAGAAAGTGGACACCGACAAATAATGGAAATGCTTATATATTGAATTACGTTTTCAAGGGCACAGAATTCAATGATATAAGCAAAATGGTTGTTTTCTGTGGGAATAATAAGCTAAAGCTAAAAGTTATTTTCCCCTGTGCCCAAACAACCATTAAAATCAAGTGAATTGATTAAAAATGAAAGCAGAATAGAAACAAATAATAAGAAATGGAAAAAAACAATAAAACCTATTTAAATATTTATAGGATATAAAATGAAATAATAAACACCATACCGATTAATATTTTAGAATAAATCCACGCGCACATGGCACCCATATCGTAAAGATTAAGGTTAATAAAACAGTTAAGAAATCACAGTAATTGATACCATAGGATGCAGTTAATACATATTGAAATAAATGTTAAATAACTTTTAATATAATATAAAATAATATAAATAGAAAGTAATTACATAATTAAAATGCACTATTAAATTAATTAAAAACCGTTAAACAATATCGTCAAAATTTAGCTAAAAATTCCCCCTGGTGTAGTAAATTATAACTGAAATGCAGCTGGAATAAGTAAATCTAGAACTTATCGAAAAAAAAAACACAAATTGTGGTGCTGCCATCTAGTATTACTTTTATATATATATATATATCAAGGGGTCATGATCGATGAAAATATACCAAAATTTTTTGAAATCCCTTTCCTCCGAACGGCTGCAATAGGTAGCTTTTTTGTAAAGAAAGCTACCTAAAAGCTACCTATTGCAGCCGTTCGGAGGAAAGCGATTTCAAAAAATTTTGGTATTTTTTCATAGATCATGACCCCCAGACCCCGAAACCACCCTCCGTTCAAAATTGATATATATATATATATATATCATCATCATCAACCGTTTTCAATCCACTGCTGGATGTAGGTCTCCCCCAGATTTTTCCAAAGTTTCCTGTCTAGTGCTATTTAGTCATCCAATTTACACCGGCTACTTTTCTGATTTCATCACTCCATCTTACTTGAGGTCGTCTTCTTGGCCGTTTTACATCTCTGGGATACCACTGTAGGGTGTTTGTGCTCCATCTATTGTCTTGTCTTCTTGCGATGTGCCCAGCCCATTTCCATTTTAGCCGTTTAATTCTTTCAATGATGTCAAAAACTTTCGTCTGACTTCTTATCCAGGTTATTCTTTTTCTGTCTCTTCTAGTTATACCTAGCATACATCTTTCCATACTTCTCTGTGTTGTTTGTAATCTTTGTACCATCCGTTTTGTTAGCGTCCATGTTTCTGCTCCATAAGTTAGGACAGGCAAAACACATTGGTTAAATACCTTTCTTTTCAAACACAGGGGCATGCTACTCTTCAGAATAATATTGTTCTTCCCAAAAGCACTCCATCCATTTCTTATTCTTCTATTGATTTCATTGATGATACTATTATCAGATGATATTTCTTGCCCAAGGTACACATAACTTTGCACTTCTTTAATTTCAGTGTTGTTGTAGACGATTTTCTTTTTTGATGCAAATGAGTTGAACATCACCTTAGTCTTTTCCAAGTTTATTTTTAATCCCACATTAATGCTAGCTTCTGCCAAATCTTTTAGCATATTTTCCAATTCTTCAGGACTGTTACTGAAAATTAAAATGTCGTCAGCGAATCGGAGATGACTTAAATATACCCCATTTATTCTAATCCCTTTGTTTTCCCAATCCAGCTTCTTGAAAATATTTTCTAAGACAGCAGTAAAAAGCTTAGGCGAAATGGTGTCTCCTTGTCTTACCCCTCTTCCAAGCTTGATCTTTGCTTTTCCGTTGTCCAATCGGATGGTTGCTGTTGCTTTCTTGTAAATCTTCTTTATAATATTGATGTAAGGTTTGTCTATACCAATGTCCTCCAGAGATTCTACTACTGCTGATGTGTAGACCGAATCAAATGCTTTTTCATAATCAATAAAGGCAAGGCAAAGAGGTAAATTATATTCCTTATGTTTTTCTATGAGTTCCCTTACCGTTTGGATATGATCCATTGTGCTGAATCCACTTCGGAATCCTGCTTGTTCTCTAGGTTGAGCTGAGTCCAGAGCTGATTCAAGTCTTGTCGTTAAAACTTTGGTGAAAATTTTATAAATCACTGACAGTAAGCTGATTGGACGGTAGTTTTTAATGTTTTCCTTCTCTCCTTTCTTGTAAAGTAGCACCATCACAGCATTATTCCAATCTTCTGGTACATCTGACTTCTGGAGACATTTGGAAAACAGTAAGGATAGCATTTTTGCAAATTCTTCTCCTGCTTCTTTGATAAGGTCGATTGTAATTCCATCTTCTCCGGGGCATTTACCTTTTTTCATAAATTTAATGGCTTGTAAAACTTCGTCTGTCATCACTGGGATTATGGCATCGGTTTCTGTTAAGTTTTCTCGAGGATCACATAAGTTGATTTCCCTCTGATCTTCACATTTATATAAATCGTTATAGAATTTTTCGACAATGTGTACTATTTCTTTATTGATTTTGGTGATTGTTCCATCTGCCCTCTTTAGTGCAAAAATGCCTTTTCTTCCAACACAAAGTTTTCGCCTAGCTGATTTTAAACTTTTGTTATCTTCTAGAATTTTCTTGGCAAGATCAGAGTTAAATTTTCTGATATCTTCTGTAACACATTTTCTTACCGTTTTACATAATTCAGCATATTCAACTCTTGATTTAGGATCGTTTTTCTTCATTTTAAATTCTCTGCGTTTCTTCATCAATCTTCTTGTTTCTTCTGTTATTTTCTTTGTCTGCTTTACTTGTGCATCGCCGGCTATCTTCTTTGCAATATCTTGTAGAGTACTGGTTAGTTTCTTGTTCACTACTGTAACATCTTGCTCTTCTTCTAAAGTTGATTGAAGTACTTGGAAACGGTTTTTAAGTTCCAAATGGAATTCTTCTTTATGTTTCTGGAGATTTATTATATCGATTTTGCAAAAGCTTCATTCTTTCCACTTTAATATTTAACAGCAGTT
Source organism: Maratus speciosus (assembly GCA_963932465.1). Classification (NCBI taxonomy): domain Eukaryota; kingdom Metazoa; phylum Arthropoda; class Arachnida; order Araneae; family Salticidae; genus Maratus; species Maratus speciosus. The sequence continues at coordinate 460,879,825 of OZ010799.1, read as the reverse complement.
TGCATCTGACCAACCTGTGATCACTTCCTGTATTGAAGTTATTGAGAATGCTGCAATCCTGAATAAGATGCTTTTTGTTTGTTAAGATGTAGTCGATTTCACTTGTTGAGCCATTTGCACAACGCCATGTCCATTTTCTTTGTGGCTTTTTCTTGAAAAATGAATTCATGATATACAACTGTTCACATTCTGCAAACTCAATCAATCTGTTTCCTCTTTCATTTCGCACCCCATATCCATGATTTCCTACTGATAACTCACCTTTCTCTTTTTCCCCAATTCTAGCATTCCAGTCTCCCATTATTTTTTAAGATATAGACGAAACAAAAACTGCTACGGAGTCTTTGTATAAAGGTAAAATACATAAGAAAAAAAATGTTTTTCCATTTTCAATTTTTTGGTACCACATTTTAAATTTAAAATTTTTTTTTAAATTTTTAAATGGTCGCCATTTTGAAACAAAATGGCGGATGAAGCTGGCCAACGAACTCGGTCGAGACTTTGGTATGTTTTTAAAAAAAAATTTTAAATTTAAAATGTGGTACCAAAAAATTGAAAATGGAAAAACATTTTTTTTCTTATGTATTTTACCTTTATACAAAGACTCCGTAGCAGTTTTTGTTTCGTCTATATCTTAAAAAATGGCTGAGTTATAGCATTTTAAATTTCTAGCGAAGCTGACATTTTGAAACGTCCTGAATTTTGTCACGCGATAAAAAACGTACTTATAAACCGATTTGGATGTAACTTCGTTTATACATAGTACATACCAATGTCTCGATCGAGTTCGTTGGCCAGCTTTATCCGCCATTTTGTTTAAAAATGGCGGCCATTTAAAATTTTAAGAAAAATTGAAATTTGAATTGTGGCACCAAAAAATTGAAAAATGAAAAAATATTTTTTTCTTATGTGTTTGACCTCGATAAAAAGATTCGGGAGCAGTTTTTGTTTCGTCTATATCTTAAAAAATGGCTGAGTTATAGCATTTTGAATTTCTAGCGTGGCTGACATTTTGAAACGCCCTGATTTTTGTCACGCGATAACAGGCGTGTTTATGAACCGATTTGAATGTAACTTGGTCTGTACATAGTACATATCAATGTTTCGACCGAGTTTGTTGGCCAGCTTCATTCGCCATCTTGTTTCAAAAGGGTTGCCATTTAAAAAAAATGTAATTTAAAATTTAAAATGAGGTATTAAAAAAATGGAAAATGAAAAAGATTTTTTTTATGTGTTTGGCCTTGATACAAAGATTCTGGAGCAGTTTTTGTTTCTGAAAATTTGTTCTTTTGTTTATATCTTAAAAAGTGGTTGAATTATAGCACTTTGAATTTCTATCATGGCTAACACTTTGAAACGATCTTGTATTTGTCTCGCGATACCACACGTATTCGCCTATTTCGATGGAAGAAGGCACGTGGATAGTAATCATCAATATCTCGACCAAGCTCGCTGGCCAGCTTCATCAGCCATCTTGTTTCAAAATGGCGGCCATTAAATTAAAAATATATATATTTAAAGTGAGGTGCAAAAAAATTAGAAATTGAAAAAGGTTTCTTTCTTAAGTATTTGATCTTGATATAAGAATTCAGGAGCATTTTTTTTTGTCTTTATCTTAAAAAATGGCTCAGATATAGCAGTTTCAATTTCTAACGTGGGTGACATTTTGAAAAATCTGATTTTTTGCATGCGACAGCACTCGTATGTATCAACCGATTCCGACGTGAGTGAGCATGTGCACAGCAATTACTAAGGTCTCGACCAAGTTCACTGGTTAGCCTCATCCACCATGTTGTCTTAAAATGGCAGGAACTTTAAGAAATCGCCGAATTTGGCAGCGAAATATAAGTTACTTTAAATAAAAGCAGCGTGGATAAAGCTGACTAATTTTGCGAAATTCTGATTCATAATGATTTAGTATTGATAAAAATTAGTATTGAATCTCCTACATTCGGTTTCCACTTAATTGAGCTTCGTGTGTTTGAATAATGTAAGTTGGCTTTTTTTAAAATAAGGAATATGAAAGCTACCTCTTCCTCCCGGTACTGGCCGGAAGGACTTTTTTTTAAATGCATTGTTAGTTTTATTTAAAGTGTTAAAATCTTACGGGCAATTCGCCCGCTTTACTTAGATTTTAACGCTTAAAATATAAAATTAAATATATAGTCTAGAAACATTTATAAAAAAGAAGGAAATATTCTTCTAGAAGAGTTTTCTGTATGTTCTTCTTGGAGAATGTTTTTTTTTAATTATTGGACAAAATATTTTTTAAATGCATTGTTAGTTTTATTTAAAGTGTTAAAATCTTACTGACAACTCACCTGCTTCACTTAGATTTTAACGCTTAATTCATAGTTTAGAAAGATTTTGGCCTCTAAAAAAGAAGGAAGCATTCTTCAAGAAGAGTTTTCGGTATGTTCTTCTTTAAGAATGTTTTTTCTTTCTTTTTTATTGGTCAAAATATTTTTAAAATTCATTATTAGTTTTATTTAAAGCTTTAAAATCTCACTTACAACTCTTCTGCTTCACTTAGATTTTAATGCTCAAAATATAAAATTAAATACATATTTTAGAAACATTTTGGCCAATAAAAAAGAAAGAAACATTCTTCAAGAAGAGTTTCTGTATGTTCTTCTTGAAGAATGTTTTATTTTTCCTTTTTATTAGACAAAGTATTTTTAAAATGCATTGTAAGTTTTATTTAAAGCGTTAAAATTTTACTTGCAACTCGCCTGCTTCATTTAGATTTTTAACGCTTAAAATATAAAATGAAATATATATTTTAGAAACATTTTGGCAAATAGAAAAGAAAGAAACATTCTTCAAGAAGAATTTTTTGTGTGTTCTTTTTGAAGAATGTTTCTTTTTTTTTATTGGACAAAATATTTTAAAAATGCATTGTTAGTTTTATTTAAAGTGTTTTACTTACAACTCATCTACTAAACTTAGATTTTAACACTTAAAATATATAATTAAATACATGTAATGTATCGCGATCGTTCCGGACTTGTATAGGGAGTCGCGGTCCGTTCACTTCCCGGCATATGTCCGCACAGCCGGCTTTCAAATATAAGGACATCTTGAGGTGACATTACCTATGGAATAATTGGACTCGGGAACCTTTTGGTGGATCGAACTCATTTATTTTCCTGCGCATCTTACAGTCCGATTCGCGAATCTGGTCGGAGGTCCTCGAGCCCGTTACATTGACGAATTTAGGAGCTACATCGCCATAGGTTTTGTAGGCATCTCAAAACTGCAAATTTCCCCCGTTTTTGGCGCGGGTTTTAGCTAATATCTTGGGGTTTATCATATTTTCGAGCAGAGGGCATAGTTGTAAATTTGAGAGGAACGTTTCTTTAATTGGTTGATTAGCTTTTGATTGATTGTCCGGGATCAGATGCCGATCAGAGTTGGGCTTGTCTCGCCCGGAAATCAGCTAACCACAACTGAATGAGAATATTCTGAACGTCAGCATTTTTACTCTTAAAGATCGTCCGAAAATGATATCTGAAAGTAATAAGTACTGCTTGGAAACAAAGTTACAAGGGGTAAAACTGGTTTTAGAATGAGATTTAAAGTTAGGAGAAAGAAACTTCGGATTGTAATTTAAATTTTTGAAATTTAATTTGGAATTTTGAATTTTGAAAGGGTTTTTATCCTTTCATGCATATTTTATAAATATTTTTGCCCCCCCCCCCCCCCAAAAAAAAAAAAAAAAATTCTTCAAGATGACCCTACAGAAAACAGAAGGTAAAAATTTTAATTTTCCGAGTAGAAATTTGAAAACTATGGATGCATTCCAAGCCCATAGGTTTAGCATTGGCGAAGGGAATTTGCGTCCTGACTAGTGTTGCTAGGTGTACCAATTTACGCGGGTGTCCCGATTTTCACATGGTCTAAGACCCGTCCCGCTGAACCCCTGCGCGGGACACCAAATGTCCGGATTTTTCATGTTGCGTAAGTTCTCCTGAATTCCTTTTAATATCATGCTATTCGTTAGTCTATCGAGTAAAACTTAGTATAGTAAAACATGTCAAAACAAAACTTGTCTATAAAGGAAGAATTTTATGAATCCGCCGAAATGAATAGCGTACACATCTGTCTGCGAAAACGGAATAGTTTTCCGGTTCCTAGCTATTTATTTTTTATAGGCCTATGCATTTTGATTAACAAAACTTGTGAAAAGGGTACCTGTGTATAACGGAATCCTACCTGAAGCTTAAAAATTATAGTCCCGGCATAATCAATACCATAACAATTATAACTAAAGATCGACCGAAACAGGTTTTTAACAATGAAACCGAAACCGAATTTCGGTAATTTTCCAATTTCGACCAAAACGAAAACGAAAATTCCCAAAATTTTTTAAAAAGTAAAAACATACGTAATTTTTAATTAATTATACGCCTATTAGGCTCTCTGTGTCTCTGACCAAAAATTTTTATTTTCCTATAAAATGAAACGTAATGAATTCATTGACGACACAAAAGGTTTTTCGAATGATACGAATTTCATCTCATTAAAATATGTTTAAAGGTATACATGCCTCGACTTATCTTTTATAACTAGCCGCCTCTGGCGACCAGTTTGGTCTCCCTTAAATGTAATGCTAAGTATTGGATCATGTTACTTTCATTCAGAATTTAATTTACTTGTTCAATCCTTCGCCAAATCGGAAGATTCTGATAGAGAAATCAAGAGCTCGGTATATTTATGTTAGCCAGACGCAGGGGATAAATCGCCAAACATTGTTCCCGTCGCATTTTTTTCTTATTTCATTAATTTCATTTAAAGTATAATCCTTTCACTCATACATTAAATACTATTACATCCATTACTATCACTCATATATTAATTACCCATACATTATATTAAAATACACAACTTGAATTTAAAACTGAAACGTTTATAATTCATGACTTTTACTTATTTCATTAAAAAATAAAAAATAAATAAAATGACGTTTAATTTCAATATCAAAGCTTTGTTTTAATTTACCACGCGAAAAATAAAAAAATGCCAACTGAGGAGTTAAAAAGTGCTATTGACGAGATTTTCACCCGACTAACATAAAAATTCCAAAAATTCTTTGCAATCATGGCAACTTTTATGTAGTTTTATTCGAATTTTTTCTTTTTATTGAAAATAGCCGCCTTGCATATGAATGGACTATTATTATCGAGATGATTTTTCTAAATGATCATCTGTCTTTCTCAAAAGTATTCAAAACACGTCTACGGTTTCTAAGTAAAAAACTTCTATGACTGTTCAGTGTGCAGCTTTCAATGAGCACGTGAAAAGCGTCTTCAAAGTTTAGTGATATTTGCATTGATTGTTTTATAATTTGCACTCACGTCTTGAGTCAGTCGTGACTGATCATTATAAACAGTGCAGTTCATAGCATTAAATAAAGAGTGTCTCATTGCAGCCGATACAGCTCAAATCAAGGAGTCATGCAGAAAATTCCCAAAGGAAGAAACGAGATTTTTGAAATACAAATAGTTTTGGTCGAGTTTCGGTCTGACCGAATTTTCTGCAGCATTTTCACTGAAAACGAATTTTCGGCCGAAAACGAAGCCGCATTTTCGGTCGGTCTATAATTATAACTACTCAGTCGGAAACCCCAAACGGATTTTATTTTCAAACTCTAGCGATTCAGCTCTCAGATTTTACTATATAAGATTATTGTGTCTATTTAAGGCAGTGAAACGTTCTAAGACGAAATTTAAAATTACCAGAGAAAGATTCCGTTTTAGGCAGTTTGCGTCTTAGCAAATCTAAGGAATATATGTAATAATATTCCTTTCCGTAAGGACCATGGATATATTCCGTTTTTGCCAGGTGGATTTTGATAGGATTTACTGTGTTTTTATCTCCCGATTTTTATGTCCCTTTTGTTGTTTCTCCGTCCCACTTTTTGTGACAGTGGAACTGGTCACACAAGTATTGAGTGGACCTTTAGAACCTGGAATGAGTTAGGTGTCATCTTCACTTTGTTGCGTTAACTCAGGAATGTGAAATAAAAAAAATGAATAATTTGGGCACAGAACTACACTGTAAAAAAAAAAAAAAAATTGTAGAGTTACTTAATTTTTTCTGGGAAACTGGGATTCCTAGAACTTTTTATGTGACGACAACAACAAAAATTCATGTAACAGACATACTTTTGCGCCGAAAATAAAAAAATCTGTAAGGTTACTAAGAATTTTTTAGAAAAATGGGATGTCTAGAACTTTTCATGTAACTGCAACCAGGGTTACAGATAAAATTTTAGTAAGATCACTGTAATTTTAGTAGATTCATTTGTAAAGTTACATATTTCTGTAGCTTTACAAAAACTAGTTTTGTAGATTTGCAGATTTTTTTGTACAGTTACAGATGAAAGTTTAGTAAGCATGTAACTTTACATCTGTAGAACTACAGATTTTTTTTTTTTTTTTACAGTGTAGGTGACGTTCACTTCGATAGAGTCCTGCATGGGTTGTATATAATGTTGTCAGGTCCACTGTCACAAAAAGCGGGACAGAGAGAAAATAAAAGTGGGACAGTGTCTTCTAAATCGGGACATAAAAATACAGTGAACTCTATGAAAACAGCCTATTCTATAACGTAATCCTGTCTCTAAGATTAAAGTAAGATTATTAGTAAGTGTTGTAGGTACAACCTCATAAAAAGTAAATCTCATTAAAACGGAATCTGTCTATAAAAGAAAATCTTAATTTTCCTTACAGAAGAAATGTATTACAAATATGCCTGCTAACACGGAAACCTCCCTAAAACGGAATCTTTCTCTGGTCACTTGAAATTCCGTCTTCGTTTTACTTTATTAAATAAACAGAATTATCTTATATACACTGTAAAAAAAAATCTGTGAAGTTACTAAAGTTTTTCTAGGAAACTTGGATTCCTAGAACTTTTCATGTAACGGCAACAACAAAATTTCATGTAACAGACACACTTTTGCGCCGAAAATCAAAAAATCTGTAAGGTTACTAAGAATTTTTTTGGAAACTGGGATTCCGAGAACTTTTCATGTAACTGCAGCCAGGGTTACAAATAAAAGTTTAGTAAGATTACTGAAATTTTAGCAGATTCATTTGTAAAGTTACAGATTTTTGTAGCTTTACAAAAACTAGTTTTGTAGATTTGCAGCTTTTTTCGTACAGTTACAGGTGAAAGTTTAGTAAGCATGTAACTTTACATCTGTAGAACTACAGATTTTTTTTTACAGTGTAGTAAAATGTGTGAAAACGGAATAGATAGAGCCAGAAAAAAAAATTCCGTTTGGGGCGGTTTTTGATTGAGCAGCTATAATTGTATGGTATGGATTAGGCATGGACAATGAAATTTTTACGTTTTTCAGGTAGGATTCCGTTAAACACAGGTACTGTTTTCATAAGTTTTACGCCTGTAAAAACAAAATAGCTAGGAATCGGAAAAATATTCCGTTTTAGGAGGTACACTGTAAAAAAAAATCTGTAAAGTTACTAAAGTTTTTCTAGGAAACTGGGATTCCAAGAACTTTTTATGTAACGGCAACAACAAAAATTCCTGTAACAGACGCTGTTACAGGAATTTTTGTTGTTGCCGTTACATGAAAAGCTCTTGGAATCCCAGTTTCCTAGAAAAACTTTAGTAACTTTACAAATTTTTTTTTACAGTGTACATTTGTATGCTATTCCTTTCTTCGAAATTATAAAAATGTTCCTTTATAGACAGATTTTGTTTCACAGGTTTTACTGTACTTAGTTTTATTCGATATGGACTAACGAATAGCACTGTACTCAAATTTAAAAGAATTTATGCATCTTGAAAAATCGGGACTTGGACGTCCCGCGCAGGGGTTCCGGCGGACGGGTCTTGGAGCACCTGAAAACCAGGACATCTCGTGTAAATCGGGACACCTGGCAACGCTAGTCGTGTACTACCCGACCCAAACCAGAAATATCTGCTTAAAATCGACCTGAACCCGATGAACCAGAAAACTGACCGGAAGTCTAAATGAAAGAAAACCAATGCAGTTTCATTGCAATAATAATCTATAATTCAATTTTATGTTTTTTGTGTAAAAATGAACACATATAAAGTTTCTTTTTTGTTTAAAAAGTATTCAGATTTTTTTTTTTTTTTTTTTTTTTTTTTTTTGTTGAAAAATCGGGTGAAAAATTTTAAAGTCAACCCGACCCGCAATGAAAAAAATTACGATCCGAAAAGGCGATGCGGGGTGGGTTCGTTTAAAATCGGGTTACTGGCTCCGAAGCAGGACTCAGATATATTTCGGATTGGTACACTATTTTTTATTCTTCTGCACGTAAAAAGGAAATTTCATTTTGCCACATTCGGGTTGGTCCTTTATAAGTGAAGGAACTGATTAACATGTACCGCACTGCCGCCACCCCCTGTCATCTGTCTATACAAACTATTACAAACTATTCTTTCTATTACAAACAAATCAGCGAAGACCATTTATTTTTATTATAAAAATAAGGGGGAAAACAATTTTTATTTTATACGCGTTTCATGTGATTTACAATAAATTCTATATTAAATGTATTTAAAAAAAAACTGTTTAATTTAATATGATATAGCTTCTTGCGAGCTAATTTTATATGATATGATTTTTGTTCGCGCACTTTTAAAATAAAATTTCCTGTCCTTTTTTTTTTCTGGTTGGGTGGGAGGGTGTCTTAACTAAAATACAATTTTTCTCTTATAAATTAGTTCTTTCTGAATATTTTTGTACATTAAATCATCGTTAATTTTATATCTTCGCGAAAAAACGCTGAAAATAGCATTATAAATGACTAAAACTTCAAAAATTGCAGAATAAAAAAATTTCCATATTGGAAAAAAATAGGATTCCAGGGGTCGATGCAGGTTTTTATTCTTGGGGCCCATTTTGTGAAAAGTAAAAGTTATTTTTGTGAATTTTATAATATTTTTGTGAAAAATACCATTTTGTAATGAAAGTTGAAATCCAGTTACTCAAATTCGAACCAAGAATTTATTAACAAAAACTTCTTTAAATCCCCTTGCTAAAAAGTTTTTGCTTTTCGTGACCTGGTTTTATTTACAAATTACATATTTTAAAACAGTTTTTATGAAAAAGATTATTACGAAAGGGGCCTGGCCTATTTTATTAAAAGGAATTCTGTGAAGGGGCCTGTTTTATTAAATTCATTTTTGTGAAGAGGCCTGTTTTATTAAGTTCATTTTTGGGAAGAGGCCCATTTTATTAAATTCATTTTTGTGAAGAGGCCCAGTTTATTAAATTTATTTTTGTGAAGGGGCCCATTTTATTAAATTTATTTTTGTGAAGGGGCCCATTTTATTAAATAGATTTTTGTGAAAGGGCCCTAAATTGTCCCCAAATTTTGCCTGGATCGACCCCTAGATTCAATTTGCGAATGTTGAGAAATCGTCGCGCAACCCCCCCCCCCCCCAAAAAAAAAAAAAAAACCGACAAAAATTGTTGTACGCGAATTCCAAATAAACTTCATTGAAAAAAAGGATAAAATTTATTGTATTGGATTAAAAGTTAACAATTGGATGTATTTTTAATAATGTAGAAAATCGCCGCGAAAAACAAAAACAAAAAAGAATCGCTAAAAATTCAGAAATCACAGATGACAAAATTTAGTACATTAGGCTAAAACAATGGAATCGAAATTCTTTTAGGAATACGGAACAATCTGCGTGGAACTTGAAAAAACAAAAGAATTGTTAACATGAATTCGCTCAAATTTATTCCCCCAAACAACGATAAACAGCCAAATCCGGCGATCCTACAACGCCAAAGTTAGTAAAAAGGCTGCCGTAGCATAGTACCCATTGACAAGTTAAACGTGCCCCAATAGTAGTCCTGCATATGAGAAAATCGTTCAGCAAAGGATATGTAAACGGAATTTGTCTATAATGAAATTCTGTCGTAAGGTGGGTCTCAAATTTCCTGCTCAACAGCGCAACATTTTCTGACTGGCATACAATGGGCAGGCCTCACTACCGCAGGGATTTGGAATCGAATAGCGTTTTCCATTTTTTTCGATTACTTATCGACTTATAAGCGATTCTTGTCATCTTACGACAGGATTTTCTCCTTTTACGTGCTGAAATGTCGGGAATTCGGTTCAAAACGCCCACTTTGACGGTATTTTCTGAAAGATCATCTGCCTGTACTAAACAGTGGGTAAGTGTGATCGCAGATCGCACTGAGGGTTTCGTTTAATATTCCTTTCAAAACACTTTATCCTTTAGCAAAATCTGTTAGTTCCACATTTTACAACCAGGGGGCGCACTCTATTCTAAACAAACCTCTATCCGAAAGAAATTCCGTTTTACAACCTATCCATAGATATATATATATTAGTCGAGGGGATTGGGTCCATAGCACCCGAGATACGTAGGTGCCCCCCGGCGGTAAAAAAAATGAAACTAAAATGTGTAAGGTTATCATACAAAATATGAAAGAGTGGTCAAAGGGGTGTCGGCAAAAGTTAGAAAAGTGCTCCCCGGGTGAAAAGGGCGAGGTTAGAAAAGTTGCTTAAAATACAGAAGTTAGAGCCCGGAGTGGTAAATAATATATGACCTTTTGATAATTTTATGATTTTTCGTGTGATCGCAAGTGTTCTGCTATAAGTATACAAAATTTCAAGTCTCCAAATTAATTAGGGGCTCAGTTAGAAAATAAAAGCTTAAAATACACAAGTTAGAGCCCAGACGGGTCAATAAAAGACTTTTTCAAAATTTTATGATTTGTCGTTTGATGTGAGGTGTTGAGCTATAAGTATGCAAAATTTCAAGTTTCCAACATGTATAGTTTCTGAGAACGGGCTCTGTGACGGGCAGACAGACAGAGGAATGAGACGAATAGGGTTTCGTCAGATGAACGAAACCCTAGAAAGGAAAACTTCATTCGATTATATAGTTTCTGAATAAAAACACCTGCCCATTTCATGCGTTTCCGAACAGAAATGAATTCAGAAATATGTGAGAAAGTACAGTGAAACCTCCTTGTGCGACCATCTCCATTAAGCGACCACCTCCCTCAACGACCCTTTTTTCATGGAACGAAATTTATTCCCATAAGCTCCATACTCCCTTTACCTCCATTCAGAGACCATCCCAGTTGAACTCCCTCCATGAGCGACCCATTTCTTTGAAGGAAATGAAACACCTTCCGTTTTGTCCTGGTCGCTTGCAGAAGGTTTTATTATAAAAATAATTCCGGAGAGCGCATTATTCATCAAGCTACTAATCTAAGTTTAGATTTTTTTCCCGGTAACTTTTAAGTGTTTAAACCCCTTTGTGCCTTTTTAGGCAATGAATTGAACTCTGATAACAAAGTAAGAATGACGGTCCATAAACTTTCCTGCTCTATTCTGTCAGGAAACTCTCAAAGAAATAGAAAAATGAATGAAATCGTTATTATTTGTTCCCCTACAAAAAAAAAAAAAAAAAAAAAAAAAAAAAAAATTGCATTTATTGACTGAACTTCGAAAGGACTTGAAAATAAAAGTTATAAAAAGATAAAACTGTAAAATTAATGCAAGCGTCAATATATTCATTTTTTAAACTCTGCAGTCATTACCTTATGTAATTGAATTTTGTTTTGATACTTAAATTTTCATATTTTTTCCTAATGTGAAAAATAAATTTCAGTAACATGAATTGTTACCTTTTTTCAACCATTAAAATCGAGATTTAAACAGGACCTCCATGAGGAGACCACCTATCGGAGCGATCCATTTTTATTGGAACGGAACGTGGTCTCTTTAGGGAGGTTTTACTGTAGTTTTTTTGGATTTGAGAACAGCCTTAACCCCTTCGCGACGAGCATCTTTTCCTGATTTTTTTTAAATCTTTTATCACCGGTTTTTTAAGACAGGAATTCTCACCTAATTTAATCGGAAAAGTGCCCTGATTAAATAAAGGAAAATGTACAATAAAATATAACTAGTGGGAATAATCAAGGATTTTGAGCCCTTATGCGGCACATATGTGTGACGCTTTTCCCCTAGAGCTTAAGGAGACCTTCTACATTAGGAGAAAACAAAAAAACACGTTTTTATGATTTTTTTTGTAAGAAAACTGCATGATGGATCTTTCTGAAATTTTAACAGTTTATTGTACCTATCTTAAGGTACACACAAGATTTTTTTAAATTAGATTTTGTTGCTTCTACTCTAAGTTATAAACAAATATGTTCAACTGCTTTGGAGAATTTCGTCTGGACGGTGGAGATGATAGCGCCTTGTAGAATTATCTGAAACACAAAAATAAATTTTTTTCGTAAACTTCGTGAGTATAGCTTCCAGTTAAATTAAAGGAACCCATAAATTTATTTTAAAAAATTTATGTAATTTATGATTTAAAAAAAAATGTTAAAAAAAAATTCGTTCTTATTTGTTAATAACTTTTTTTTTTAAATAATTTTAGTAAAAGATTTAATTCATATAGAAAGCAATTAAATAAGCTTTAATAATAAAAAAAAAATCAAGATAATTCATTGAGTAGTTTTTTTTTTTTTTTTTTTTTTTTTTTTTTTTTTTTATCTTGCCCACCGTGTTAAAAAATGTGGTTGAACATATTTGCTTATAACTTAGAGTAGAAGCAACAAATTCTAATAAAAAAATTCATGTGTATACCTTAAGATATGTACAATAAACTGTTAAAATTTCAAAAAGATCCATCATGTAGTTTTCTTACAAAAAAAAATCATAAAAAAGTGCTTTTTTTTGTCTCCTAATGTAGGAGGTCACCTTAAACAAAAAAATTTCGTGGTTTCGACGGAAGATATTGCGAACAAATTTACAGTTGAGAAAAAAAAAGCAAAACACCCCCTACTAACTCTGCTTGATTCCAAACAAGTGGAAATAAAGTCCCACTTTTAAGTGACGTATATGAAATGTGCTTAAGGCGGGCCATCTAAATATCAAAACAAGCCTAAACTTTGTTTGTTTTTTCAATAGCAATACCCAAGTTTGACACTATCAATAAATTATACACCTTTCCATTAGCCTTAGTATTTATATATATATATATATATATATATATATCACATAGCCTTTTTTTTCATAGCCTTTTTTAGTATTATAACCACGCAAAAAATTAGCGGATTAGGGTTAATAATTTCAGGAGATGTTAATAAAAATATAAAAATGTATTTTACCATAAGAAGCACTAAATTTTGAATGTTTATAATTCAAACATTTATCATCCTAAATGGCTGGCAATTTCGTTGCTAGGCATAGCTTGAACCGGAGATTTAAAATATAGTGTAAAAATTGGGTGTTGCCATTGAAAAAACAAAATTTGGTCGGTTTTTTTATTTGTAGATGTCCCCTAAGAAACGTTTATCTACATCATTTAAGGGTGTATTCCGATCCAAACTGCTTATTTTCTGATTTATTTTTAGATTCATTTTTGTTCTCAAACGCAACAAACTGGCAAATTCTCTTATTTAGAAACTACATAATGTGCCGTGCTTGTCGATTTTTTGATAAATGCACAAAATATTTTTAAAAATGCTGTCAAAGTGGGCGTTTTGAACCGAATTTTCCGAAGCGGGAGATCTGGGAATGAAAAAAATTATCATACTGAGAAAATAATTATTTAAAAATCAAATTCTAATTAATTGAGCAAAAAATGAAATCACACGGCGTGTTATACGTTTCTTCAAAAATCAGCTCAGTAAGTTTCATGTTTATACTTTTAAAAAGGAGTCTGAAAATGTCTCATAAAATTTCGAGCTGTTGAAGGTGAAAAAATATTTTTTCGAATACACCCTTAAAAGTAGACTTTATTTCTAATCTTTTGTATCAATTATTTTCTTCTATTATAATTAGTTGCAAAGTTAGTAGGGTGTGTTTACTTTTTTTCCACAAACTGTACCTGCCGATAGGGGTGCCTGTCTAAACCGAAAAAAATTCCCGCTCCCTTACAATTTCACCGTATTAGACAAACGAATCTAAAACTGGACAGGTGGTAATCATGCCTGGAAGTGAAAGAATATTTTGGATACCAAGAATAATTTATGTCTCTATTTAATCACATGATGAGATCCGGCATAGCTTCGAAACCCAGTTAAATCACGCAATAGATCGATTTCATTTGCATTCAATAATCGAAAACGAGAAATAAATGTTCGATTGTTAACATATAATACTACATTAGATGAAAAAACGGTCTACTTCGAATTAATTATAGGCAAAAAAGGGATATGGTTATACCGAACTTTGTTTGTTAAAGGGTTATTCAGTTCGGGAGTCACATGACGAGCTCTCATTCTTGTTCTTTCGGATACTATGAACTTTCCACTGTATTCGAAAACTACAGGGTGTATTTTCTTTATAAACTACAAGGTGTTTCTTACAAAACTCCTATAACTGTAAAAATTCAATAATTCTCAAATTATAAACTAGTTGGATGTGCCAATCCCAAAACTTTCTTCTATCTCATACATCTTAATATTTCAAAATGTTGTTACAGAAGTCAATATTTCATTTTTATTAGTTCAATACTATATCAACTTTGACTTTCATCTTAAATTTCTGCTTCAGTCAATTGATCGGAGTAAAACCGAGTTAATCTCCATCATGATATCTATTAAAATCAATAGTTTTTCCTTATTCTGTTGTATATCAGCTGTTCGCAAATCGTCGGGTTATCAGGATGGGAAGTTCCCGTTGATTCACGAGCCGCAGGTGTACAATAGAACAACGAAAAGTCAAGAAAGTTACACAAAAATCGCTATTATAGTGCCCCCTTTCGGCGGAATATTTCAAAAATGAGGGAGGACTTTCTTGCCATGGCCAAAAACATACACAAAAAATTTGTTTTAATTCTATGCATAACTTCATACACTTTCCGATGGTACAATATTCAAAATCGCACAAAAATCGCTATTACACTGTCCCCTTCGGGCGGATTTTTTCCGAATTACGGGAGAACCTGCTTGCCATAACCAAAAACTTAAAAAAAAAAGTTGGTTCAATTCTATGCATAACTTCATACACTTTTCGATGGTGCAATGGCGACACACGGACGGACACACAGACATTTTTTATAAACATGTTTTTTGTGATCTCTGACCCCTAAAATGTGACAATCAGTCGAAAACCGGAAGTCGAAAAAAAATTCGATTGAAGATAGAAAAAAGAAAAAAATACAATAAAAGATAAAATTAGCGACGTTTATCGGATAGCTCATATAATTTTGTATACAATAATTTTTGAAATAGTTCAAATTTCTGTTAGTAGATGGCGCAGCGATATCTCAGACTGTAATGATTTTCATAAAATTTAATAAAATAAAATAAATAAAAATTTACAAATGTTTGATGCAGTTGCACACGTTAGTTTGATCATTCTTACCGTTTTTGTAGTGCGCCATCTACTGACAAAATTTCAAAGCATTTTTTAACTTAATACATGCGAAATTCGTGATAAACGTACCGGTTATTATTTCAATTTTTATTATATTTATTACAGTTAATAAATTGTTGAACTTTAATGACATCTTTGTGAAACAGCCCGTATTTTAAACTAAAAGTTGTCAGAACGGAATCTGTATTTAAGGCCTGTCATTTTTCTTAAATCCTGCAAAACACTGACAGCGACGTAATAAAAATTCGGAGGAAGAACCAGACAGAGACACGAGCATCATTAAAAACTGAAATAAAAAGAGACCCGTTTCAGCAGATAACCCGACCTCCTAATCGAATTCGGACTATGAAAAGATATTAATTATAAGATATAGAAAAGATATTAATAAAAGATATTAAGAGGCTACTTCAGTCAAACGAAAAGACCCGTTCGCCAATGCTAATCCTATGGAAGAAATTTATAAATATATCTCGGTCGTATTTCAATATTTTAAAATGATTTCTTTTGCATTGAATAGTTGAGATCGATCTGTACAAATGCCATTATTTACTTTTTCCATTTTGTTTACAGGTATTTCTTATGAGGACACTTTCATTTTCGGAACCGGTTTCGAAAGTAAAAGCATCCTCCTAAAAAATATCTGGCATCAAAATCGAAAAAGTAAAAAACGGCCTGCATACAGATCGATGTCAACTATTCAATGTAAAAGAAATCATTTAAAAATATTGAAATGCGACCGAGATATCTTTATAAATTTCTTCCGTAGGATTGGCATTGGCGAATACGTCTTTTCATTTGACTGAAGTAGCCTCTTAAACGTTGTCAAATGCTAAAAACATAATTTAAAAGGATTTTATCCAGGTCTGCGGAGTTGGAGTCGGAGTCAGGACCATTATGGAGCGAAAGAGTCGGAGTCGTCCATTTTCCCACCGACTCCGCAGCCCTGATTTTATCCACTGAATCGAAAATTATTATGTGTTCTGATACAAAAGTCCCTTGATATAAGTTAAAAGTTTGTTCATGAAGGTATCGCCCTCTTTATTAAGTGCATTCGTAATTATATAAATACATAGCACGTACAGTCCTCGTCTGGTCCGCCTTTAACAGCGCAATAACGACCCAACCGAACGGTTTGAAGTTTAATATATAAAATCGTTGCAAAATGGTGTTAAATAAATATTCATAAAAGCTTTCTTCATTCTATTTAATCCTATCCTACGTCATGAATTCAGTGATATTCCATGGCAGGTCATGATTCTAGGTAGCCATGGTGATGACGTCTTATATAAGAGGGAGCCCTATTATTTCTGTACTAGCCGCCCTTGCCGTCCAGTTTGGTCTCCGTTAGATGCGTGCTAAACATTGTACCATGTTACTTTTATCCAAAATTTAATTTACTATCTCAATACTTCGCCAAATCAGAAGTTTCTAGTAGAGAAATCAAGAACTCCGTATTTTTATGGGTACTACTTGGTTATCCCGTCGAACATAAATTTATCGCCAAACTATAAGATTAAATACCAATAATGGTTGATCGTAAATGTCACATTCACTTGACTTTAAGCAAGTTACACGTGTCTGCGTCATCAAGTTATTTTTTTTTCGACGTTTTATTTGAATTTTTATTAATGTTGCACTAATTTATTTGTTCTTTCGCTATTTAAAATAAAAATTATGTCAATTTATATAATTTGGCGAGTGGTTTGACTATTTATATAATTTGGCGAAATTTATTTATTTATTTATTTAACTGAATAACGAACATACGACTTGTGTGCTTGACATAAAGCCCGCTTATAAGTCGGAGACAAGATAGCACAAGGAAATATTACAACACAAGAGAAATACACCCTGGGAGTTCCACACAAAGTGTGTGTGCAATGGAACCAGCGGGAATCGAACTCACAAACTCTTACGCACAAGCGATTAGCTGACTGGTGCTTTGGCCACTCAGCCGCAGAGTCCCCTGGCGAAATTGGTCTACGGTATAACTAAGTAGTACATTTTTATGTTAGCCAGGCGCAAGTGATAAATCATCAAACATTATCTTTCCAATCGCATTTTTTCATATTTCATTTAATTTATCTAAAATATACTAATTTCACTCATTTTATTTAAAATACATAATTTTAATTTGAAATTCATGACCTTTCACTTTTTCTTTCCATTTTTCAAGAAAAAGAAAAGAAAAATAATAAATAATACCAAAAACCATGACTTTTAATTTCAACATCAAAGCATTGTTTTAATTTGCCACGCGAAAAATAAAAAATATAAAAAATGGTTACCTGGCATATAAAAAGCGAAGCGGTCAGCCCGGAACTATTGATGACGGTCACATGACTTAGGCTATTATTATAGAGATGACTGAATTTAATCTCTATATAATAAAAGGCAGTGTAACGCATCCGGGACGAACCCACCAATCTCACCAGTCTCCGATAAGATGGAGCCACGTTAGGCTTAATTTTAATTTGAGATGTATATGAGAAAACTTATCTGCCTAAATACAAATCTTTTCTACCTGAAATCCCTTCTGTTCAAAATAATTTTCTATAAAAGATTCAAAACTAACAAAATTTCAATAATTTACGCAGCCAATTCAGAAAACAAACATAGCGCACTTCGTGCGTAAAACGTAAATAAGAAGCCGTGGTAGAGAGTCATTCCTTTTGTGATTCATTGGAAAAAAAATTTAATCATGGAGCTATGAAGATAGGAGACGACATAAATGACATCACTTGAAGATGTCCCACCTTTGCTGCGTGACGTCAGCCGCGGGTAAATAGTACACTTTAACAATGCTTCCCCTTCGATCTTTTCGATGGGGTACAACCCGATATACCAATTTATTAATCAATATACATATAAAAAAAATTTTGGAGGAGGGGAGGAAGGGGGTGTGGGTAAACGATAAAAATACAATTTCAAAATCTTATTTAAAAATAATAATAATAATAGTATTATTTCAATAGTTGTCAGCAGACTGTTTTAATTACGCAGTTTTATTGCATATTTGTTAAATTTTTGTTTTATTAAGAAATCTTAATTTTGTTATAGTATATTAGCCGGAAAACCTGGTTCACACAGAAATATTGTAAATGCTAATTGTGTGTTTATTAGAACATAAACTAGCCGAACTTTGATCATCTAAACGCTTTCATATTGTCAATTATTTTTTATCAGTTTTTTCAAATTTTAAGTGAAAAACACAATTTATACCCACCGTCCTACGACGGGCATTTAAATTAGTATATATATATAGAAACGTAATAAATTTTATATTGATGCATAAGAGTGCAAAAGTATTGCACCAAGATCTGAATATTTATAAAACTAGTTATAGCACGAACGCACCTGATTTGCCACGTTTGACGTACAATTTCCCAATTTCCGACTGGCTTCAATTTAAGGCTGTTCTCCAATCCTAAGGAGTAACTTTCTGACACATTTGTGAATTCATTTTTGCTCGGAAACGCATGAAATGGCCACGTGTTCTTATTTAGAAACTATGTCATCGGATGGTGTTTTCCATTTTTGGGTAAAGGCAGTAGATCTTTTAGACAATACTTTCAAAGTGGGCGTTTTGAACCACATTTATGGTTTCGACGACGCGTACTTAACGGTACATTAAAGAACTCTTTTTTTTTTTTTTTCTTCTCTCGGAATATGAAAAATGTGCATTTGTGATAGTTTATGCTTACACACACGTTACGTGTGTGTAGGTTCGGAGGTGTCCATTATTCAGAGGTAAAAGCATACAAATATATGTATTTGGAGTTGAAAATGCGTTCTCTAAATAGTGGTTTTCACTATTCGGGAGCGTTCGTTATGAAGGTTTTATTGTATTTAGATTTCCAACTCAAAAAATATTTTGGACATTCTTTGAAAAATCGGGTCAACCCGAACTCTAATGGATGTCAACCCGACCCGAAATCCAACCCTACCTGATCCGAATCACGGATTCAGTTAAAAGCTGGTAACCCGACAAGATGCAGCTCCAGTACCTGACCCGCGCAGGACTGTGGTAAAGATCAGTTTAGTATCATACAATAATTTGTTGTCTACATAGAGCTTCGATATTTTTACTGTTATCGCAGGCACAAATCCTGTGAAAAACCCTTAAAGATATAATCATAAAACAAAAAGTTGCTCGCAATCTAATAACTTATAATAGATACGAT
Organism: Maratus speciosus; assembly: GCA_963932465.1. Lineage (NCBI taxonomy): Eukaryota > Metazoa > Arthropoda > Arachnida > Araneae > Salticidae > Maratus > Maratus speciosus. The sequence continues at coordinate 460,860,255 of OZ010799.1, read as the reverse complement.
GTGCGCAATTTCTGACACATTTCCCGCATTCCTTTTTACTCTTAAACGTATGAAATGTACTCTTATTCAGAAACTATGTAATCGAATATTTGCTTTCTTTCTTCGATAAAAGGAGAAGGTCTATCAGAAACTATGTAATCGAATATTTGTTTCTTTCTTCGATAAAGGCTGAAGGTCTTTCAGAAACTATGTGATCGAATATTTGTTTCCTTTCTTCGATAAAGGCGGAAGGTCTTTCAGGCACTATGTAATCGAATATTTGTTTCTGTTCTTCAACAAAGTCAGAAGGTCGTTCAGAAACTATGTAATCGAATATTTGTTTCCTTTCTTCGATAAAGCCAGAAGAAGAAGGTCTTTCAGAAATTATGTAATTGAATATTTGTTTCCTTTCTTCGATAAAGGCGGAAGGTCTTTCAAACACTATGTAATCGAATACTTGTTTCTGTTCTCGATAAAGGTAGAAGGTCGTTCAGAAACTATGTAATCGAATATTTGTTTCCTTTCTTCAATAAATCCAGAAGAAGAAGGTCTTTCAGAAATTATGTAATCGAATATTTGTTTCCTTTCTTCATAAAGGCGGAAGGTCTTTCAAACACTATGTAATCGAATATTTGTTTCTGTTCTTCGATAAAGGTAGAAGGTCGTTCAAAAACTATGTAATCGAGTATTTGTTTCCTTTCTTCGATAAAGATCTTTCAAAAAATGGCAAATTAGTTCGAAATTGTATTTAATTTCGAAAAGAATCCCGTGCCACGAGAAAGACCGTTTGAGAAATAATCACTCCAGTTGCAGTTCATTTACCAAAAAAAGAAAAAAATACCGTTCAATTCCAAATCGTTTGAGTAGTCCGTTTAAAATTGAGCGCGTAATTGTGTCAAAAAACGTAGCGTTTCTGATTGGGGGAGGTTTTTTTCTTTTTCTTTTTCTGAGTGAACCACCGCGTTAATCAAGATGCTTCAAATGTCGTGTAAAAATGTAACAAGATTTTTCTTTTTTTCCGTGCGCACATCACCAACGATATCACCTTTCTCAGAAAAATACCTCCCTATCATCCACCCGAGATCTTAAATTCCAGAAGACTCACGGGGGTGTGCGGAAAATTCTCGACCCCGCAACAGGTCTTTTTTTTTACTTCGCTCCGCTAACGATCATAAATAAGATAATGTGTAAATAAATGGTGACATGACGTCACTTGGAATGCTGAATATTTCAATGTACCCCCTATTTCCCCCCACTCAACAAGTGCATGTTCGTTTCGTTGTGGGGGGAGGGGGTTGGTACCGTGTTGCTACATTTTCTCATGCGAAATTTATTTTGATTATTTTTTTTAATCTCTGATTACTTAAAGAATGATAAAATATATATTATTCCAAAGTACCTTAGAATAATTAAACACACTAGAGTATCTGAACGGGCCGAAATTTCCAGGCCCGGCCCGAGCCAGGTCCCGAGAAAAAATAATATTGGCCCGGCCCGGAAAAAAAGTTAAAATCTCGGGTCGAGCCTAGCCCGGGCCGGCCCGATTGAATTTCTACAAAACATTGATTTTTACGTCGATTTCTTTAAAAATTTGTCTCGTACGAGGAGTTCTGACCAAAAATATTTATCTTAACTTTTTTTTTTCCTGTTTATAATTGTCATTTTTAAAGAAGTGCCGCAGGCTGCGATATTTATTCTTTTTAATGAATCTCTATTTCTTGTATGTAAGTGTTTCAGTTATGATTAATACTGTTAATCCATATTCCATGTATTGAAGTGTTAAAAATTTGAGAATTAATATACAGTTAAATCTTCTAAGACGGAATTGCATAGAAAAGAAAAAAAAATGCGTTATAGACAAATTCCCTTCTTAGCAAGTGTAAATGTATTATATATTCTTTTCTTACGTATTAGCATATTAATTTTGCATGGATCAACACGTTTTTCAGTTTAAAACAGGGTTCTGCATAGGCAGGTTCCCTGTCACACTGTGTACTATATTTTAATTTAAGTATATTTTAATAAGCGTAGAAATATACTATTCTCTAAAAAGAATAAATTTTAATGTTTAACTGCAGAATAATGGCGATTTAAAAGTATATGCATTTTTTGCAAAATTTTTTGGACCAGGGCTAATTTAACTGACATTTGAATGGACCAGGCCACGCGAAGGCAATAATTTTCATACGGGCTGGATCAAAACTAGGACTGAAAATTTTCGGCCGTGAAGACTAGGAATGAAACCAGTCCCGGCTCTGTGCATAAAAAAATAAGTTAGGCCCGGCCCGAGCCTTCAGAAGAAAGTATGACCCGGGTCCGGCCTGGCCCGAAAAGAGTGGAGACTAGGCTAGGCTAGGCCTGGCCCGTCTGTCGTGAAATAAAATCGGCCCGTGCAGATCTCTAAAACACACACACACAAGAGAAAGAAAGAAAAGAAAAGAAACTGAGACTTTTTCGCCAGGGTAGAGGCCACCGCCTCCCCTATGTCCCTACCGAAGGGGGAAAATATTTTGATTATTCTTCTTTACTTTTTATGAGTTTCAAAATTATCTTAAATGGGAACGGGGGCTCGAGTGGACAGAGCCCTCTGACGAACAACAAAAACAAAAAAGGAACTGTTTTAATTATCCATTTTTAAAAATGTTGGTATAAACTTATTTTTATTTTAGACGATTTAATATTTCGTCATTGAGTTTTTATATTTCCGAGCTCAACCAATTATTGTGTCTTTTAATTTTCGCCGTTTCTCGACTTCTCCCTTCCCTTATGAACAGTGCTTAACAGTGTGATCACTTTGAGGGGCTTCTGAGTTGTCATCAACTTTACGCCCAGTCAATTATTGTCCAGTATATTGTCATATAATAAATGAACCATTGGGAGAAAATGTCTATCTGCAGTATATAAACTACGTAATAATTTTTTATTTTAAAATAAAACCTAAATATTAATTAATTACTTTATAGGTGATATTAAAATGAAATAAGAGTGTAATAAATTTTTTTAGTTTAAAAAATGAATAAATTGATAATGGCAAGTTAAAAATTTAATATAATAAAGTTAAATAGCTTAAAATATATAAGCACAGTAAAGAAAAAGAAAAGTTCCGACAAAGCTGGTAAGGACAGACCGGTCAAGGAGTGACAGATGTTAGGACACAGATCTAAAAAAAGGCACTTTTCAATCTTTTATTTTATTTTATTTTATTTTATTTTATTTTATTTTATCTTTTATTTATTTATTTTTTTTTTCATATTAACAGTAAAGATCGTAAGTTGTTATCAGTACCTTTTTTTTTTTAATAAAAAAGCTAAGAGAATTGCCGTCGATCGCTACTTTGGTCCTAGCAGGGTTACTTTGGTCCAGCCCATAAAAAAAGATTTTATTCTATGTATTGAGCAAACAATACAAGATAATTTGGAGTTTTTGCCCTTGAAAAATAATTTATACCCTACTATAGGGTATTTGAATAGTTTGGGGCCAATTGAATTTTTTTTTAATGGCAACACTGAATGTGTTTGTAAACAACTGTTTTCGTGTGTAGATTTTAACTCTCCAATCTTTCTATTGTGAAACAATCTTGATAAGAGCTACAAGTAAAGTAAGTATCAAAATATTACCTTTAGTAACCTGTAACCCATGTGTGATCATAATTTTTCCTTTAACGTTTTATTTTGGAAGAAAATGTTTACGTTTTCATAAAGCTAGCATGAAAACTAGTATTTCAGGGCTACTTTGTGCCAGGCCTGTTTTGGTCCGAAAATAGCTCCAATTACTTAGAAATGCCTTTTATACAACCAAATATCTTAAAACATGTTTTAAGTAACTTTTTTTCAAACGTTACTGTTGCAAAATGTTACATTAATTGAAAGAAATTAAGTTGAAAATGCTGTGAAGGAATAAGAACAAAAGAATTTTTTAAAACACCATCAAAAACTTTTAATTGCGCTAGGCCTTTCGAAAGATCTGAGTCTTTCTTCGTCAGGCGCAAAAAAGACATGCTTCTACTATGAAAGCATTTGAGTCTTGCTGCTGTTTTCATAGTAGAAGCACGTCTTCTTTGCGCCTGACGGAGAAAGACTCAGATCTTTCGAAAGACCTAGCGCAACTAAAAGTTTTTGATGGTGTTTTAAAAAGTTCTTTTGTTTTTGTTACATTAATTATTTTTGTTCCAGTTGCTGAGGATAACATGACGAAAACCGTTTCTCGTTTCTTTAATATTAACAATTGGTTAATTGTGTTTAAATGTTTAAAAAAACCATTTGTTTATCGAGTTTGCAGTGTTAATTTATTAGCAAATGCTATTGCAAGGGTTTTCCATAAAAATGTATTCATTTACATATGAAATGTATTCATTTTATAGGAAACTAAGTGAATGGACCAAAGAAGCCCCTGGCAGGGGCTACTTTGTTCCAAAACTTTAAAAATAGTTATAAAATAAAAAAATTCCTCTTTAAAACCATACAGTTTGCTTCATTGTTTCATGTTAATTGTTTACAACTCCATTTCGACGTTGAAAAATCACATATAATATTTTTTAATAATGGAAATGTGAGTGGAACCAGGAAAAAGTGGCCCAAAGTACCCCCCTCCACCCCCCCCGTGAGACGGTAATTAAAGAAAGTATGCAGACGGTTCGGGCCTATTTTCATTTACGGCACTTAGGACAGGACCGGGTCGTACTTTTTTCTGAGGGTTCGGGCCAGACCTAGTGACCACTCTTTACGGGTCGGGTTCGGCCTAACTTATTTTTCTCTACAGAGCAGGGACTGTTTTCATTCCTAGTTTTCACGGCCCAAAATTTTCCGTCCTAGTTTTGACCCATCCCGTATGAAAATTATAGTCCTTTCAAAAGTCAGTAAGATTAGACCTGGCCCAAAAATTTTTGCAAAAATGCATACATTTTAAAATCGCCATTATTCTACAATTAAACATTAAAATTCATTCTTCTTAAAGAATAGTAGATTTCTACGCTTATTAAAATATACCTAAATTAAAATCTAGTAAAATGTGTGAAAAAGAACCTGCCTATGACGGAATCCTGTTTTAAAATGAAAAACGTGTTGATCCATGCAAAATTAATATAGTAATACATAAGAAAAGAATATATAATACATTTACACTTGCTAAGAAAAGAACTTGTCTATAACGCATTTTTTTTCTATGCAATTCCGTCTTAGAAGATTTCACAGTATAGCATATTTCAGATTTTTAACACTTCAATACATAGGATATGGATTAACAATATTAATGAAAACTGAAACTTTTCCATACAAGAAATACAGTTTCATAAAAAAAAATAAATATCGCAGCCTGCGGCACTTCTATAAAAATGAAGATTATAAACATGAAAAAAGAAGTTAAGATAAATATTTTTGGTCAGATCTCCTCGTACGAAACAAATTTTTAACCAAATCGACGTTAAAATCAATGTTTTGCAGAGATTCACTCGGCCGGGCCAGGCTGGGGCCGAAATTTTATCTTTCTTTCCGGGCCGGTCTCGGGCCGACCTTTTAACTTTTTTACCGGGCCGGGGCGAATTTTTTTCCTATGAGTCGGGCCGGGCCCGGTCCTGGAAATTTCGGCCCGTGCAGACCTTTAACTCAGAGTCCCTCGAGATCCGTAATCATGGAAAATTTGGGTCTTTAACGGTGATCATGCTCGAAGGCATCATAATCGGGGAGCTCAGCCATAATTTCATTGGGAAGGTTATTCCCTTATTAAGGGTAGCATCTAAAAAATATATTCATTTTAATGAAATGTTTTGTACATTTTACGCCCTATCGTTCTCAGCGCCCCTGGCGGTTAACCCCCTCCCTCCCCTCTCCCCGCTCTAAACCCTGCCCTGTCTTTAAGGGGGCCGAATCGAGACTCGTTATTCTGCTTTTCCAATGCGTTCGTTTTTAATGACGCCGGATCTTTCCTTGATTATACATGTCCGACTTAACTGTTAGCTTAACTCTATCACACTCTCCTATAAGGCTTTGTTTCGGAAAATATATGCCTGAGATTTCCCTTCCATTTCGGGGAGACCCGAAATTGGGGCGTTCCACGTTGTGGAAATGCAATCTTTGGAAGAGCAATATCCAAGGTCTTTAGTTATACTTACTTGAAAGGCCTGTGAACAAACAAATCCTTCAGTCTTGAGAGCAAAATTTTTCGAAATATCGGTTTTTCCATGTATCGTCTTAAGGCTTTTCGATGTATCTTCTTAAGGCTGTTCTCAAATCCAAAGGGGCAACTTTATGACACAAGTTTTAATTCATTTTTGTTCGGAAACGCATGAAACTGGCAGGTGTTGTTATTCAAAAACTATGTGTTCGAAAGAAGTTTTCCGTTTTTATTTTCTTTCTATCTTTCTTTCTTTTTTTTTTTCTTTTTTTTGTAAACTCAATAGACCTTTTATAAAATACTGTCAAAGGGGGCGTTTTGAACCAAATTTCCCGACGAAATCAGGAAAACCAGTCAACGAAGGGAGATTTGGTTCAATTCTATGCATAACTTGATACACTTTTCGATGATACAAAAATGAAAATGCCCCAAAAATCGCTATTACAGCGCTTCCTTCCGACGGAATTTTTCCACATTCAAGGAGGACCTGCTGGTCATAGCCAAAAACATACACAACAAAATTTGATTCGATTCTATGGATAACTTATACACATTACGGTGGTACAATGGCGACACACGGACAGATAGACATTTTGTAAAAATATGGTTTTCGGAGTCTCTGACCCCTAAGACCTATCAATCCGTCGAAAACCGGAAGTCGAAAAAAATTTCGATTGCAATACTTTCTTCTATTGAAGTTAGAAGAAAGTAAAAATTATTGACTGAAAGGTACTTTTTAGGTCGCATGCTATCAAAGCCTGAGAGCTAATGTGCCGGCAGGTTCTGTATGTACGTATGTATGTACGTAACGCGATAACTCTTGATAGAAATATCCGATTTGCTTCAAATTTTTTTCTAGGTTCATTCTAATAAGTCGCTCCCCTGATTAGTTTTGGGAGTTCATTGGTTAAGTATAAAGGGGGGGGGGGGAACGGGGCAACCCCCCTTAAGTTAGATAAATGGTTTTTCATGCAGAATTATCAGATTTGTTTCAAATTTGGTATACGGGTTAATTCTGATAAGGCGCTTCCCTGGTTAGATTTCGCGGTTCATTATTTAAGTGTAAGAGGGGGAACGAGGGCTAATATCCCCCTTAATTCAGATAAATGGGTTTTTTCATCCGATTTGCTTCAAATTTAGTATATCGGTTTATTCTGATAAGGCGCTTCCCAGATTTGATTTGAATATTCATTGGTTAAGTATACAGCTCGAAAACAGAGGAGTGGGGGCTAATCCCCTGTTAATTTATTTTCCGATGGGCATTGTTCTTTGAAATAAGAGTGTAATATACAATTAGTGTGAATAGCCTGTGAGCTCAATGCCATCAGTTTAACTGGGCACTTTTCGTTTTGTTTCATATCTAAAATAAACAGAAAATGACCTACTTCTCATAAACGGTGTCAATTTTCTAATGCAAAATTGTAACTTATACGAACTTATCATTGCAAAAAAAAAAACTATTTTTGAACGCCTTTTTAATTTGACAAGATTTGTGAAGTTTATTTTAATAATAACGATGCAAAACTGCACAAATGATAACTAACTTTGGCATGAAAAATGAACTCAGTATCAGTATCGCCATCTGTTGAGAATTCTGTGAACAATTTATTTGAGCTGCTGTGCTGGGAGATAGCAACAATCAGTAAAATCGTGTTTGAAAGTCCACTGTATAAATGAGTAACAATGACTTTTGGTTGGGTTGCGGATAGGCAACGGGGTGATTACAAAGGGATAAAGACAGTGGCGGCAACTTTTTAAAAATATTGAGTGGGCTCAACCCTTTTATGTTAAAATGACATGGACATTTTGTTTTCTTTGGTAGATAGAGGGGAAAGTTACGATAGCGAAGTTAGAATTTTTAAAAATAGAATATGAAAATTGCGATTTTATTAAATTATATTTTCATATTGAGGTCTTAATTTTACGGGCTCTAATATTTAGGATTAAACCATGAATATGACTATAAACTAAAACTCAACGGACTAAAAAATGACACATGTCAAAAATCATTTTGAAAGTCTTTGACAGCATGTTCTGAAAAATCGTTTATTCTTATAAAATAAACTGTCAAGTGCGAGTATTACTCGCGCTCTGAATGTTCCGTACAATAAATATGTGAATTATTAACTGTATTATTAAAAAAATCTTTGCTAAAAGAATAATAAGACTCTGTAAAAAAAAACTCTACAACGTAGGTTTGGGTATACGGTATAGTTGCATATACTAGAAAAGTGTGCATGGGTATACCAAAAAAGTTCTAAGAGATATGAAGCCTAAAGAATTGCACATATTGCTTGCTATTTTGTATAACTCTTTTTTTAATCTTATCCTAATCTGTTTATAATTAACTGAATTCGGTACTGACAATAAAAGAAGTGCATATTTGAACTTCATTTGGCATTTCATAAAACTAAATTCAGCGTAGTAATAATCTTTTCTTTTTACAGTGTATCTAAAAAAAATCCCTTGTTCAAAGTTTAAACTTGGCATTGTGCTACGAGCGCTTCGAAAGGAGGTCGCAAAGTTGCAACGCCGCCTTGGTCCGTGCCGCGTTTTTACAGATAGGTTTATAATTTACTTTTAAAAACACAGGAGGCGTATTTTAGAGATCCATTCAATGCAAACTATGCGCGAAATCCCATAGTATTTATGTGATTAATTCTAACTAAATTAGTCTGTTTTAACAATTTATCAGTTTATTGCTTTTATACTGCTGCTGGATATTGCATTACACAAATATATCATTAAAAGCTGTTATCTAGGCTTCAAAAGCCGATGGTGCATAAAATACGCCGGCCCTGTCATCATGTTTGTTCAAACCGTCCGTGTCTTTAAAGTTTAATATCTCGGCTAATTACAGACGATTTTTTTTTTTCGAAAATCATCATCAACAATGCTTTTATACGTCTGCTATGATAGGTACCTCCAGCACTCTTCAACACCTTTGCTAAATGCCTACAAATCGAAATTTGTGTGTAACAGAAAAATGCGATTTACTCAAAAACTATGTCACCTAGGCTAATCGCTATAATTTTCCTGCAAGGTTTAAATTAACGTCTACTACCTGTACTTTTTTCATAATTTCAGTTTGAGTAGATTCGGAATTAGATGGGGGGGGGGGGGCATGTTTTTGCACTATATTTTCGACGATATCTCTACAACTATAATACCTAAAATTAAAAGAAATGTATTTTTGAGTTCAGCGTTACGAAAGCTTTCACAAATATACCAAGAAAAGATTTTTTTTTTTCAAGTAGCTTAATTAGCACCTCTACGTTTTCCCTAAATATATTTACGAACGTTTAATAATCTGAAAATATGTGGGTCAATAGTCTTTATTACTTCCCCCAATTTGAACTTTCCACGTTCCATAGTTTACGAGTAAAATGGCTGTGACAGACAGACAGACAGACACAGGAGTGATCTTATAATGGTTCCGTTTTTACTTTTTAAGTACGGAACCCTTAAAAATGGAAAGCTATTTAATTTCTTGGTTTCTGAACACCTGCGATTTTCGTGCATTTAGGATGAAATATGAATTCGCAAATATGCCGGAAAATAGCCAATCTCTATTTGAAAACAGCGTAGCATTACTATTTTTGTATGCATTTATTTGCTAATTTATACTATAACACATTAAAAAAATGAATCTGTATGTATTCACAGATACAGTGCGTCTCATAAATATAAAGACACAGATGTTTTTGAAATTACATTTTATTAATTCAGTTAAAATAAATTAAATTTTATACCTCATATTAAGAACACTGAAATGAATCTCTTATAGGGGTTTTAATTTAAATAAAATAATGTCGTCTCGAATAATAAAAAAAATACGCTGTCTTATAAATATAAAGACAAACTTGAAACTGCTTTATATGCAAATTTTTTTCGAATGCACGCGTACAGAATTAATGCGCACGCGCAGAAATACACTTTAACTTATCCAAACGAGCAAAGTTGTTTGACTTATTTCAATTGCAAAGTTGTCGTGGAACATTGAAGTTTCTGAAGGTGAAAATTGTAAAATACGTGAATTTAAAGCTAATGGCTTAACAGTTTGTCTAATATGTAAAAAAACTGGGAGAATCAGAACTGGGAGAACTTTTTAAAATTTTATCAAAAACTTACAATTTATATTCGAGAAAACGATCTGGCAGACCGAGAAAAACTAGTGAAAAACTCGATCGCAAGATCATGCGACTTGTTTCGTCGCATAAAATGTCACTCCGATAAGTTTCTCAACAAGTTTATGGTATGGTCCCAAAGGATACAGTACATCGTCATATAAAAGAAAGAAAAAACATTGTATGCCGGCATTCGTGCAGATTTTCTTTACTGAAAAAAGAACACAAAAAACGGAGGCTAATCTGGGCTAAAGATCATATGCACTGGAAGGACGAAAGGATGCAAGACATTTTTTCAGATGAAGAGAGATTTAACTTGGATGGCCCAGATGGTTAGAATTCCTACTTGCACGATTTAAGACGTTAATCTCGAACCCTCTTCAGTAGGCTGAAAGGGGGAGGTTCTGTTATGGTGTGGAGTGCCTTCTTTTTTAATGAAACTACGGATATTGGTTTTCTGGAAGGTAAACAGACATCTAAAGAGTATATCGAACTGCTTGATAGTCAGTTGTTGCCAATTGCGGAAACTCTTGGTGGTCGGAATTATTTGTACCATCAGGATAATGCATCGATTCACACATCAAGACTAACAAAAAAAATGGTTTGCCGATAGCAATGTTCATGTCACGGTGTGGCCCGCCCGTAACCCTGATTTAAATCCAGTTAAGAATCTTTGTGGCGCTCTCGTTCGCAGTGTATATGCATCTGGTCATCTGGAAGACAATTTTCAAACGTCCTTGAGTTGAAAAAGGGAATCGAACGAAGTTGGTTTGATATAAAGCCAAAATAGTTATACAACTTAATAAAAAGCATGCCAGCAAGAATATTTTCTGTCATTAATAAGAATAGATTATTTATTGGGCGGTAATTCAAAAGTATGTAAAATGTCTTTATATTTATGAGACATCAAATTTATTTAAATTTATCAATTTTCGATTTGAAATTATTTAATTCTAATTTAATTTACTGTAAAATGTTTTCTTGGCCCATACTTTTCGTTATATGTATAAATATAATTTTGAATACTGAATTATTAAAATATTATTTCGAAAATATCAGTGTCTTTATATTTATGAGACGCACTGTAATTTCTTTGCGAAGTACATCTATACATTGTAACCATTCAGTACCATCTCTGTCATATAGAGACAGTAATAATTTAGCTGGATTGTTTGGGTTAGGTTAAAAGAATTTAGTTAGAGTTCTGTGTGCCTGTTACTGCCATTGCCACCTAGAGTACAAAGCCTTCTGGCTAGCTGGTGATGTCAGCAGAAAGAGGCGAACAATCTGTGTATCACATTGATTAAGTAAAGTTTAATATTTCTATGTTTTTCTATATAAGCCAGTAAGCTTCAAAATGACCTAATAATAGAATTGTACACTCTAAAGAAAAAAGAGTGACTATTCACTCCGGAGTGAATAGTCACTCTATCGCAGAGTCAAAATATGCCCAACCTCTTTAGGGTGACTATTCACTCTGAGCAAAAGTGAAATTTTTGACTCTCTGAAAGAGTGAATAGTCACTCCTGGAAAGTGAATATTCACTCTAAACAGGGGTGGATAATCACTTTTTCGGAGGAGTGACTATTCACTCTTGCTAAAGGAGTGCGGGTTTTCACCCCTGGTGGTAGTGAATAGCCACTCTTTCATAGGAATGAATGTTCATTTTTTATGTAGTCGGTTCTTTTTTTATTTTGCTTTTATGGTCATTTTAAAAGAATCACATATTTTACGGCATGCAATGAAAATAGATACAAGCGTGGTAAAGATTGGAATAAAATACTTTGTTAAGAAATATTTATTTAATTCATAGTTTGTAACACTAATTGAACTTTTAAGGAAAAATTCAGTTAAAGTTACATAAGAATTTAAATTAGATTACTGACAGAAATAAACTAAAATATTTTATTTCAATCTTATCCTTTGTGTTTGCTTTTATTGCATGCCCTATAAAGATATTACTTTTAAAATTTTATTAATAACTTTTTAATAGGTGGATGTTATATGTTTAACAATGTTTGATTTGATTTTAATTTTTGTTTTAAATATAAAACCGTACTTTTTCCTTAAATTATTGCTATTTCTGCAAAGTCCTGTTGTTCTAAAATGTTTTTAATTTTTCAAAAGTAATGCTTATAAACTCACTTCTATTTTAAATAAGTTCTAAGCATGATTTAAATGTTAAGAATTTGTAATTTTTTTTTATCCGCTGTGATTTGCTTTTGTTTTATTTAATATGAACATGGAGTCTAAATTTTGAGTTCTCTGGAATATGTATATATTTTTCTTTTAAGCATATTCCTTAACTTAATCATAATTTCTAATTTTCGTCCGTTATTGCTGAAAAATGCAATTAATACAATACTTATTAATGAAACGACACGATAAGCCATATTTAATTTAAATTTTTTATTCGCGTAGATACTGTATTTTGTGACTATGAGCAAAATAGATTTTATATGTTTTATAGGAAAAGATTGACCTCGCAAATAGAAAAAAAAGGAAACTTAAAAATAAAGTAAATGACTGCGTTAGAAATATTCTTATTGTTTAAAAAACATTTTAATGTAAAAAAGTAGTTATTAATCTCTTTAAAAAATATATTCAGTCCTGTATTATGTAAGTAAATATGAACATTTTAAAAAATATACTAAAGCATCAGTCTTATCCATAAACTTCAAAACAGGTATAAAAAAACATTTCATTCCAATGCTTAAATGCCATATTTTATTGTTTAGCGCCAAAAATTTCGTGCATCAAAAACGTAGAAAATGTTTTTATAATAGAAGGAAATTTAATAATTGATGCAGAATATCTATAATTAATTTTTTTTATATTACTCAGTCTCGAAATTTTAAAATCATAACCCGCAGAAAAATGTTTACATACAATTTAAAAAAATTAATATACAGTAAAATCTCCCTAAAGCGACCACGTACCGTTCCAATAAAAATTGGTCGTTCCGAAAGGTGGCCTCTTAATGGAGGTCATGTTTAAATCTAGATTTTAATTGTTGAAAAATGTTAACAATGTTACTAAAATTTATTTTTCACATTAGGAAAAAATATAAAAATCTAAGTATCAAAATAAAAGTTAATTACATTAGTTAATTACTGCAGAGTTTTGAAAATGAATACATTGAGCTTTGCTTTAATTTTACAGTTTTATATTTTATAATTTTTATTTCCAAGTCATTTCGAAGTTCAGTAAATAAATGCATTTTTTTGTGGACGGGAACAAATAAGGACGATTTCATTACTTTATCTATTTCTTTGAAAGTTTTCCGACAGAATATGGCAGGGGAGTTTATTGATCGCCATTCTTAATTTGTAATCAGAGTTAAATTCATTGTCTAAAAAGGCACAGAGGAGTTTAAACACTTAAAAGTTACCGGATTAAAAAAAAAAAATTCTAAACTTAGTTTAGACGTTTGATGAATAATGCACTCTCCGGAATTATTTCTTTTAATAAAACCTTCTTCAAGCGACCAGGAAAAAACGGAATTCATTTCATTTTCTTCAAAGAAATCGGTCTCTCATGGAGGGAGTTCAACTGGGATGGTCTCTGAATGGAGGTAAAATTAGTATTGAGCCAATGGGAATAAATTTCGTTCCATGAAAAAAATGGTCGTTCAAGGGGGTGGTTGCTTAATGGAGTTGGTCGCACAGGGAGGTTTCACTGTACCAACCTTTTTGTAATATCATAAACATCAACTATCATATTTAACTCCGAAATAATAATAAATACTCTTAACTGTATATAATCCGAAATCAGTAATAACCCCCCCCCCCCCCAAAAAAAAAGAAAAGAAAAATCTCATATAACGGCAAATTAATGTTTTCGAATGTGTCTCCTACGAATTGAAAAAAATCCAGATATCTTCTCTTATGAGTCAGTCACCCTTTCAAACGAAAGAGATAAAACTTTTTTTGTTTAGATCGTATAATATTTGAAGTATTATATTTTGTAACACAGCATTGAAAGGGAAGAATAAAATATTTACACTCATTTTTTTTTATTCACATTGCCCGAACTAATGAAGATTTGATTCTTTTTTTGATAAGCATTGTGCGTATTCAATTGTTAAAAGAATTATATTTCAAACTGCTACATGAAGAAATATAACAGACAATCACTTTTGAACACTCTAACGATCAATCTTTTTCTATACAACATACAACTATTTAGCTCACAATCTTAACATTCCGCATATCTACACGGATAAATGCTTAAAATTAAATAAGACTTACCTTTATTTTGTGTATTCCATAAAGAATAATTTTAATGATATCCTAATCTGTTAATCCTAAGATGGCGGACGAAAAATTTATCCTTTTACTTATCTTTTAAGGGTGTCGTCGCCTTGCTGTTCTGATTGGTTAATAAGCAATGCATACGTAAGTCACTTTTTCAGTAGTGAGACATTTGACTCCTTTCTAGAGAGTGGAAAATTCCACTCTTTAAGGAGTGTATTTTTACAAAATTCACTCCAAAAAAAGTGAAAATGACTGTCACTCTTTCAAAGAGTGAACTTTTCACTCCTCCCAATTTTAGAGTGTAAGCTTGATTATCAATAAATTGCTACTGACATATAAATTAAACTTTATAACTGAAAAAAATTAACATGAAACACATTTATCATCACTTTTATGTTTGCTGAATTTCCTTGATATCGTCTTAAATAATACTAATTTCAAAAGTATCTTTTAAATGAAAATATTTTAAACTAGATTCTTCATTTTAGAGTCAAAAGTTCCGTAATCTGAAAAACAGGATTTTTTTCTCTTTTCTTTCTTTCTCTCTCTTGATTTTTTTAACTGAAAATGCAGCAAAATTTTTGAAGAAATGTGTAAATATTATGAAGAAATGTTTAAATAATCTTTAATTATTATAAATAAAGCATCATAAAAGAAAAGAAAAGAAAGAAAAAACTAGATTGTTCATTTTAAAATCGATTTTTCGGGGGAAAATAGGATTCTTTTCTTTCTTTCTCCCTTTTTTTTTTTTCTCTTTTGTTGAAAAGGCAGCAAAACCTTCGAAGAAATGTTATTCTTTAATTATTATAAATAAGGCATGTGACAGAAAAAACAGCTTGTTCATTTTAAAATCAATTTTTCAATAGTCTGAAAAACAGATTTTTTTTTTTTTCGTTTCTGCCTCTTGATTTTTTTGCTTGAAGATTCATTTTAATTTTTAAAGAAATTTTTAAATATTATCTAATTATAAAATATGAAATTGATTTGAGGTACTATTTCTATTATATATAACAAAATGTGACAACTATTATGTAACAGAAACATAATTATAATTTTTTAAAGTTTGCTATGCTTTATTGAAATTCTGATAAATAATACACTTTCAAATAAAACTGTTTTTATTTTGCATAGGGTTAACCCCTTGAAGGGCAAGCAATTACGTTTGTGAAATGCTGAATTCCCACCGGAATCTTTGAAAAATTCTATTTCAAAATAAGTAAAATTAATTTTACGGCTTTTTTCCACCAAAGATAGAAAAGTAAAATTTAATAACATTTTTCTGGTGTAAAACTTCATTAATCGTAGGTGGTATATAATGTATACCGGTGCCCTTCAAGGGGTTAAACATTCTTTAATTATTACAAATAATGCATCAGAAAAAAAGAAAACAAAGAACTAGATTGTTAATTTTAAAATCGATTTTTCGGGAAAAAATAGGATTCTTTTCTTTCTTTCTTTCTTTCTTTTTCTTTTGTTGAAAAGGCAGCAAAACCTTTGAAGAAATGTTATTCTTTAATTATTATAAATAAGGCATGTGACAGAAAAAACAGCTTGTTCCTTTTAAAATCAATTTTTCAATATTATGAAAAACAGATTTTTTTTTTCTTTTCTGCCTCTTGATTTTTTTTTTTGCTTGAAGATTCATTTTAATTTTTGAAGAAATGTTTAAATATTATCTAATTGTAAAATATGAAATTTATTTGATGCACTATTTATATTATGTATAACAGAATGTAACAACTATTATGTAACAGAAACATAATTTTTTTAAGTTTGCTATGCTTTATCGAAATTCTGATAAATAATAATACACTTTCAAATAAAACTATTTTTATTTTGCATTGGGTTAAACATTCTTTAATTATTATAACTAATGCATCAGAAAAAAAGAAAGGAAAGAACTAGGATGTTCATTTTAAAATCGATTTTCCGGGAAAAAATAGGATTCTTTTCTTTCTTTCTTTTTTTTCTCTTTTGTTGAAAAGGCAGCAAAACCTTTGAAGAAATGTTTCTTTAATTATTATAAATAAGGCATGTGACCGAAAAAACAGCTTGTTCATTTTAAAATCAATTTTTCAATATTATGAAAAACAGATTTTTTTTTCTTTTCTGCCTCTTAATTTTTTTTTTTTTTTTTTTTTTTTTTTTTTTTTTTTGCTTGAAGATTCATTTTAATTTTTGAAGAAATGTTTAAATATTATTTAATTATAAAATATGAAATTGATTTGATGTACTATTTCTATTATGTATAACAGAATGTAACAACTGTTATATAACAGAAACATAATTATAATTTTTTTAAAGTTTGCTATGCTTTATCGAAATTCTGATAAATAATAATACACTTTGAAATAAAACTATTTTTATTTTGCAGTGGGTTAAACATTCTTTAATTATTATAAATAATGCATCAGAAAAAAAGAAAAGAAAGAATTAGATTGTTCATTTTAAAATCTATTTTCCGGGGAAAAAATAAGATTCTTTTCTTTCTTTCTTTCTTTTTTCTCTTTTGTTGAAAAGGCGGCAAAACCTTCGATGAAATGTTATTCTTTAATTAATTAAATAATTAAGCCAATTTGTAAATTTATTAAAAATAATTTTATACCAAAAGACAAAAAATTGTTTCAAAAATATTCTTTTTATGAATATAATTTATATTTTCAACATTTTTCTTTCTCTTGCAAAATTATTAGAATTTCAATTTATTCAATATTCTAAGATTGTTTATGTTTAAAAATAATTTTTTTTTAATTTATTTCTGAAAAGTAATATTTAAATCTTTTATTAAAAGTCTCATTTTGTTCTTTTCTTTTTTTATGAAAATGTTTCGTATTTTTAATTTATCTTCATTTATAAATAATTTATAGAACTAACAAAGTGTTGTTCTCATTAAGTAGGAGGATATTTACAGGCATTATTATAAGATTAGTCTTTTATTTTGATAATTCTTAAAAAATTTTGTGTATTTTAATAACTTTCTTCAAATATTTTTACATGCTTTTGATAACGTTGAACATAAATGATCTTAAAATGTCTAAGTGCATATACTAGTAATATTGCTATGCTATATATAGTATATGCTATGTAATATATAGTAATTACTATTAATTCTATAGACAATTTTCTACATATCTAAGTGCATATAGTAATTACTATTAATTCTATAGGCAATTTTTTGCAGTCCGAAACTAAAATATTAAAATTTGATTTATTTTGAAAAGCTCTAACAATAGTATTATAGAACTAGAAAATATTAAATTAAATAAGGCGCTAATAAAATAGTTAAAATTTTAATAATATTATGCATTATTTAAAGTTCACTTTAATTATTAAAATTTTTAAAAAATGCACAATACATTTGCCTAACTGACTAAAAGCCTGTTATTAGTATTTATTCAATAATTTATATAACTGAAATCTGTAGAAGTTAATCATATAAATTGACAAAAAAACTCAAAATAAATTTTATGTACATACCAAACTAATAAATTTTATTTACATTTGATAAATTTTAAAATATGTCCAAAACTAAAATTTGTAAATTAAAATGCCAACAATTTAAAAATGAAGCGTTTAGTAAAATTAAAAAGTATAAAATAAACAAATTGTAATACTAAAATATCCATTATTTAATGACGTTTAATTTTATTTTAAAGAAATCACACAAAATTTCATATCAGACTATTATTAGTATTTATTCTAAAACTTAAACAACAAAAAATAATATGCCAAATGAAATGTCGTTGACTTAATCTTCAAATCATTATTAAAAGTACACTGCTCAAAACAATTAAAGGATATTTGAAGTTTTATATAAAATAAAGATATAAACGAAATTTTTTTTGCCGAAAATAGAAGAAGAGAATCACAAATGCAAATTTTTCTGGTTTTCAAACTGTGGAGTATGCAAATTTTGAGTTCGACGTCAAAAACGTCGCTTCAGCGGCAGCGAATGAAATTTGACTTTCAACTGGATAAAAGAGAATGAAGACAAGGATGATCGGCATTCAGTGGTTGCTTTGTTTCGATGAGTACGATGTCTCAGCGAAGTCATTTGACAGATTCAGAAGCTTTGAGAATTGTTGGTAGGTTAGAAGGGGACCAAACTCAAACCGAAGTAGCGCAAGCCATTGGAGTGTCACAAAGTGTCATTTCCAGGATCTGGAACCGTTTTTTGGAGAGTGGATGTGCAGGCCGAAGACCAGGGCAAGGTCGTAGACGGGCAACAACGCCCAATGAAGATCGGTATTTAGCGTTAACAGCTCGGAGACACCGAACCATGAGCGCTACTCTTCTCCAACAACACCTTCGCTCGGCTACAGGCACCACGATTTCAACTCAGACTGTCCGAAACCGGCTCCATGCTGTAGGTCTGTATGCTCGCCGACCGATGGTATGTGTTAGAGTAACATCAAGGCATCGTCGCGACCGCAGGGAGGGGGCAACCGAGCATGTCAACTGGAGGAGAAATGAATGGAGCAATATTCTGTTTTCTGACGAGTCCCGTTTTTCTGTGCATCCGGATAATAGGCGTATTTTCATCTGGAGGGACCGTGGCAGTAGGAATAATCCTGCGTTCGTGCACGAAAGTGTCAGATTTGGCGGTGGAGGAGTGTTGGTGTATGGTGGTATCTCCATTGACGGGCGCACTGACCTCTACATCATTCGAGATGGAGCTCTGACTGGTCGCCGATATAGGGAGGAGATCCGCAGACCTATTGTAGTCCCTTACGCTGCAGCAATCGGAGATAACTTCATTTTAATGGACGATAACTGCAGGCCACATCGTGCAAACCTGGTGGAGGATTTCCTTTTCGAGGAAGGAATCGTTCGAATGGAATGGCCAGCGTGTTCTCCAGACATGAATCCAATCGAGCACGTTTGGGAGAGCTCTAGGAAGACGAGTTTCTGGCCGCCAACAACCCCCACAAACTCTCCAAGAACTGGAAAGAGCTCTTCTGGAAGAGTGGGGCAGAATACCCCAACTCGTCATTAATAGCCTCATTGAGTCCATGCCTCAAAGGTGTTCAACGTTGCTGGCCGCCCGTGGAAACCATACCCCCTACTGAAAATGATTTTCTTTGAAGAAAATACCTTTTCTTATTCTTTTTTCCTCATATGCACAAATTGTGTTTTTTTCCTTTAGTACACAAATGCGCAATAAAATGCATTTTTTTCTGCCAAACATGTATAATTTATTCTCATATAACCTACTATGTCTGTCGACCATGTATCAATCAGCTAAACAGTTTACCAGATACAAAATCCACCTAAAACTGCAATATCCTTTAATTGTTTTGAGCAGTGTACAATAAAATCTTTTCATGGTCAGACTAAACTTTAAACTGCATTAAATATTTTACGGTTTTATTACTATTATTATTTATATTTAAAAATATTGTTAAAGTTTTAACTGTATAATTTAAAAAAGTGTAAAATAAATGAATTACAATAGTAAAATAAATGAATTATAATAGTAAAATAAACGAATTACAATAGTAAAGTTACATATCTTTATTATAGTACCAAAATTTAATTTAATTGTTAAAAGAAAAATATTTTAAAAGTGTATTTTATAAATAATTAAAAGCAAAAATTTGCCGTAAAATGTATCATTTAAAAGAACACAAACGCATTCCAAATCCGAAGCAATAATATATTTTTTTTAAATGTAATCATTAAAAAACAGATATTACACAACACTCTCGCGTCCAAACACGTGGTAAGTTATAGCTTATGTTCAGTATTGTATATCAGAAACAGGCAAAAGTATTAGAAGTAATATAAATAAATAAATACATAGACAAAGTTAAGATTTATTAAAATAAAACCGTTACCTTATTTTAAGTTGTTGAATAATCCTATTTTAAATGTATAAAATGTCGAAAACAGCGCTTATAAACAACGCACATAGAGCCATTGTTACCTAGAGTCACTGTGTGTTCCCTACTTGCTGAGAAATTTTTTATATGAATTTAATAATTTAATATTTTTAATGAATATTTGTATTCATTAAAAACAAATTTTTAGCTTGGTTTCGTACAGCGAGTAGTATACTCCCCAATTCGGGAAACCTTTGTTGGTTGGATCACCTAGTTTAAAGAATTATGGAAGAAATATGTAACAATTTTTATATCAAATGTGAATTTTTTTTATGAAAATGTGAATTTTCTCTGCTTTCATAGTTAGCTAACTTGAAACAAAATCGATCAAAGAAAAAAAATATTGAGTCGGTCCGCAAAATTGTTGATTTCCCTTTTTCAAAGTTTAATCGCCTAATGGTGACTGGCGAAATTTATTTTTACCTTTAATCTCTTTCAGAGAATATTTAAATACAGTAGACTCCCTAAAATCCGCACATCATAACAGATGTAAACAATGAAACTTTAAGTTCGGATGTAGGGTCAAAATTACAGACTTTTAAAAATTTTTATATGATTTTGGGCATATTTTAAACGTAATTCTCATTAATATGACTGAACTCATGCTTTTACGTGAAGGAATTATAAATTTATTTCTGAAAGAATTCAAGATATTGCTGATGCCTTTAGTAATCGCATTCTTTTTATGGATATATTTACGTATTAATCAAGGTTTTCCTTATTTTATGATTTTAATGGGAATTAGTAAAGTACCTTTATGAGGCAGATTGCATTGAAAAATTCAAGTAAAATGTATTTTTAGGGTGCATATTTAATTAAACATTATTTACTTGAGATTTATTCACTTATAATTTAATGATTTTTAAATTCGTCTTAATTTTTATTACTTTACTTAATTACTTTAATATTCGACTGTATTGTAAGCATCCATTATCATTTTGATTCCATATTACATTCCAATTACTGTTTAAGAAATGTAAACAGAGCGATGACCAGAAATCTGCAAAATTCTAAAATCCGCACAACCTCTGGTCCCAAGCAGTGCGGATTTGAAGGAGTCTGCTGTATTTAAATGCAATGGTAAAGAGAAATATTTTCCACGTGCACATAGTGTAACATTCTCAGTGTATTTTTAAAATAAACTGTATATTTATTTTGTTTTCTTTTTCTTTTAGGTAAGCTCCTAAAGGTTGTTATTATAAATAGAAGTTTCCTTCGAAGTTGAGGTACTCGTTGTTTTGTTTTTATTTATTATTATTATTATTTTGTAATCCCAACTTTATTTATCTTTAAAAATATAGATAAATCTATTCATAGTTATTCTTTTTAAAACACTTTACAAAACGCGTGTAGTTTTTGTCTGTTTACTTGCCTCCGATGGGAATAGAAGAGCTTAGTGCAAGAATGAAGTGTTACGTAACAAAAATTAGTTTTCGTAAAAAGAAACAGAAGTGGAAGTTGGTACTTTTCCAGTATAGGGAGGGGCCTTGGCGAGATACAGACAATGGGCTTGGCAAGAGAAGGAAATTTTTCATACATATTTTCTGGCGACTTATTACTCTTTCATATACAGAAGCAATTTTTTTTCAATATGTACACAATTTATTTAATATAAACAAGCCATTTATCTATTTTTAGATACAAACAAAAGTAAATTTTATTTAAAAACAATAATAATAGTATATATAACAACATAAATATATACGTAAACACGCATAAATATTGATCAGGTTTGTTTTCATAGCTGTTTATATCATTTGGCAACAAATCTCAGTTTATAAAGCCCAAATTGTGCCAAGCTTATAAAAAAAACCGCCGAGACTCCTATACTGGAAAAGAACCAGGAAATTTTTATGTTGTTAATTTTATTGATTTATTTTCTTTTTGGTAACATGTGTTTATTGTGTTAACAGATGGTACTAAACTCTCTCAGAAAAAAAAAATATCATTTAATTTTCAAATATTGAATGTTATAAATATTATTTAAATTATGAAACATTTTTCCGCAGACTTAGGCGGTCTGGACTTCATTCGCTCCAGGCCATGCCAGTTCGTTATTTTTATTTCCTCTGTATGTGTACGTGCTAGGGAATATAATAGTGATATCGTTCGTTTGTTTAACAAAATCTATAGAAATTCATTTTGGTTTAATAAATTACGGAGAAATATTTTTTAAATCTAACTTTTGTACTATATAGAGCTTCAAACTTGTGATTTTTTGTAACATCGTTTTCTTTCATTCTAAAGTGCATTGATTTTTAAAAAGAATGAATCTTCATTTGAATGCAACAATCTAAGTAATAATCAATGTTGTTATTCCATATTACATGGCTTGCAGAAATATAAGATGAGAATAATTAAAATTCATATAAAATGCACAAATAAATGAACAAAAATTACTTTCAAGTGCATACATATGATATAAAATTATTTAAAATACATTAAAAATATCTTAAAATACATTAAAAAAACCCACAGCGCTTTCAGCCATTACAAGGCCGTCATCAGTGAGATTTAAATGTTGTTATTATTTTCTTTGTGCTTATTGGACAATTGTCTAGAAGAATTTTAAGATATTTTTAATGTATTTTAAATAATTTTATATTATATGTATGCACCTGGAAGTCATTTTTGTACATTTATTTGTGCTTTTTATATGAATTTTAATTATTTAACTAAAGGTGAATTTAGCAACGGAAATTTAACTTTCCTTTATTAAAATACGATGAGAATACTGTACAGTAATCCCTTAACATTCGCGAGGATTAGGTTTCATAATTTTGTTTTAGTGGAAAAAGCAATTGAAGCGTAAAAATATATTTATTAAACATTAAAAAGTACAGTCGTGGAGAAAAAAAGTAAACACCCCTACTAACTCCTCAACAAATTATCGTAGAAGAAAGTTACTGGTACCGGACGATTGAACGAAGTCTACTTTTAAATGATGTATAGAAAATTTGCTTAAGGGGCCATCTACATATTAAAACGAATCCAAACTTCATTTTTTTTTCAATGGCAATACCCAAATTTAACGCGATATTTCAAATCTTCGGTTCAAACTATGCTTAGAAACGAAATTTCAAGTCATTTGAATGGTAAGTTTTTGAATTATAGACATTCAAAATTGAGTGTTTCTAATGTTAAATTACATTTTCATATTTTTATTTATATCTCCTGAAATTATGCTCCGAATGTAATTTTTTGTGTAGCAATAATACTAATATACCCAAACATAAATACGTTGAATTTGCAATTTTTATACTTTTGTGATATGATTTATGAATTATAAAATTAATATTCGAAAAAATTATGAATTGCAACCTACAATTTTTTTGATGGATTTAGATTTATTAAGTCCTGCTTTGTGGAATTCCAAAATTTCACATTTTTCTTCCAAGTAGTTTTCAAATGATGCTTAAAAAACGGCAAAATGATGGTTTTTAGGGGCCGTCTATGATAGAAGTGACTAGATATTTTGAAATTTCTTATGCTGTCCTGTAAATCTAGCATACTTCAATGACTGCTTGAGTGTCGCTTAAGGTGCCTTGATCAAGAAGGGAGCTCTCTGGGTTAACAATCGAGTACCGGACTTCAATTTGGATACAGCCCTTAAAATACGCTCGTTTTAAAATAATTAATTTCTCGGAAACTTATGGTACGAATTGCATAAAAATTTGTTTTTAGGCTATTTGGAGGGTGTAGAGTTCATTTATGCTGTCAAAATTGTGTACTGCTATTGAAAATAACAAAGTTATGGTTCAATTTAATATGTAGATGGCCCCCTAAGCAAATTTTATATACATCATTTAAAAGTAGACTTTATTACCAATCGTTTGGTACCAGTAACTTTCTTCTACGATAATTTGTTGAGGAGTTAGTAGGGGGTGTTTACTTTTTTTTCCACGACTGTACATACTGCAAATAAATTTCAATAATTATAAATATATTGTACAATTTTTAGTTGCTAGTTGATGGATGAAAAAAAATGATTAATATACGATTGTTTGAAAGAACACATCTTTTGTTCATGAATTTCTATATAAGGAAAAGTTGCAGTGTCGATTTCTCTTTTAAATTAAAAACTCCTCTCCAATTAAGCCTTTGAGGGGCAAGTGATTGTGTTCCTGTAATGTTAAACTCACACAGGGATCTCCGAAAATTCTCATTTCAGAATAGGGAAAAGCAATGTTACGACTTATTTCCACCAAAGTTATAAAAATAAAATTTATTAAAAAAATTCTGCTGGGGTATCTTGATTAAGTATCCCACCACTCCTCAAGGGGTTAAAGATACATTCTATTGCTTTCTCAACAAGTTGTTGTTGAAGCTTTAAAATTTCCCATACAATTTTTGCAGAAAAAATTTCACTTGCGATAAAAATTTTGAATTTTAGAAAAATTAGGATTTTTTTTTTTTTTAGCATCAAGTCATATTTTGGGTTTCTCGGAATTATTGATCTATATTTTGCCTCAAAACAAGAGTTGGTATTCTCGGAACTTAGGTTATATAGTACAATGCAGCTTTCTAATGTCAAATAATTTAAGGAATTGGTAAAACAAGTTGAGTTTACTTAAAGGAAGGCAAATCTCATACAGCTTTTCATCGTTTACCTTTAGTGTTTCTAAGAAATATTCCTTAGTTTGGAGATCTATCTCTTCTCTTGACTTCTTCTCTATGGGATGTGTAATTCCGATTAAGTCAAGTCTCTATAGGTTCGAGATATCCGTTTCTTTTACAAACATTGATGTTACTGTCATCGCGAAGATTTTGGATGAACATGGCTTTTCACATGGTACTTTTCCCATTACTGTCCATCCAAGATATGTTTCCACTGTGACTAAACCAGAAGACAATATTTTTCTTTGACCAGTTAACATTTTCTCCATAACATCAGCTCCAATTAAAACTTCTATGGTAACACAACATTGACTCACATCGCTTAACATGATGCCACTTTCCTTTAATTCTTGTAACCATGGCCCCTGCGTAACGGGTTGAATATCTCCGCATATGCTAACTTGATCTCGTACTTCGAAATTGCACCCGAATTCTTCGTTCAAATCTCTAACTCTTATTTTGTAACAGTTCTGTTGGCATTCTTGAGTGGTAATGCCGGCAAACAGAAAATGTATTATTTTTTCTTATCGAATAGGCTTTTAATTAATTTCTTCCGCCACACTTTTTAATGTATACGATTTCTGTGATGCTGAATCGAACAATAAACGAACAATCTTTTGTTTACTTTCAGAAACTAGCTTCACCTTCAAGGTCTGCAAGAACACCTAGGCGCTCTTCTTACTAATATTTGTCATATTCACTTCATCTCTTTTAGACTTCTCCTCAGCTCCCTCTTGAGTATCTTTACCGGATGATTTACGTTGATCGCACAGTAATGGCACATGACGGTTATTACAAAGAATGCATTTCACCATCGCTCGGCATCTTTTAGCGGTATGTTCTGGTACTAAACATACGAAACAGCATCTCTTCTCCTTGGCGATTTTTTGTATTTCCACCAAGTTTAATTTTCTCGCAGAAAAGCATTCCGAACTTGCATGTCTTTCCCTGGCAAACAATGCAGACTCCCTTTTTCTCTGTAATGGAAGAGGTAACCAACAGACCTGCCGCTCTCGTAGTCTTACTGGTTTTATATTCAAAATTAATGTGATTCTTTTTTGCGACATATTTACGATCTTCACCTTTAGCTAATCCAAAACCAGCTACGGCGAGTGACACCCTTTCTTCACTTTCTACTTCAGTTCGCAAAAACTGCATCAGACTATTTAATCTGTCCTGCGCCTCAGTTTTCTCAGACGATATGTTCGTGCGATTCCAAGCTTTTAGAAATTCTGCCGGAAAACAGGATTCAACTAGTGGATATAAGATTATTGTACATTTGTCGGTTGTAACACCTAATGTATCTAAGCCCCGTAAATATAATTCCAATTTATCATATAACGATGTCAACGAGAATTTTCCCTTCGTTTTTACTGATATTATTAATTTGAGTAGTTCTCTCACATAGAGTTCTACCGATATATCTTCTCTACCAAAACGGATTTTTAAACTCTTAATTGCTTTGCGTAATTAGTTCCAGTTCCACTTGGCAGAAAACTCTCTACCACTTCTCTTGCACGTGAGCCGGCAGCTGTCGCTTGCACCAAATACTGAAATTTATCCCCTGGTGCTATTTCTGTATCTTCATAAATTTGTCTAAATTGACACCAAAACAGTAACCAGTCTATTATTTCACCGCCAAACTTTCTGAACTCTAACTTGGGTAGCGTAAACTTTCTTCTCATTGCATAACTATCGATAACTGGATTAAGATCTCCACCTTGACTGTTTACTGCTGACTGCAGTTTCGCTAATTCTAACTCCTGCGCCAATTTCAACTTTTCACCTTCAAACTTTGCTTGTAATTCCATATTCAATGCTTCAGTTTTTTTCCTTTTCTTGTAATTCCATATTCAATGCTTCAGCTTTTTCCTTTTCCTTTCTTTCTGAAACGGCATTTTCTAAAACGCTCTGTACAAATTCAGGATCATCTTTATATGCCTTACAATTCAAAATTAGATCTTTAAGTGCCACAAGTGTAGCCGTTGGTACTAATATTTCACCTAATTGCTCGGCTAAGAAAATCAAATCTTCCTTTCTAAAACCTTTAAACAATTTAAACATCATGTGAAATCTTTATTTCATTTGATTCTTATTAACCCTTTTAAACTACGTATGATAGATAACCTTGTTTAAACTCAGGTCCTGTCGCGGACGCCACTAATGCAACAAATCCACTAAACGTACCACGCAAAGCAGATTAATGTCGGCTTTAAATTCGACGAATGAAAGTATTTTACTGAACTTTAAATTTTAAACTTAAACAATATTCACATTAGCACCTTTGTGCTCGCATAGTTGTACTATCTATGTCACAACTCCTACGGTGAGATGACCACAAAACTTAGCAATAACAACTCATGAAAAATAAAAACAAGCTACCAGCATTTATTTTCTTTTAACTGGAATCATAAAAAAAAATAGGAAGTTGCCACAGAATGCATCAAAACTTGTCCCTTTTTCTCTTTAACCCGAGAGAATCACACGTGAACGTGCAAAAACAAAATAATAAAAATGTCATTTCAAGTCAATTTTTTCTCTTACATTTTTTCATCTGTGATCGCGTGATTTTGAATAAAAATAAATAAAGCTAATTCCGTAACATGCACGAAAAAACACAAGAAAAATAATTTTATCCTGTATTTCTGGCATTGTAAAATCTTTGTTTACAATGAAAACCAATGGTCGCAGTTAGAGGTTTTTCGCAATTTCCCAAAATTTCATTTTCTAGATAAAGTTAGTTTTGAAACTCACGTCCTCAAATATATACAGTTGAACTTGTTTAATACGAGATCTCGATTAAAACGAGCCATTTGTACGTTACAAATGGGTCGTCATTTATACTATATTAAAAATTTCCTTCTTATTACGAGCAGCTCATCAAAATAAATATCAGGTAGCGGAACTCCAAGAAACGCTGGATACGTCATTATACTGTAGGCTAGTTTCATGAGTTTTTGTAGTGTAAGTCACATAGCTGATAACTGCTATGCCCGTTGGCCACCATTATTTTCGAAAAGTTTGCTTCGCCTTATCCAATTAAAGAGATATTTCCTATAAAATAAGTCACATTTTCCCGTTCTAAAATACTGGTAGCCAAAAATCGTAGCATGTGACTTACATTACAAGTACTCATGGAACTACCCTATATTAACTCTTAAATTAGCGATTTTTTATTTTGTTTCGAAAAAATTATATATGATTTTCTGAAAGGTTTATTACACAGGAAAAATAATGGAAAAAATCAGAGATACATTTTTCATATAATACGTCAATCTTTTCTTCTATTGCACATCTGCAATACAAGTAAAAACTATTGTCGTGTGGCTGTTTTACGCTAAAATATTGCAAATAGTAAATGTTTTAATAAGTATGTCTCCAAATACCTTATTTTATATAATTATTTATTCTATAAAGCATAACCTTCAACCCTTCAATTCCCATGATAGAATACGTTCTAGAAATTACGCAGTCCAGAGAATCTGACTTTACACCAGAAAGTTACAATGGTTAATTTCGCTTTATTTGAATACGGAAAGTGTGTTATTATTTAAAGCAAATATTGCTATTTTAATTTTCTGGTGTGAATTAGGTATATTCGAATAAAAAAAATCTATTAAATTCAAAATACTGTTGTTTGCATATATGCAAAACTCCGCACTAAAGGGTTAATTTTAACACATTCTAATTGGTAAATAAGTCACGCAA
Source organism: Maratus speciosus (assembly GCA_963932465.1). NCBI lineage: Eukaryota > Metazoa > Arthropoda > Arachnida > Araneae > Salticidae > Maratus > Maratus speciosus. The sequence continues at coordinate 460,831,578 of OZ010799.1, read as the reverse complement.
GTTGTAATTTTCCAACTGGCTGAAAAGCAGTCCAGGCCATGATTCGTATCAGGAACTTTTTATTCGTCATTTTTAAACAAATAATTTCCATATTCCGAAAAACATTCTTTTTCTGTTAATTCCTGCCGGGAGACTGGAAAAGAGGGGGGCAATTTCGTTTATTACTTGTACGCATGCGTATTAGCTGTATTAATATCAAAGTTGGAATTTATTTTTTAAATGAAAATCTGAAAATTCAATAAATTAAAATTTTTAATTTATTTAAAAACAAATAAACAAAAATAATGTTTTCGAATTTAATAAAGTAGCAATTTTCTCATTCATTTAAACTTATTCGCATTTTATTTTTAAAATGAAAAACCAAAAATTCGATAAATTAAAATTTCTAATTTATTTAAAAACAAACAAACAAAAATAAGGCTTTCGAATTTAATAAAGTAGCAATTTTCTCATTTATTTAAACTTATTCGCAACTTATTTTTTAAACGAAAACCGAAAATACAATAAATTACGATATCTAATTTATTTAAAAACATACAAACAAAAGTAGTGCTTTCGAATTTAGTAAAGTAGCAATTTTCTCATTCATTTAAACTTATTCGCAATTTATTTTTTAAATGAAAAACCGAAAATTTCTATTTAATAACAAACAAACAAAAATAATGCTTTCGAATTTAATAAAGTAGCAATTTTCTTATTCATTTAAACTTATTCGCAATTTATTTTTAAAATGAAAAACCGAAAACTTCTATTTAATAACAAACAAACAAAAATAATGCTTTCGAATTTAATAAAGTAGCAATTTTCTCATTCATTTAAACTTATTCGCAATTTATTTTTTAAAGGAAAAACCGAAAATTCAATAAATTACGATTTCTAATTTATTAAAAAAAAAAAAAAAAAAAAAAAAAAAAAAAAAAAAAAAAATGCTTTCGAATTTAATAAAGTAACAATTTTCGCATTCATTTAAACTTATCCGCCATTTATTTTTAAAATGAAAAACCGGAAATTCAATAAGAATAAATTTTCTAATTTATTTAAAAACAAACAAACAAAAATAATGCTTTCTGGTTTAATAAAGTAGCAATTTTTTCATTCGTTTAAAATTATTCACATTTTATTTTTAAAATCAAAAATCAAAAATTCAATAAATTACGATTTCTAATTTATTAAAAAAAAAAACAACAGAAATAATGCTTTCGAATTTATTAAAATAGCAATTTTCTCATTCATTTAAACTTATTCGCAATTTATTTTTAAAATGAAAAACCGAAAATACAATAAATTACGATTTCTAATTTATTTAAAAACATACAAAGAAAAATAATGCTTTCGAATTTAATAAAGTAACAATTTTCTCATTTATTTAAACTTATTCTCAATTTATTTTTTAAACGAAAACCGAAAATACAATAAATTACGATACCTAATTTATTTAAAAACATACAAACAAAAGTAGTGCTTTCGAATTTAGTAAAGTAGCAATTTTCTCATTCATTTAAACTTATTCGCAATTTATTTTTTAAATGAAAAACCGAAAATTTCTATTTAATAACAAACAAACAAAAATAATGCTTTCGAATTTAATAAAGTAGCAATTTTCTTATTCATTTAAACTTATTCGCAATTTATTTTTTAAATGAAAAACCAAAAATTCAATAAATTAAAATTTCTAATTTATTTGAAAACAAACAAACAAAAATAATGCTTTCGAATTTAATAAAGTAGCAATTTTCTCATTCCTTTAAACTTATTCGCAATTTATTTTTTAAAAGAAAAACCGAAAATTCAATAAATTACGATTTCTAATTTATTTAAAAAAAAAATGCTTTCGAATTTAATAAAGCAGTGGTGGAAAATTGGCGCAGAGGCGGAGCCTATTGACACCACTAAATTTTAGCAGTATTTTATGGCTTATCTAATGGCAGAATTTCTGAGTTTTTATTAAGGTGAAGAATACTATAATAATTTAGTGGTGTCAATAGGCTCCTCCCCTGCGCCAATTTTCCACCACTGAATAAAGTAACAATTTTCGCATTCATTTAAACTTATCCGCCATTTATTTTTAAAATGAAAAACCGGAAATTCAATAAGAATAAATTTTCTAATTTATTTAAAAACAAACAAACAAAAATAATGCTTTCCGGTTTAATAAAGCAGCAATTTTTTCATTCGTTTAAAATTATTCACATTTTATTTTTAAAATCAAAAATCAAAAATTCAATAAATTACGATTTCTAATTTATTAAAAAAAACCAGAAATAATGCTTTCGAATTTACTAAAATAGCAATTTTCTCATTCATTTAATTTTCTCATTCATTTAAACTTATTCGCAATTTATTTTTAAAATGAAAAACCGAAAATACAATAAATTACGATTTCTAATTTATTTAAAAAAAAAAAAAAAAAAAAACAGAAATAATGCTTTCGAATTTATTAAAATAGCAATTTTCTCATTCATTTAAACTTATTCGCATTTTTTTTTTTTTTTTTTAATAAAAACCGAACATTTAATGAATTACGATTTCTAATTTATTTAAAAACATACAAACAAAAATAATGCTTTCGAATTTAATAAAGTAGCAATTTTCTCGTTTATTTAAACTTATTCGCAATTTATTTTTTATTTTTTAAATGAAAAACCGAAAATTCAATAAATTACGATTTTTAATTTATTAAAAACATACAAACAAAAATAATGCTTTCGAATTTAATAAAGTAGCAATTTTCTCATTCATTTAAACTTATTCGCAATTTATTTTTAAAATGAGAACCCGAAAATTTCTATTTAAAAGCAAACAAACAAAAATAATGCCTTCGAATTTAATCAGGTAGAAATTTTCTCATTCATTTTAGTTATTCGCAATTTATTTTTAAAATGAGAAACTGAAAATTTATATTTAAAAACAAACAAACAAAAGTAATACTTTCGAATTTAATAAAGTAGCAATTTTCTCATTCATTTAAATTTATTCGCAATTTATTTTTAAAATGAGAAACCGAAAATTTCTATTTAAAAACAAACAAAAGCAATGCTTTCGAATTTAATAAAGTAGAAATTTTCTGATCCTTTTAAACTTAATAGCAATTTAATTTTAAAATGAGAAACTGAAAATTTCTATTTAAAAACAAACAACCAAAAATAATGCTTTAGAATTTAATAAAGTTGCAATTTTCTCATTCATTTAAACTTATTCGCAATTTATTTTTTAAATGGGAATCCGTAAATTTCTATTTAAAGACAAATAAACAAAAATAATGCTTTCTAATTTAATAAAGTGGAAATTTTCTCATTCATTTTAGTTATTTTCAATTTATTTTTAAAATTAGAAACCGAAAATTCCTATCTAAAAACAAACAAACAAAAGCAATGCTTTTGAATTTAATAAAGTAGCAGTTTTCTCATTCATTTAAACTTATTCGCAATTTATTTTTAAAATGAGAAACCGAAAATTTCTATTTAAAAACAAACAAACAAAAATAATGCTTTCGAATTTAATAAAGTAGAAATTTTCTGATTCATTTTAGTTATTCGCAATTTATTTTAAAAATGAGAAATCAAAAATTTCTATTTAAAAACAAACAAACAAAAGTAGTGCTTTCGAATTTAATAAAGTAGCAATTTTCTCATTCATTTAAATTTATTCGCAATTTATTTTTAAAATGAGAAACCGAAAATTTCTATTTAAAAACAAACAAACAAAAATAAAGCTTTCGAATTTAATAAAGTAGCAATTTCCTCAACCCAAGCAAATTTCAATTAACATTAGAAAAGGGAATTTGCGATGTGACTGATGTTGCTAAATCCATTGCATTGTAACTCATCAGATTCTAAAATAGTACATCCGTAAAAGAAAAACACAAAAATAAATGACCGTGAAATTGAGAGCTTTAAACTACTGTTAACATCTTTTTTTTTTTTTTTTTTTTTTTTTTTGGAGGGAAGGGAAAAAAAACCTCCATGGATTTTTTTTTTCATCATCTCCCTTATGTACCGGAACTTGGGATCTTTGACCTGGGCTTCGTTCTAAATGGAGTCTCTGTTAACTCTTTCTATTTTTTGACTTCCGTAACGAAGGGACGATGCTTTTAATTGCTACGTGTAAATTGTGCAATAAAAGAAAAGTCAAAAGCGAGGTAGATAAAATTGGATGATGAACTTTGATTGCCGGACTCAGTAGAATCCTGCTCGACTTAAGTCGGGTTATAACCAACCCCAGAAGCCTTACCCAACCCAAACCTGCAAATTTTATTGAAGAGCCTACACTAGTCACGCTGCGAAACTCTAACGCTAATGTTAAACCTATGGGTGAAATCCTTACAGATTTCTCTCTCGCATTTTAATTATTTTATTTTATTTTTTGCACAGGATAGCTGAGGTCGACCTATCTCTATTGTTGTGCGTTTGTACTTTTTCGATTTTGGTTACAGTTTATATATATATATATATAATGATAGTTTCACTTTCAGAACCGGCTCTAACAGGTTCTTAAACTAAAAGTATACGCATATATATATATTTAAAAAAACTATAGCTAAAATTGAAAAAATACAAACACACAACAATAGAGATCGACCTCAGGTATATTGTACAAATAATAATAATAATAATAATAATAATAATAATAATTTAAAAATATTGAAGTGCGAGCGAGAAATCTGTGAAGAACGCTCCCTAAGGATTAACATTAGCTGACCCGTGACTAGTGTAGGCTCTTACAGGCAAACATGTAACAATGATGTAACCAGCTGGCGAAATCAGGGGAGGAGGGGGTTAAAATATACTTGTCATAAAACTTTTTATTTTAATTAAAAAAAAAAAGAAAAATACAATATAGGTGATTTTATTATTAAAAAGGTTTTTATTAAAAGAGTATGCAGCCTACAAAGGCCTTAAAATGGTGCTTAAATAGGAGGAAAAGCTCAGATCACCTTGCGCCCATCTGATAAGGCACTGCCCACAGCCAGGGGTGTAGTGGAGGGTATACGGGGATATACGCCGTATATCCTCTGGATATTTTAAAGGTACACCGTATACCCTCTATTTCTGAAGAAAGCTGTAGTATATATACTCTAGGGTATACGCTGTGCCTTTAGCGTATACCCTCTGCTTAGAGCGTATAGCCTCTGTTCTTTTTACGACTACACCACTGCCCACAACCCAATATCCGAAGCAGAGAAAGAAATTTTCGTCGACACTCAACCCGACTCGAACGCGAAATACTTTGATTCGAACCGGACCCTAAACCCGCAGTCTGGGGAAATGTATCTAGAATTTTATATAGTTATGGAAAAAAATTTCTTATAATCATATCTTTAATATCATCTTCATATTTTATGTTGACAAATAAACAGGCTCATTTATATTCAAATACAAAAATTTTCTTCTCTAACAATATTTTGTACTTTTCTTTTGAAAAATCGGGTTCACACTAACGCGACCCGCAACGGAAAAAAAAAAATAAGCGCCAACCTGACCCGACCCGACTTGAAACTGCGGATTGGCTCGGGTGAACTGTGAGTGCTATCTATCTTTATTTTTAATATGTATTTTCTGTGGGTTTGCAAAATAAACGGTGAAACTCTATAGTGTATTTTTAGAATTTAGAAAGAGGGGAAAAAATGCGTAGTCTTATTAGCCGTCATATTTTTAATATAAAAAATAAAATAGTTTAAATGCGTATTAAATGTAATTTAAATGTGCGAAAGGGTATTAATTTGTGGCCAACGTAGAACCGGGTTTTGTCAGTTTATCTGACAGTTTCGTTACAGTTAAACCTGTTTGTAACGGAATTCTGCACAAAACTAAATATGATTATCATAGAACTAGGTTTGATCACCTATCCAAACTGGGCGAAGCTCGGTATACGCTGTCGAAAACACTGGGGTCCCCGAAACGACCGCCTAGACGAGCTAACGGTTAGTTATCTACTTATAAGAAAATCCGAGTGCAGGAAAGTGTAGGTAACCATGCCGGTTCGAACCACTCTGGTTTGTGAATCGACCGTAGCTAAACGCCATGTTAGGCTTAATGAAAAACATATGCTAACATAGAACAGCTAAATAATAATTTCTTCTATTTGAAATCATGTCTGTTCAGCATATTTTCACCTAAGACATGAGTATCATATCCATTTATAATGTATTAAGTTCTAAATTAAAATTAAGCTATTATAAACATAGAAGTCAGATCTAAACAAACGATACTGTTGCCATTCAGATTCAAATTCCAGCAAATCTACAAACAAATGAATGACTCTTTGAACGCTTCATAAAAAAAATACAGGTTAACATCGATTCTGCTCTTAAAAGATTTCTAAAAGTATATTAAAACCTTTAAATATTTTAACTTTGTTTAAAACCTTCAAAAACTATCCAATTAAGTTTTAAATTTAAGGGCCAAATCAACAACAACAACAACAAGTTCTAAATTAAAAAAATAACGGATAACTATCGCCATTTGGTCTGGTGGAGAAAAGATATAACTTTCGCTTCAGGAAAGTGCCGTGCAAGCACATTGCATTACATATTACATGTATTTTTAATTTGTTCAAAAGGATTATTCTTATGCAAAATTTCAGATTTCCTGTGACATTTGTGGTCTGTCTTATATGACAAAGTAAAAAGTATCCGAATTTGAATATCTAAAAATTTCAAATGCATTTACAATAAAGATTTATTTCAATGGCTCTTTAGCATTAGACAGTAGTTAAAGGGAAATTATAGGGACAATTTTTTCTGTACCGAAGGCTGCGAGCAGCGCCTCTGTAGGACGTTTTAATTCCAATAAATCAGGAGCTTATGTTTCTTGCTAATTCTTTTGGCGTCATCTATCAGCAATTAATATTGACAAAGAAACTTTCTGTTGTAATCGTACCTTTTTTTAATGCATTTTATCAGATTTCAAGACATTGCAAATAAAATGAATATTTCGCATCGTATATATTTTAATTATCTTGCAGATAAAATTATGAATTTTAACATAGTTTGTAGCGAAAAAAAAATAACGCTAAACAGCAAATTTTAAATGTAGAGGGAACCTAAGCAAGCATTTTCGTCATAGAATGTGCAGCTCGAAATAGCGCGTTTAAGTGCTGGTGACTAAACTGTAGTTTACTTAATTTCTTTGTTCTAATCATCAAAAATCAAAAGATAATACTTTTTGATTAACAAAATGCATAAGGCATCACCTTTTTTTTTTTAAGTCAAAAAAATATATTTTTTAACCATTTGGAAAAATGGTTACTGTCTTCGTCAGGGTAGGAAATCAAAAGCATATCTGAAGCTTTTGATTGGTTTAATCCGCATTTTATTCGTTTTCTGATGGGTCTATATAGTAATCTGTATTTCCCTTTACTTTCAACAGAGATGGATATTTATGTTGCCACTATGACAAAAAAGTAATAAAAACTACCAAAAATAATATTAACTAACAAATTAATAACTCAGAAACAAATTGAGATACAGCTTTCAAACAAATTGCATTTAAAAGTACATTTTTTTCTCTATACGACGGTGTAAAAAGTAATATTGTGGGATGTTTAGAAGTTTAAGAATGAAATTTCATTTAAAATGTGTCATCAGATTTCTTGGAAATCTGACGATGGAAAAGCCTTTTCCCGAACAGCCAATGAAATGCTTGGATAATACGTAAGTTCCAGGTGAATAATATGTACGAGTTGCAGGAGATTTTAGTCGCTTGCAAATTTTACGGGTAATAATATTATTAATGTTTAATTCATGGCGTACGTAATGTAGGATCAACTCCGTGCGATTTTTTATGTCTTAAATTTTAGTCTTTGAAAAAATCATTTTCCAAATGGTCGTTGTAATTTGTTGAATTGCTTTTTTTTTTTTAATTATTTGGAAAAATGGTTATTGTTCTAGTCAGGGTAGGAAATCAAAAGCATATCTGAAGGTTTTCATTGGTTTAATCCGCATTTTATTCGTTTTCTGATTGGTCTATACAGTAATCTCTATTTCCCTTTACTTTCAACCAGAGATGGATACCTTCTGTTGCCACTATGACAAAAAAGTAATAAAAACTACAAAAAAAAATTATAACTGAGAAACAAATTGAGATACAGCTTTCAAACAAATTGCATTTAAAAGTACATTTTTTTTCTCTATACGACGGTGTAAAAAGTGATATTGTGGGATGTTTAGAAGTTTAAGAATGAAATTTCATTTTAAATTGGCCGTCAGATTTCTTGGAAATCTGACGATGGAAAAGCCTTTTCCCGAACAGCCAATGAAATGCTTGGATAATACATAAGTTTCAGGTGGATAATACGTACGAGTCGCTGGCGATTTTTGTCGCTTGGAATTTTTGCGTATCATAACACTATTAATGTTTAATTCATGGCGTACGTAATGTATGATCAACTCCGTGCGATTTTTTATGTCTTAAATTTTAGTCTTTGAAAAATCATTTTCCAAATCATCGTTGTAATTTGTTAAATTGCTTTTTAATTACTTTTTTATTTATTTTTATTGTTTTGAAGATTTATCATTCATATTCCGTCATTTTTGACAGGGATACTAGTCTTATAATAATAATGGTAAACTAAGAACTTTGCATATTTAACAATTAAAATAACAATATAAAGGAAATAATGGTGTTCAGAGAACTTAATTGTATTTTATTAAAGGTTTTACGTTTTGAAGAACTTCTTGCTGTGCCTCATAGTGTATTATAAAATGTATATTCTAGCGAGTAGAGAAATGAACTGTAGTTACTCCTTGTTATTTAGGTCCTTGTTATACTGGGAGTTGCAAAAAAAGGACTATATAACCGATTTCATTTGAAAATTAAGAAAGACGATAAGAAACAAAATATATATATATTTGTCTCTAAAAAACTAGTTTGTACGCCTATTAAAATTTTCTTAATGAAAACAAATAAATGATTACACTTACAATTGAACTACATATAGGATAATTTGAAAGTTCGGTTGAAGTGGAACATATTAATTTTCGGAGACTCTAAACAGAGCCATGTATCCGAACGAGCGATGTAAAGCAGTCACGCGATATAACGAGGGCTACTGTGATTCGAAATTTGGTTCTTTCTATTTTTTTAGAGTTTCGTTCATCTGACGAAACCCTGTTCGTCTCACTCCTCTGTCTGTCTGTCTGTCACAAAGCCCGTTATCAGAAACTATATATGCTGGAGACTTGAAATTTTGGATACTTATAGCTGAATAATCACATCAAACAACAAATCATAAAATTTTGAAAGTTTTATATTGACCCGTCTGGGCTCTAACTTGTGTATTTTAAGCTTTTATTTTTCTAACTGAGCGCCTAATTAATTTGAAGACTTGAAATTTTGAATACTTATAGCTGAACACTTGTGATCACACGACAAATCATAAAAATTTCAAAAAGTCTTATATTTACCCCTCCGGTCTCTAACTTGTGCATTTTAAGCAATTTTTCTAACCTCCATCTTTTCCACCCGGGGGGCACTTTTCTAACTTTTGCTGACACCCCTTTGACCACTGTTTTATATTATGCACCATAACCTTACATATTTCAGTTCCACTTTTTATCGCCAGGGGGCGCCTAACTATCTCGGGTGCTATGGGCTCAATCCCCTCGACTAATATATCTACGGATATGTTGTTAAACGGAGTTTCGTTCGGATAGAGGTTTGTTTAGAATAGAGTGCGCTTCCTGGTCGCGAAATGTGGAACTAACAGATTTTGCAAAAGGATAAAGTGTTTTGAAAGGAATATTAAACGAAATCCTCTGTGCGATATGTGATCACACTTACCAACTTGTTTTTGTTTTTGTTTTTAAGCTTCCGTATGATGCCTTTAATTGATGCGGCTAAAATCTCTAAACGAAAAAAAAAGGGCAAAAACGAGGTAGATAGGATCAGAAACTGAACTTTGACGGATTACACAATGTTTGATAGTTAACGCTCTAACTTGTGTATTTTAAGCTTTTATTTTTCTAACTGAGCCCCTAATTAATTTGAAGACTTGAAATTTTGAATACTTATAGCTGAACACTTGTGATCACACGACAAATCATAAAAATTTCAAAAAGTCTTATATTTACCCCTCCGGTCTCTAACTTGTGCATTTTAAGCAATTTTTCTAACCTCCATCTTTTCCACCCGGGGGGCACTTTTCTAACTTTTGCTGACACCCCTTTGACCACTCTTTTATACTATGCACCATAACCTTACATATTTTAGTTCCACTTTTTATCGCCAGGGGTCGCCTAACTATCTCGGGTGCTATGGGCTCAATCCCCTCGACTAATATATCTACGGATAGGTTGTTAAACGGAGTTTCGTTCGATAGAGGTTTGTTTAGAATAGAGTGCTCTCCCTGGTCGCGAAATGGGGAACTAACAGATTTTGCAAAAGGATAAAGTGTTTTGAAAGGAATATTAAACGAAACCCTCTGTGCGATATGTGATCACACTTACCAACTTGGTTTTTTTTTTAAAGCTTCCGTATGATGCCTTTAATTGAGGCGTCTAAAATCTCTAAACGAAAAAAAAAAAAAAGTTAACGTAATATACAGTTTCGGATTTTATTTTCGCTTCGGTTACATTTGCTAACACAACCCACCTACTCACTGAAGGTAATATGCGAGGCTAACAAAAAAGACAGGCTGTCATACTACCTTTCGTTTGAGATCGCTAGAGTCACATGACGCTCCTTTCGTGCTCCGTGCTCTTGTCCTCGTCCATTCGAGCATCATGTGACTCAAGCGGTCTGAATAAAGAGATACGTCTTTTTCGTTAGACTCCGATGATATGCATATAACATCACAGTAGTCATTATCGAAGGAGACGAAAAGCACAGACTGGCGCACCCGTGTCACATGTTCGTCTCTCGTTCTCTCTCTTAAGTCACGTGATAATCTTTTCTTAGCTCAGGTGCGGCGAATCGCGAATGCACGAATACGAAAAGAGCATCACGTGATTCAAGTAGTCCGAAAGGAGGCGAACGTGCGAGGCAGTGTGGTAAGCTGCCTTTTTCGAGTCAATGTAGACAGAATGTAGTCAAACGATTGGCGAATTATCTGTGAAAGGTGCTCACTTCCCATATGTTGAATCAGCAGTATTTCAGAAAATAGTACAAATTTACAAGCGTACTACACATTACTTATTTGCTTAAGAAGCTGCTCTAACACAGTGGCTCCAAACATGTCCAGGAATTTAAATAAAAATGGTTTTAAAAATAAATAAAATTTAACAAGTAAGGTACGGTACAGAGATAATAAATAAATGAAACTAAACCTCTAGTCGGGTTTGTTTGGTGTTTTTTGTTGCTGTTGTTGCAGAAGATTGGGTTCGGATCGTGTTGACTGTAATTGTTTCGAATTGAACTTTGACGTTTGCAGATTTAGAGTTAACTGGATTTTTCAAAAGAAGATGTAGCATATTTTTTTCTTATTAAAAAAAGATACACATGAATATGAATGAGTATATAAGAGAACGCGATATAAAACAAAATAATTTATTATTAGTTGCTCGAAGTTGTTGAGTCAGAAAGAATTAATCAACTTGTAAACGATAAATTTTACATATCACCAGAGAAAAAGAACATTGAGTAGATTGAATTTCAAACTCCAGGGAGGGGAGATAGGCCTCCCCCTCCTATTCTACAACACAATAATGTTATTGGTGTTCATCTTACTTAGCACCACCCATTCTACACATACACACCTTTGCATTTTTCTAGCATCCCCATTCTTATTTGATTATTGCATATCCGGTTCAATGCCTTACCCCCTTTATTTTTTTTCCCACATACCTGAGACACTTGCCTGCCTAAGCCCCCAACGGTTATAGTTACGGAGTCACAGTCGTATCATTAAAGAGAGCGCTTTTCCATCTTTGTGAATGAAATCCTTTTCCATCCGCGGTTTCCTGTGTTTTACTTTTTCTTTATTTTTTTTCTCACTTGGCGTTGGCAACATGCTGGGAAGCTCGGATCGCAATGAACCAATCATAGACCGGTAACAGTAAAGTTTCGCCAATTTAGGAAAAAATGTTCGGTAATAATGCCAAGTGACTTAAAATATTGAGCCAGTAAGAAAAGTAGGTGCTAAGATTTTTTTTTTTCTTTGCTCCCTGAATTCCCCGTGGGAATTAATTTTTAATTCTCATTTTAGCACTTTCCAACATAAGTGAAGAGTTTTTATAAATTCGGTTTGTCTGTTTGTCGTCTATCCGGGCTCTAGCTCTTATAAATACACTCAAATTGCCGTACAAGTTTTATATGTTAACGCTGTGTGCTATTGGATGGTTGACATTTGAAGTGAAGTGTGTTGCATTTATAGCTCGTTCACAAAAACACACATAATAATTCCGTTACATTATGCTCTATGGGAGTAAATTTTTAATGCATTTTAATGATGTTGCAGTACTTCATACCTAATGAAATTGATAAGCATCACTGAGGTGAACTAAAAATTGCTTTTTCACGAGTATAGAACAGATAACGTTAATTGTTCATTTACAGGGAAACACAAAATAATTTAATTACATTATAATCTGTGGCGGAAAATCATTTGCGATGCATTTGACCGATGTTATGATACTTCAAAACGTAATGAAATTTAAAAAGATCGCTTAAGTGCACTATAATATGTTTTATATAGATTAAGGAGTACGTAGCATTTATTTTTATTTACAGTGACGCTCAAAAGAATTCGGTTGCAAGGCGGACTAGGATTGGTTTCATTCTAGGCAAAAATGAAATTCTTAGTCATATTTTGTTAATATTGGAAAGTGCTTCATAATCTATGCCTGATGCATGATTTTTCATTCGTGGTTTTTTTTTTTAAATCTATCGCGGCACCAAATAAATAAATAAATAAATATTATCAACTTAAAAAAAGAAAAAATAGATATTATTATGTAAATGTTAATTAGGAACAATTTAATCCAAAATAACTTTAAAAGTTAAAATTTTTCACAAAATTAAAAGAAAGTTTAATTTTAAACGCTACTGGTATTAGCCCCCGGTACGGTATGCTATTTCTTTCTCCCAGCTTATTTTGTGCCGTCTTCAAAAAATAACGTTACCTTGTAGAAGCCAGCCGTAAAACAAAGCACTACGATTAAATACTCTATAGCAATTTTAAACTTCTAAGCATCGCACATTTTCAATTTTTATACCGTCGTATTGGAAACAAAAAAAGGAAACACTTTTTAATGCAATTTGCTTGAAAAATGCATCTCCATTTATTTTTGAGATATTAATTTTTTTGTAGTTTTTGGAGCCATTTGCTTAATATTGGCAACAGAAGTACTCCATTTCTGTAGAAAGTAAAGGAAAAATAGTTGTAAAATAGTAATTATATTTTTTTTTGTTTCCATTTTTTCTTAACAACCGAAAGAAAATGTAATTAAAATACGTGCTATTTTGAAAAAATATTTAAACGAATGATTTCCATTAAAACATGGAGCTATTATAAACATTTAATTTTAAGTATCTATATTAATGTTACAAACAAATGAAAGCTTGTGAATCATTAGACAGCCGTTTTTTTTTTTTTTTTTTTTTTTTTTTTTTTTTTTTTTTCTGGTCGAGTTTCTTTAATGACGGCATTTTTTTGTTGCATTCGTGTACTATTTCGCGATAGTGACGTCCTATACCTACTTTACTGTAGATGTTTAAGAGTGGATCGTAAATGTGGAATTCTTAAATGGATGCGAATGACGTCATTTTACATAAAATAAAAGCGTGTGCTGTAAGTCTTAAAATTGAAATATGTTGTGTATTATTTATATATACATATATTTTTTTTCATCGGGGGTGACACTAAATTCTGAAAAAGCAGAATTCCTGTTTTCTAGTGTTTTTTTTTTTTTTTTTTTTCCCCGCCTGATTTTTCATTTGTGTTCTTTTTTGCGTCCAAGTTTTTCAAATGTAACCTTAGAGTACCACTTACCGAAAAAAAAATATCTATATTATTATGTAAATATTAATTAGAAATAATTTAATCAAAAATAACTTTTAAAAGTTAACATTATTTTTTCAAAAGTTTTTAAAAAAGTTTAATTTTAAACACCTACTAGTTAACGCTACTTTAAACGCTACTAGTATTTTATTTTTTTAATTTTTCTCACCTGGTTTTGTATTGCAGGTCGGTAATGATATTTTGAAATTTTTTAAAGACTGGATTTTTATATATCCTTCTATATATATAAAAAAGTTTTAATTTGGAAATGGACCAATGAAAATCTGCGTAGATATTCCCGGCAGATCGTCATCCAATTTGAATGCTTAATCATGGCCTTTCTTCGTTAATATTAAAAAAACTGTCGCATACAAAAATATGAAAATCGGTAGTATTATAGAGAAATGTTTGATAAACACGCTGATTCAGACAGTTTTCAAATCGAAAATTATTTTAAGAGATATTTAATGCCAAAGTTGGACAAAATCGTTCCATTAAAAAAGTTTTATAGGAGCAAAAACTGTACATAGGAATTTAATCAGTTTTAGATCATTTTATGCGTCAGAATTTCCCGGTGTGCAGACTGCATTTAGTATTTTAATTTGACTCATTTTTTGAGGTTTTATTTCTATTTTAAATTTAAATTTTCATCATTTCGAGAGATATTTTTTACAAAATTTAGAAAATTGTATTAATTTAAACTGCTGCCAACTGTAAAAACAGCGCAAATAATAATGTTTGCTTCAAATTAAAAATTTATTTTACACGTGACTATTATAAACAGAAAATATAAAAGGCAGGAACTCATTGAAAGTTACGTCATAAAAACTATACTTAAACGTGAATTTTAAAAGAGAAAGAATATTGTAAAATAACAAATTCATTAACATGCGTTAGAAGTCTTAAATAGGAGAAATTACGTCACATTTACGTCGCATTACATTTATTACGTAAAATGAACAAAAAATAATATTGCAAAACTGTTTAAATTTAAAAATTGCGCGAGACATTTATTTGATATTTTAAGATGATCATAATATTTCATTTCTAACAAAAGTATTTTTACGTGAATATTAAAAAGAGAAAGAAAAGTTTGGTGAAAATTACGTCAGATTATAATTGTCAGATTCAAATTATAATTCAATTTTTCGAAATCTTTTTAAAGCCGATCAAATTAGCGTTCTGTTAGAGTCTGCGGTGTCTGAACGGGGGTTGACGAGCGTAGCTCGTAGGGGGCAGAGCCCCCTAGTATATATATATATATATATCCTTCTATATATATATAAAAAAGTAACGATTTTGAAATGGACCAATGAAAATCTGCGTAGATCTTCCCGCTACACCGGCATTCAGATTTTTTGTGACCGGAAGTCTTTCTTCGTTAATATTAAGAAAACTGTTTCATATAAAAATATGAAAATCGGTGGAATTAAAGAGAAACGTTTGACAAACACGCTGATGCAGACAGTTTTTAAATCGAATAATTATTTTAAGAGACATTTAATGTTAAATTTTGTCAAAAACGTTCCATTAAAAAAGTTTTATAGGAGCAAAAACTATGCATAGGAATTTAAACACTTTTAGATCATTTTATACATTAGAAGTTCCCGATGTGCAGACTGCATTTATTTTTTTAATTTGACTCATTTTTTGAGGATTTATCTTTATTTTAAATTCAAATTTCCAGCACTTCGAGAGATATTTTTCACAAATTTTAGAAAAGGGTATTACTTTAAACTATTGCCAATTGTAAAAACAGCGCGAAGAATAATATTTCCTTCAAATTAAAAAATTATTTACCCGTGGCTGTTATAAACAGAAAAAAAACCTTTCAAATTAGAAGTAAGTGATTACGTGTTAAAAAATCAGGAAAACATTGAAAATCACCTCATAAAAATTACAGTTATACTTGAATTTTAAAAGAGAAAGAGAATTTTTAAATAAAGAATCCATTATTATGCTTTAAAAGTCATAAATGGAGGAAATTACGTCATATTAAGGCCAAATAATTAATAGTTGGCAAAACAGTTTAAATTAAAAAATATATTTGCGCGAGATATTTATTTCATATTTTGAGATGACCTTTCAACTATTATCATGAATTCTAAGACAGCGTTAATAATATTCCGTTTCTAAATACAAAGGAATTTTTATGTGAATATTAAAAAGAGAAAGCAAACTTTGGTGAAAATTACGTCAGATTAAAAACGATACATTTCAAATGTCTTATTTAAAAGAACTTTCTTATAGCGTTTATTAAAAAGTACCGAGAGACAAAGATTCTGTTTACTTAATTCATTTCACATTAGCTTATTTTCTAATTTTTAACCATTTTTTGTTGACAAAAGCCATTGTATCTCTTAGCAGCGGTTGATTTGAACTTAAAATCTCAAATCAAAGTAAATGAAAGAAAACTCGTTTACGGGGAGATCACCACTGTTTTTTTCTTCAATTCCTACTATTAGTTCACACTCTCCCTATATATATATATCTTGTTCAAATTTTCAATCGTTAATAAAATACTTATTATTCATCCTATCAAGTTGAAATACGTTTTTTAAAACTTGTACTGGATGACAATGGATGTTAATACAGTTTTTCAAATAATTATTCATTAATTAAATTTTAACTAATTAATTTTAGTTTTATATGGGAGACAAAATGGCGGCCATTGGTTATTGAAAAGCATTTAATGCATTTTCATATCTATAAGGGGGGGGGGGGGGGGTTACCATAGGGGGGACCCTGTTCTGTCCCCAAATACCGCCACGTTTGTCGCCAACGTGGCAATATATCGCCCAATTTGGCGACCAAAATGAGTCGCCAAAAGTGACGCCAACTTGGCGATATCTCTAATATTTCGCCTAATTCCCATAGATTTCCATTGTAAACCAATAGGGTTTACTAGCTTATAGAAAATCAACAAATTGATATATTTTAATGCAGCAAAAACTAATATTAGCTTAAGGGGTTATATTAAATTTTTCTTTGATGACCTAAGTAGGAATTGACTTTAAAAACAAAATTTTTATATTACTTGTTTCATTATGATTCAATCTTTTTAAGCCGATAAAATTAGCGCGCTTTTAGAATTTAGAGTGTCTGAAAGAGAGTTAGCGAGCGTAGCTCGTAGGGGGCAGAGGCCCCTAGTATATATATATATATATATATATATATATATATATATATATATATATATATTGAAAAATCCAAATTCATATAATTTAGTACACGAAAAAAACATCTAACAAACTGTAACTAAAACAATAATTAACAAAACCAAGAGTATCTAAGAAAAAGCTAAATATGAAGACAAGTGGCCAAGGCTTATGACTTGCACTGCGGGGTTAAACATGTTTTACGTGCACAACATTCCCCTCACTTGCCAAGACCAAACAAATAGAAATTGAAAAAATGAAAACCACAAACTAACCCAAAAGCCGTCCGTGAATATCCTCACCGCTAAGCTATTTTCGATAGGAATCACGTATCGATAAATCACCATCATCGAACAATTCCAATGTTTTATTTCGATAGCTTTTTTTCTTGATAAAATTGGGAGTTAAATCATTAAGAAAATGTATTGGGTAATTTTGTTTACTGGCGTTTATGTAAAGGGTTAAAAATTTCACCAACCAATTTATCAACATTTGAACACAAATTTGCAATACGATTTAAACCATTTAAATATATATTTCTAAAAATTGAAACATGCACGTTACTATTAAAGTTTAATATTTTTATTGTATCAAAATCAAAATAATTTCTTTTATCATAAATACTATAAACTAAAATTCCGTTTATAATCTCCAACTTAACATCCAAGTTGTTGACATAGCCTTGATTATCCGAAGCACTCTTTAAATTTAAAGTGTCTGGATAACATTTAAATTGATAAATTTCATTATTGTTATTCAACACAACCACTAAAACATCATCTATATATCTATATATCTTTAAGTCTTTTTCCAACAATAAACCGGCTTCATATGTAAACAGATAAATATCTGCAAGGATAGAGCTACAACTGCCCCCCATTGGAATACCTCTCACTTGTTTATATATTTGTTTCCCTTCAAACAGATAATTTTCGTAAACAACAAATTGAAATAAATCGGTGAATATTTCAATACTGATATCCTTCTCTTTAGATTTCTTTAAAAAATCCATAACTCTGTACTTCAAATCATCTAAATTTATGCTGTTATACAAATCCTCGAAATCATATGTATACAATCCTGTAATGTTTTTCAGCTCTTTTAAACTTTTTATAAGTTCATAGCTATTTTTTATTACTATCGAAGAATATTCATTTATAACCTGATCGAAAATCTTTTGTAATATATTCAACAATTTTTTATTTACACATTCCAGGTAAGAACCAAACCCACAAGTTACGGTTCTAAAAGTAATTGGGTTTTTATGGGTTCTAAAAGTAATTGGGTTTATATATATATATATATATATATATATATATATATATATACATATATATATAGCAATTTTTTTTTTGGGGGGGGGGGGGGGGGATAACTGAATACAAGAGAAGCAGTGACTACAAACAGAAAAAATGACTAGTTTTTGAACATCTGATTTAAAAAAATGTAAATATGGCATTGGGTGTTTGTTAAATAACACTTTCACGGGCAAGTTAATTGTGTTTCTGTAATGTTCAATTCACACCAGAATTAAAAAAAAAATTAAATAAGAAAAAGCAATTTTTTACAACGTTTTTCCACCGAAGATGTAAAAGAAAATTTAACTTAAAGTTTCTGGTACAATTTTTAATTAAAATTAGGTTGGATATGATATATCCCACCGCCCGTTAAGGGATTAAGCCGTTTATGTGGTTGGATATGCTATGTCAGTCTGAAGCTTTGTCAGGATGTAATCTAACGTGGAAAATCTCAACCGGTGGTCCGCAGAAAAATCTGTAGATTATTTGAATTTTTTAAATGTTTTATTAAGGCTGTTCTCAAACCCAAGAGGGCAACTTCCTGACATAAGTTTTAATTTATTTTTGTTCGAAAATGCACGAAACTAGCTGGTGTTGTTGTTCAGAAACTATGTCATCGAGCTGTTTTTTCCGTTTTTTTTGTAAACGCAATAGATCTTTCAGAAAATCGTGTCAAAGTGGACGTTTTGAACCGAATTTCCGCGCGAAAGTAGAAAAATCACTCAAGAGTGGGCGAAAAACGGGTTTGTCACGTGATCGAAATAGCTTATAACTCAATGGGTAATGGATTAATCAAAAAATGGAAGAAACAGTTCAATTTCAAATCGCTTCCACGGCCAGGCTTTCCAATTTTATATCTTTCCGTTAAAAAATGAATTTGTAAATGAGTCAGAACGTTTTGCGTTTGTTGAGCAGAGCAGTTTAACTTTTATCTGTAAATAAATTTAAAAAAAACTACTAGTAATAAAGCATGATAATACCCTAAGAAATTCTCATATTTATGAAAATTTATTTATTTAATTTTGAAAATTTAAATCATAGAAAGCATTTATAATTGTGTTAAAAGATATTAATTGTTATTTATCTGAAAAACAGGCAATTTTTAATTTTTGTTTCTCCAAAAGTTTGAACAGTGTGGAAAAGCAGTAAAACTTTTGATTCGGTTATCAACTACATATTAGTGCGGTTGCTGTAATATCGTTGATGCCAAATACATATGAACATTTTTCAAACAAAAAGGAACACATATCGCATTAAAAATGCTAAAAACATATGAGCATATTTCAAACAAGCACGAAAAAATATCGAAATAAAATGCTATGAGCATTTTTTCAAGCAAGCAGGAACAAATATCGCATTTAAAAGGTCAAAAACATATGAGCATTTTTTAAACAAGCAGGAACAAAGTTGCATTAAAAATCCAAATACATATGAGTATTTTTCAAACAAACAGGAACAAATATCGCATTAAAAATGCCTGATACTTAAATAAACTTCAAATATTTTGTAATAAATAAATTAACGTTAATAATTTGGTTACGATGAAACAACCGTAAAGATTTTTGTTATGATTAAATAAACTCTTTCTGCAATTAAATAAGGTAAAGATTAGTATTAACCTATTTGTGCCTGAATTTATGTTTCCTCAAATTTGCTGGTAAAATCAAAGTGTTGCAAAATGAACTGGAAAATACTGAAAAAAAGTTAAGCTAATTTTTTTTTTTTTTTTTTTTTTTTTTTTTTGTATTTATTTGATAAAATGTAAACGTAGTAAATTTGGGAATATGCATAATATTTGTAATAGTATAATATGCATAATTATATGTTTTGTCTAAATTTGTATAAAATAAGCTTTTAAATTATATATTACAGTAGAGCGCCGGTTATCCGAACAAGTCGGGACCGACCCTAGTTCGGATAAGCAAAAGTTCGGATAAATGGACAGACAATTTGACGGACGTTCCTGACTATACTGAAATCTTCACACTTTATCCACGCTTTAGACTGACAGCACTAGTTAATGCTGGCATGTTTAAAAATTGATTGTTGTCTTTTTAATTTTTTTGTTTACTTTTTATTAGCATTTTCTGAACTCCCGAGATTATAATTTAAGCAAAAGAATTTTCGATTGTTGCTTACTTCAAAGAAGACATTCTTCTCAATGCTGCCATATCGCGAACTCTTCTAAAATACGTTAGTTGAATAGGATCAGCATTCTTCTGCTGTTTGAGCCATTTCATAGCTGTTTCCAAACCTTCAAAGGCTTCGTTATGTGATGGACCTTGATCCTTTTCAGAGCATTCATTTTCAATTTCTTTTTCGTCTTGAATATCATCCACAATCTCATCATCATTTAAAATCAGATATCCAGGTCTAATAGGGGGTTTGGATAATTGGTAGTTCATTACAAAAAAAAAAAAAAAAAAAAAAAAAGAGAGAGAGAGAGAGAGAGAGAGAGAGAAATAAGCTGTTCGAATAATTTGAAGTTCGTTTAAAAAGTATTTTTTGAGAGAAATTGGCTGTTCGGATAATTGTAAGTTCGGTTAATTGGAAGTTCGGATAATCGGTGCTCTACTGTATGTACCATAATTAATATTTTTATGAACTACTAAAAAAATATATTTCTTTACAGAGACTAATAACATTTAAGGGGGTCCGGGACACAAAAATCTTCAAATCTTCAAATTTTCAATTTTTTTTTTTTTTTTTTTTTTTTTTTTTTTGATTAAAAATTTCTCTGCCGTTTTCTGCTTAAAATGATGTTTAAATCATGCTTCTATCTTAATTAGAACAGGAAATATTAATTTTTTCGTTTTGATTTGTTTTCAAAATTTGCCTTTCAAGCTATGGTTGTCAAGGGAACGAGTTCTTGTGAAATTGCGTTTTTCTTCATGATAGGTTTTTTCACCATTTCTCGTATTCAAATTCTTATAACTCGAGAACCGTTAAAGATACAGGGTTGAAACTCGGAACATATCTTTTTCAATTATTTTACTTTACTCTTAAAAGCCAGCATATTTGAAAAAAATATTTACTTTTGAAAATATGATTTTAAAAAATAGTTGCACCACTTTTTTTTGTAATTTTTTCGTTAAATATTTTTTATTTTTTTAAAAATTAATATTTTTTTAAATGCTGGCTCTAAATTGAAATATATATATTTCTGTTTATTTAAATGAAAAACAATTTAAATTCTACAAATAATATTTCGAGTTATAACGATTTTAAGTTATACCATTTTTTTCATAAATTTTAAATTTAAATTTTTTTTTAAAAAGCTATGAGAAGTTTTATTATTTGATTTTGTTTACAAATGATATGGTTAACCATCACAAAAAAATTAAAATTTTAACTCAATAAATAAAATTTTTTTGAAAATGTGTCCCGGACCCCCTTAAAGTATTAATTATAATAAACTAAGAATAATCGTATTTGAGGCTTTAAAACAATGTACTTCATGATCATCTTGAAAAGGACTTTACATAAATAATTGTCCCCTAAATGGCGAATAAAAGTATATATATATACCCATTCGCGCTTAGCGCCCTATATTTTGTGCGTTACAAAAATGCATCAGAAATAGGCTTGAACCTATAATTTCCCAATTTAAAAAAATACGTATATCAAAGAAGTCTACAAGCTAAGATTATGACTTAGTTATTTGGATCCTTGATCGAAAAAACACAAATAGACTTGCATTTTACATTTCGCCCTCTTGAAAAATGAAAAATCTGTAAACTTCGAAAAAAGCCTTCATTTAAGCAAGTAAATATCCATTTTACACTGTCATCTCTTGGTAACAGATAAAGACATTTATAGATAATTATTTCATACAATTTTCATGTTATAAAGAAGAAAAAAATTATACAAATTTATTAAAATTTGAAACGTCCCAAAAATGGGACACTAGGCTTAAATGGGTTAAAAATAATCGTTTTCCGCAGGGTACATTTTGACACACCCCTCTTTTAAAACATTGTTATATGCAATAGGTACAATATCCTATTAATAAAATGGAAATTCTGTGATTTTTATACAAATGTATTTTTATTGTTAAAAAAAAAAGTCTGCTTAGTGATCCACGGAATTTTAAATTACGAACTTACAAGGAAGATCTCCTTACCGGACATACTCAGAATATTTTGAAAAAAAAAATACTAATTAAACTACTTATGTTTGTAATAAAGGATCAGTCAAATTGAGCGGCGGAATTACTCTAGAAAGTTCGTAAAAAAATAAAATACTTTCGCGTATTTGGCGCGAAAAGACGAAAGCGTCACGCGATTTGGCGAGCAGTACTTTTCCTCGCCAAAAGTAAATGATTTTAATGCATCCGAAAATTGCTTGATAATTGATTTTTAGTATAAATAGTATTTAATGAATTTAAACTTAAACAATGAGAGTGTTTAATAAATACATTGTTTTGTATTACATATTTATGTTGCTTGTTATTTAATTTTATTACTTTAAAAAAAAATTATTTTATATATAAAAAATATTTTCATATATTTAATCATATTCCAAAATATTGGCAAGATTCATTTAGCAGTTATTCATTTCAATATCAAAAATGTCGTTGTTTCCATAGCAACAAAATTGAATCGACAGTGATCAATACTTAATTTTGAGATTGAAACAATTTTAATTAAGTTAAATTTTGTTTCAATTCATAAAATTTGATAGATAACTTTCATTATAAATATATGTATATATATGACAAAACTATAGTGAAATCAAACTAAAACTGACGAATCTAAAGTTATTCACAATAAATTTATTTAAACTAGTTCAATATGAGACATTTTTATCTGTAAGAGTATTTGACGTAAAAAAGTATTTTTTGAAACTTTATTCCATCGCCAACCGGTGATAAATCGTCAAATATCGAAAATTTCATTAATTTTTTACGGACGCTCCATCGCGATTCCGCCGAATTTTTTTTTATAAACATATCTAACCTCATGAGTAGAACATTCTATAATTTTTTGAGATTTTTCGGCGTATGTCCGTATGAAGACCTTCCTTGTTAGTGATCCGTAAGTAGTGTTCCGATTTACGCGGGATGTCCCGATTTTCAGAGGCTCCCAGACCTGTCCCTCGTAACCACTAGGCGGGACACCAAATGTCTCGATTTTTCGTGTTACAAAAATTTTTTTAAATTTCTTAAGAACAATGCTCTTTGTACAACGATGTATCAAGTGGAACTTAATACTGTAAAACCTTTGAAAATACAGCCTGTATAAAGCGGAAGATATTTGTAGTCCCTTCCTTACAAATCTTACAAATCTACCTACCTAGATGAAAACCTGTCTAAAGCGGAAGTTTTTATGGTTCCTAGCGATTTTTTTCACAAATTTTACTGTACTTGGTTCAGTAAACTCTGTGTAAATAGATCCTGCAGTAAAAAAATTTTGCCACAGATGTCATACGCACCACATTGGTGCGACGCCAATGTCATATACGCACCGGGGTACTTAACTGGCCCCAAAATGTCGTTATTTTGCTTGATATGGTAACCCGGATGTTGTTGTTTATTTATTAAGAAATTGTTTATTTACATTTCTTTTCTTTTTTTAAAATTATATAAATTGTTTTGTTCTATAGTTGTACATTAAACTTTTTTTATTTATTGTTATTCCTTTTTTAAAAATATATATGTAACTGGTATTCGAAAACGACGTTTTCGCCAAATTGGCGTCAGAAAAAAATTGCGCCAATGTGGTGCGTATATGACATCTGTGCCAAAATGTTGCCTACAATAAGAATGCTATGCAATTATACCTGCTAAATTGGAATCCCTAGCAGTTCCGCTTTTACAGGTTTCACTGTATAAGATTGTTGTGTTTGTTTGATGTAATAATATCTGGCAAGGCGGAATAGCATGGGACATAATAAAAATACCGTTTTAAACAGGCTTTTCTCTTAACAGATATAAATGTATGGTTTTCCTACCGTAGGAATGAAAGTTTTACGTTCAAAATTGTATTCCGTTACATACAGGTTCCATTTTAAGAGGATTTACTCGTATTTACGTCCCAATTTTTGTGACACTGGTCCTTGTCAACACTATCCATGAGGTCCAAAAAGTTGGCGACCGCTGGTCTAAAGTATGTAGTATGGGACTGTGATAAGATAAAAGTCTGAAAACCGAAATTTTTACTAAATTTCGATATTGGTAGGGTGCCTGAAGCAGGGGGTCCGTTTAACGATAAAAGCAATGACTGTTTCAGTAAAATTGCGGAGAATCCATCAATGCGCTCTATCTCTAAATAAGAGCAGAGAGAGCGCTTTGCCATCTTTGTGAATGAAATCCTTTTGCATCCGCGGTTTCCTGTGTTTTTCTTTATTTCTTTTCTTTTTTTTTTAATTCCTGACTTAGCGTTGGCAACGTACGCATTGGATTTCTTCCTCTTTCTTTTTTAGCCCCCATTTTTTTTTTTTTTTTTTTGTCATTATCTTATCGGTTAAGCAGCCCCATGTTAACTTCTCCTGATGATCGGGCTTGTTGCTAGGAGCATTTTTTTTTTTTTATCGTCTGTCGTTTTCATTCATTGTTCTGGCAACACGTAGTAAGATGGGTGCGCGCATACCTTCATTGTTTATTTTTTTTAAGTGCTGCGAAAAGAAAGTTTGTATCAAAATTGTTACAAAAGCAAGCAAATAAATCTCTTAAGGATTAGATCAGTCAGATCGCCGTTTTTCTTTTCTTTCTTTTTTTCTCTTTTCTTTTTTTCTATGATGTTAATCCTATGGGATAGAATACTGCATCAGGTCCGGTAACCTAATTTAACCCGAAACCGAATCGTGATGGATGCTATTTTTTTTGCATTGCGGGTTGGGTTCAAGTCGGGTTTACCTTAAATGTTTCGGGTTCGAGTTGAGTTTTGATTCTTTCTGTCCGAGTTCGAGTTGACCTTAAATGTTTCGGGTTCGATTGAGTTTTGATTATTTCTGTCCGAGTTCGAGTTGACCTTAAATGTTTCGGGTTCGATTGAGTTTTGATTCTTTCGGGCCGGGCTCGTGTTGACCTTAAATATTTAGGGTTCGAGTTAAGTTTTGATCCTTTCGCACCGGGTTCAGTTTGATCTTTAAATGTTTGGGTTCGAGTTGAGTTTCGGTTCTTTCGGCCCGGTTTCGAGTTGACCTTAATACTCGGTTCGAGTTAATTTTCGATTCTTTTGGGCCGGGTTCAGTTTGCTCGATTCTTCAAACGAAAATCTTGAATATTTTTCAAATGAAAAAAAACTATATATTTGAATATTACTGAGTGTATATATGTTCATTTTTTTTATATAAAAAAAAGACAAAATTAAAATTTTATTTTAGAGATATTCTAAACTATTTTTCCATAATTATAGTAAAATATGGATTAATTTTGTTTCATTTTGGGTTCGCGTCGGTGTCGGGTTAAAATTTATCGAGTTTGGATCAGGTGCACTTTAAATAGTTTTTGCGGGTACAATCCGTAGGATAAAACTCACGAGTAACATTGTAGCATTCTTGCTCGGGTCGGGTTCGGGCCAATCCGACTTTTCTAAAGAAAGTTCAAAATACTATATCCAAATATTACAAAGTAATGTAACTTATAAAAAGAACTAGTTGGATGTGCCAACATGTTAATGCTTAAAAATTTGCTACCACAGTGCCAAAATTAATTAAATTCGTGCGTTAGTTCTTGAGATAGGACTATCGCTAAAATAGTGTAAATTCTGAAAAATGCAACCTAGCAGCGCCATCTGTTGGGTGATTTACACCAAAATATAATCAACCACAACTTATGTCAACGTCTAACTGAATCTGAAGTATTATTAAATATTGTGTGTTAGTTTTTTAGATAGAGCTATTGTGGAAATCGCGGAAAATGCAGCTTAGCAGAGCCACTTGTTGTGCGGTTTATACCCAAAACTGATCAGCATCCATTTATATCAAGGAGTAACTAATGAATCTAAAGTTTTATTAAATTCTGTGCATTAGTTCTTGAGATAGAGCGCCCACAAAATGTGTGTCACATACAGACAGACTCGCCGACAGACATTTTGTAAAAACATGTTTTTCGGGATCCCTAACCCCTAAAACGTGTAAATCCGTTGGAAACCGGAAACCGAAATTTTTTACGAATCCAATACTTTCTTCTTGTAAAGATAGAAAGGAAAAAGGGGCTGCTTTAACAGGAGTATCGAAAAAACAGAAGTTGAAAATATTAATTTCTCGGTGAGATATTTTAAATATAGGAATGTACCCCATCTTCATAGTTTTAAGGGGACTCTTCACTCACTTGAAATCACTCACTCTGTAATGTTAAACCTATGGGCAGATTGGTTTCGAATTTCTCGTATAAATTTAAATATTTGTAACCTTTTTTTTTTTTTTTTGGGGGGGGGGCATAGGATAGCTGAAATTAACCGAAATTGAAAAAGTAAAAAATAACTCTATTAAAGATGGACCTCAGCTATCCTTATGCAAAAAAAATCGTTTAAAAATATTCAAATTTAAACGAGAAATTCGAAAATAACCTGCCCATAGGTTTAACATTACGGAGTGATTTGAAGTGAGTAGTGAAGATTTAACGGAAGACTTAACGCTTAACGTAAGCTATGCTAGGGGAATTTGGAATTTCACTGACTAGCAGTTTTCACTGACTAGCTTTGTTATTGGGATAGCTACTTTTAACTTTATGTACTTATAAAGGTAATTTTATCCCAGAATTGAAAAGAAATCCGGAAAGTTTTTTAGGAGTGAGGGAAGGAATCGTTGTAGTACCATTCCACGATAAGCGATGCTGATGATGGCGAAACACAGATCTCTCAGATGACACCCGAACACCTCGTGCGTGACCGCTTCCGATACGGTAGCTAACTGTCTGTCATCCTTTCGCCACTTAAATTACCTTCCTTGTTGAGTCGATTTAATGGGACAATTCAGAACTGTTGCCAGGTTCTCTGCCACAGAAAATTGGGAAAAGGAGATATAAAAAAAGGCGGGACCGCGGTTTATCAATATTGTTGCCAGGTTTTCCGTCACAAAAAACTGGGACAGGAAGAAAAAATAAATGCGGGACCGCGGCTTCTCAATACTGTTGCCAGGTTCTCCCGTCACAAAAAAGAACTGGGACAGGAAGACAAAAAAAAAAAAAAAAAAAAAATGCGGGACCGCGGCTTCTCAATGCTGTTGCCAGGTTCTCCGTCGCAAAAAAGAACTGGGACAGGAAGAAAAAAGTGAGACGGTGGCTTCTCAATGCTGTTGCCACGTTTTCCGTCTAAAAAAAACTGGGATAGGAAGACAAAAAAAAATGCGGGACCGCGACCTCTCAATACTGTTGCCAGTTTCTCCGTCACGAAAAATTGGGACATGAAGACAAAAAAAAAAAAAAAGGCGGGACGGCGTCTTCTCTATACTGTTGCCAGGATCTCCGTCACAAAAAACAGTGACAAGAAGAAAAAAAAGTGGGTCGGCGGCTTCGTTTTACTATTGCCAGGTTCTCCATCACAAAAAACTGGGGACAGGAAGAAAAAAGTAGGGCAGAGGCTTCTCAAAACTATTGCCAGGTTCTCGGTCACAAAAAAACTGGGACAGGACAAAAAAGGCGGGACGAGGGCTTCTCAATGCTGTTGTCAGGTTCTCCGTCACAAAAAAATTTGGACAGGAAGACAAAAAATAAGCGGGACGGCGGCGGCTTCTGAATAGAGATATTGAAAATGCCTTAAATCCTATAGAAACGGAACCCGTCTATAATGGAATGCTGACTCAAGCATAAAATAAGTATACAAGTAAAATACAGTCGTCCTCGTTTAAACGAATATTGACGGTTCCAGAAATAATATTCGATTAAGCGGGGTATTTGATTAAACGGGGAATCATAACTGCAATATTTAATGCGTAATAAAAAGGCAAAATAACCATCTACGATATATTTAATTAACAGCATAATAAATCGTTGACAGAATAACATAAACTAAAATAAATACAAATGCTAATATAAAGTAAATGCGTATTAATTTAATGTCAGTACATACATTTATATGGTTTACATCACACTTAATGCAGCTCGTTTGAATTGGGTCAAAACTTTGCTACTTCTAATTTACGTTACTTATACTGCCTTAAAAAAAATCGTTGAAAGTGGTTTGTTTAGGTGGAATTTTAAAGGAATAAATATCGAGTTATTTTTTGAATGAGTGCAAAATATTACAACTACCATCTCGAGTGACGGCGCATTGCCATTAAAGCCTGGTTAACAGCAAGAAGTGATGATGGGGAGATCAAGGTGGGAAATCATTTGTCTTGTCCATTATACACCTGCTGGCCGAAATCATTGCAGGAAGAACTGAAAATTTGTCTCAAGCCTAAAGGAACCTAAAATGACAAAAGGTGGAAGGAAGTTCCAGCTGAAACGTACTTTCAGCGTCTATTTTCAAACATCGATCACACAGTTGTTATTCGATTAAGCGGGGACGTTCGTAAAAGGTACTTGGTTTAAGCGGGGGAAAATAACATAGAACCAATGGGAATAAATTGCGTTCCGGAGGATTCTATTCGAATAAGCAGGGTATTTGATTATCCGTGACCCGATTAAGTGGGGAGGACTGCAGCTTTTTTTACCCCACATTCTTTCAAAAGCATTCAATGTTCATCTTGAAAATTACGTCTAATGTTTGGACTACAATTCACGTTTTTTGCCAAAAATTGTAGTTAAAAGTTAATAGTGGTCATGAAATTCTGTTAACGGAATCTTTGGAAATGTACTTTATTAAATTACAGAGAAATATTTTCAAAGATCTACTTTATATATATATAATATATACATATTGGTCCTTTTTTTTCTGTATTTATTGTGTGCGGTAGCCCAAATTTTACATTTTTAAGCTTGATATGGCTCATGCAAGGATGAAACCGTGCGTGTAATTTGCGGAACTTAAGGTAATTTGGGCCTGAAGAATCTGCCTTGCTTCCACAAATAATGATGATAATGATAATATAATAATAAAATTTATTATAATATATATGTGATAATAAATAAATATGATAAATATATGATAATATATAAAATGATAATAATTTTTTTGGTTAAAAAATAAAACTTCATTTTTAGGGTTCCGTACTTAAAAAGTAATAACGGAACCATTATAAGATCACCCCTGTGTCTGTCTGTCTGTCAGTCATAGCCATTTTACTCGTAAACTATGGAACGTGGAAAGTTCAAATTCGGGGAAGTAATAAAGACCATTGACACACATATTTTCAGATTAATAAACATTCATAAATATATTTAGTAAAAATGTAGAGGGGCTAATTATGGTACTTGGAAAAACAAATATTTTCTTTGTATATCGTGTGGGGAATCGTATGAAAGCTTTCGTAACGCTGAACTCAAAAATACATTACTTTTAATTTTAGGTATTGTATTTTCAAAGATATTGTCGAAAATGTAGCGCAAAAATATGTCCTCCCCCCCCCCCCTCATCTAATTCCGAATCTACTGAAACTAAAATTATGAAATAATTAGAGGTAGTAGACGTAAATATAAACCTAGCCGGAAAATTATAGCGATCAGCATAGGTCACATAGTTTTTGAGAAAATCGCATTTTTCTGTTAAACACAAATTTCGATTTACGGGCGTTCAAAAAATTTTTGAGCACCGCTGTATCTACCTATCGTAGCAGAAGTATAAAAGCATTGTTGATAATGAATTTCGAAAAAAATTATCGTTAATTAGCCGAGATATTAACCCTTAACGATACGGCCAGTTTGGACATACACAATGACAGGGGCGGCGTACTCTATGCCTAGTTAACAACTTTTAATGATATATATGTGTAATGTAATGCCCAGTAACAGTATAAAAGCAATAAATGCCAAATTGTTAAAAACATACTAATTTCAGGGGTCTCAGGACTCTAAAAATTGGAAAAAATAAAAAAAGACCATTTTCAACATTTAATTTCTTAAAATGTATATGATTTTAAAAGACAGTTTTAATTGGGATGAAAGATATAAGTATGTTTTTTTCATTTGATGTATTTAAAAAATTGCAAGATGCAGAATTAGTATTTATATGGGGCTCGCTCGAAACTGTTAGACATTTGTCGAACAGAAAATTGGCATAACAGTTTGCAGGATTACAAAATAAATATTGCAACTAGAATGAAAATTTTAGTGCTTACTTATACTTCAGATTGTAATAATTACCCTGAACTTAAATAAATTTGTATTTAAAGCATTTTTATATTTTTAATGCAATGTTGCATTTAGCTAATACAAAATTTTGAAAATTTCAAAAGTATAATCACCTAAAAAAATATATTTTTGAACAATAAGAAGGAAATTTTCGGTTCAGTTCATACAGACTAACATGAAATATATGTTTTGAAAATTTCATGACAAAATATTCAGAAGTTTTTGAGGTATCCTGCACGTTATGCCCAAAAAACGACATTTGGAGAAAAATGACTTCAAAGTTTCGGAAACGCCGCTTCAGCTATTGGGCGAGTATAATTCTAAAAGCCATAACTTCTGTTCTAATGGGAATTTCAAGAAACAATTATATCAAAATGTTCAGAAAAGATAGGAGTTTAACATCTAAAAAAATTTAAATTTCTAAAATTTTGAAGCTTTAATAGTCCTGCGACCACTTAACCCTTTCCGGCGCGGAGTAATTCTGTTTATAAACTTATGAAATAATGGACTGACACCAGAATTTATAAACAAATTTATTAGAAAATACGAACTTGCTTATTTTCACGTACATGATAAAAGGAAAATTTTAATTAAATATTCTTGGTGCCGTTTGTCTGTTTCGGAATTAAAATTAGGTGTCCTTTTTTTAAGGACGCCGCTCTCGAAAGGTTTAATTAGGATGAATCACACAAATACTGTGGGATTCGCGACTAGTTTGCATTGAGTGTATCTCTCGATACGCCTCGAGTGACTTTAAAAGTTATTTAAAAACCTATCTGGAAAAACGCGGCACTGATCAAGGCGGCGTTGCAACTTTGCGACCTCCTTTCGAAGCGCGCTTAGCACAATGCGAAATTTAAACTTTGAACAAAGGTTTTGTTTTAGCTACACTGTAAAAATAAAGGTTATTTCTAGGCTGAATTTAGTATTATGAAATGCGAAATGAAGTTTAAATATGCACTGCTTTTATTGTCAGTACCGAATTAAGTTCATCATACACAGATTAGAGTAGTATTAAAAAATGAGTTATACAGGATAGCTGTATTTGATATTAATTAGGTTCCATATCTCTTTGAACTTTCATGATATATCCATTTACACTTTTCTAATATATACTGTTATACCCAACCCTACGTTGTATAGTTTTTTTCAAAGTCTTAGTATTATTTTAGCAACTTTTTTTTTTTTTTTTTTAATAATGCAATTACATATTCATATATTTATTCTACGGAACCCTCTGTGCGCGAGTAATACTCGGACTTGACCGTTTATTAACTTATATATTTACTTTTGTAGATGATTCTTTTCTATTGGTTTATAATAGTTTTATATACATAATACAGCTTTAAAAGTTATGACGTTTTGAACCATCTTTTTTTTCCTTTATTCTAAACTACATTTATTTTTTTTAACGAGTCTCCTTATTTAAGTGTAATGATGTAAGAGTCTAAGAGATCAATGTCGCTATTATGTATGGCTTGCGGGCCTATAATCTTTTTTTTTTTTTTTTTTTTTTTCTTTGTAGAAATTGAGTCGGGCCAGGTCTGAATTAATTGATTTTTGCAAGGTCCAGATCGAGGCGTGAACTGCGATCCTATACACGGGCCGGACCTGATTTAATTAATTTTTTGCATGGGTCAGACCGGAGCTAAACTGCAAAAATATAAACGGGCTGGACTTGATTCAATTGATTTGTGCATGGGCCAGGTCGGGGCGTGAACTGCGAAAATATAAACGTGCCGAGCCTGGAAATTTCAGCCGATGGAGACCACTGACAATAGTCCCGCTTTCCATTCCAATTATTATGCTCTATTTATTTGCAAAATATTCCTTTTTCTCTATTTCCGTAACGTAGATTTGACGAATACTCGCACTTGACTTCAGAGTTCTATAAAATCCTCCGTGTCTTCTCCTAATTTTTCGGGTGGTTTATTGACTGTACTCTCACTTTATCCTTTCAGATGACTGACTAGGCATAGTTTGCGCGCACTCTGTAGTATTTACACATTTACACATCTTTCTAAAGACAATTCCATATTGGCCCCCTTGTTCGAATGTGGTGCTGCCATCTATTACGCTAATTGAAAACTAAAACTAGTGCAATACGCCTATGCCAATGCTCCTTCCCGGAAGTTATGTAAGAGTTACCTCATCGTTTTGATTCGTTGTTTCCTATTCTTATAAGGCTTTTCTTTCAAAAACACTACTTTAAAGAGCTCTATGATAAAACAGTGAGACGTATATAAATACGGTAATTACGTAAAAGGAAAGTAAACATATCTCATCGAATAATTACCCACTATGTTATTCTTTTGAAATACTAATTATGTGATATTGAAATTTATTCTGAAAATATTTCTCCATTTGTTGATAGTTCTTGTTTGATTGTGTATTATATCAGTTTTATCGCATATTTATGAATTTACATGGCACTCCACTGAGTGACTCATACCGTAGTAAATGTATACTGAGTGTGGGACAGTTGTAATGAAGGTAATGTTTAAAAATTAAGAACAGTAGTAAACATAAAATAAAGTGAAAAGTAAATATTTAAAAAGATATGTAACGAATTTCGAACCGAGATTGAATTCAAATATCTTTTAAAAAACAAATTACAGTAGAACCTCGATTATCCGAAGTAATTGGGACCAACGCTCTTTCGGAAAATCGAAATTTTCGGATAATCGAGAATGCTTCAATTTTGAGATTAAGGAGAAATATATGTAATATTTATTATAATGGTAACAAGTGCTTAATAAATACAAGTGCTAATAATAGAGACAAGAGAGATATATATGTAATATATGTAGAGAGATATATATATGTAAAGAGAAATATATGTAATATTTATTATAATGGTAACAAGTGCTTAATAATACAAGTGCTAATAATAGAGACAAGAGAGATATATATGTAATATATGTAGAGAGATATATATATGTAAAGAGAAATATATGTAATATTTATTATAATGGTAACAAGTGCTTAATAATACAAGTGCTAATAAAGCAATAAGAAAATAGAAACAAGAATAAATTACATGAATTTTAAATCTGAAAATAAGTACCTTTTTACATATATCACAAGGGTTTGAAAAAACGTTTTGCTTGTCGCAGTTTCGATTGCCTTTGCTTTGAAGCTCTATCACGGAGTTTTTAAATATTATTAGTTCACCAGTATCACAGTCTTTCTGCTGCTCCAGCTATGCCAAACCTTTTGCAAAACATTCAAAAGCTTCAGAATTGCTAATTTGTTCGTTCTCTTCGTTCCATTTCGCAGCTGATGGGAGCTCAAGTTAAATTCAAAGGAACTCAAAGAAAGGGGGATCGAAAATATTTATATGTACTCGTAGTTCGGAAAGGACCGCTTGTACACAAGGAATATGATAGTAAAAAAAAAACCCTTTCAAAATGGATTTTGCACACAAAGAATGTGATAGTAAAAAAAAAAAAAAAAAAAAAACTTTTAAAATGGATTTCGATTAACCGAGAGTTTCGGTTAAAAGAGTTTCGGATAAAAGAGGTTCTACTGTAATATTATTGAATTTCTATTATTATTATTAAAATTTTAATTTTCAGATCGTAGAGGGGTCGGGGATACCGCCCAGGAGGAGCATTTCTTTGAACTTTGCTTCAAAACTATTGAAGAGCAACAAACGCAGAGGCGTCGCGATGGGGGTGCTGTGGGTGGGGGGGGGGGGGAAGCCACGCCCTCCAATATATGTGAACTTGGGAAATTTGAGATTAGAGTTGGGATATTCTAGATTTTTGAAACACTTTTTCTTTTTTTAAAGTTAAAAAAAAATGTTTTGCTGACTACCTTTCAGAGTTCTGTAGCAGTAAACTAGTTAAATTACCAATCAGACTTAGTTTGCCATTGTGTTTTTCTGTGCTAAGATAATATCATACATCAACCAGACCTGAATTCTCCTACTTTTGTATATCAACAGTGTCTCTAATCTATTTCCTCCAGAAATTTTTTCCTTTCTCAAAAATCTCAAAATATCAGGAAGCTATTTTAATATGAAGTACGATTATGACTCGTACACAATAGAAGACAAAAACTTTCTTTAAATGAACCAATAATTATAATTTTACGTTTTTAGTTTCAAAATTTTTCTTTTAAAAGATTTTTTTTTTTTTTTTTTTTTTTTTTTTACGTTTAAGTATCATTAAACACAAATTGCACATATCATTTTAGTTGGAAAATAGAGTAATTTGTTTAAAGTTGGGAAATTTTTTAATTTCTCTCCCCATCTTTTTTTCTAGAAAAAAAGCAGGCTTTGTATAATAACTGGTATATTTACGTGCAAGCACTGGGCGAACATCTCCAAGCTATTTGGTTCGCTTCGGGCTTGGCAAAAAGTCGTCCTCGCTGTCATCATTTTCAGTTTCAATATTTTTCTTTGGAATTTTTTTTTTTTTTTTTTTTTTTTTTACGTATAAGTATCATTAAACACAAATTGCACATATCATTTTAGTTGGAAAATAGAGTAATTTGTTTAAAGGTGGGAAATTTTTTAATTTCTCTCCCCCATCTTTTTTTCTAGAAAAAAAGTAGGCTTTGTATAATAACTGGTATATTTACGTGCAAGCACTGGGCGAACATCTCCAAGCTATTTGGTTCGCTTCGGGCTAGGCAAAAAGTCGTCCTCGCTGTCATCATTCTCGCATGGACCCTCAGATACGGGCCAATGGTAACAGCCAGGAACAGGAGATCTCGAGCGGACGACTGCAGGACGAGACTCACATGCAACAGGACACTTAGAAGTACTCGCTTGGTGTACCGCCACCGCTTCCCGCCTCCACCTTTTATGAAACAGTGATGTATAATGCAGGCATTTTGAAATAGTGTAACATCACTGATTTTTTGATTGCGAGATCAGTTGGTTCTGCATGTTAGAACATCAGTGGGGGTTATGTATGCAAGATCACTAGTTGATTATGCTTAAATACCAGTTATGACTGTGCGAGGTCCAGTTTTTTGGTGTTTTCAGATTTCTCATCAGCAGGCTGAGTATTGGTTCTGTGTACAATGCAGGCATTTATAATGAAATTTTAATGAATTTTTACAATTTTTAATTAGTCAGAACCAATATTTAAATTTAATTTTAAATTTAAAATGTGATTTATCAAGAAATCACAATTTTTTTTAATTTTTTGCGTAATTTAAATAAAAATTAATCTTTTGTTTGAGACAATGACATTCTACTAAAGTATTCGGACAGGTACTCTTCTGTAGTTTCACATATTGATCCAAACTCGACATGATCGTGTTTGATCAACATTGAATAGAATTCGCTTGAATAGCAGGCTATATCGAAAACTGCTTTTGGAATGACAAAATTTTTATACTTAGCATTGTAAACATTCTGGTATTTTCTTGAAAAAGCGTACGACGAGTCACCTCTTCGATAGCTTCTAGGTGCCTGTCTAGCTTTCTGATAGTCTATACTCTCAATTTGATTAGCTCAACATCGATTTCATCTCGTGAAAAATTTTCGTCATTAAGGGGTCTTGTACCTTTTAAAGGCGTCGAAAATTAACGAAAAACTTCAAAGTTTGAATTAGTCTACCTTTAAAGCCTTTTTGTGTATAAACATGAAATTTTGGGTATTGATTAAACAGATTGTTCTTTGTAATATGCTACCATTAGAAATTTATTAACCCTTTACAGAATTTGTGTATTGTTGAAATCAAAATAGCTCTTTTTTTTTACCCCATTAGTCATTGCGCGAATGATATCTTGAGAAAGTATGTATGGATTGGCATGAAATTTGGTAAATACACTAAACATATACGTGTGTTTAAAGTGATCTACTCTTAGGCTAAAGTTATTTCATTAACTATATAAAAAAAATATTTTCGTAAAAAAAAATAATTTTTTTTTTTTTAATGAATAAAAATAGGCATAACTAAAAATATTACCATTGGAAATACTTATAAGTAGATCATTTTAAACACACATACTTGTTTAGTATATTTACCAAATGTTCTGACAATCCATACATACTGTCTCAAGATATCATGCGCGCAATGACTTATGGGGTAAAAAAAAGAGCTATTTTGATTTCAACAATACACAAATTCTGTAAAGGGTTAATAAATCTCTGTTGGTGGTATATTACAAAGCACAATCTGTTTAATCAATATCCAAAATTTCATGTTTATACATAAAAAGGTTTTGAAGATAGACTAATTCAAACTTTGAAGTTTTTCGTTAATTTTCGACGCGTTTAAAAGGTACAAGACCCCTTAAGTCACAAAACTCGATTGAATTTAGCTGCTTTGGATGTAGCATTATATACAGGGTGTTATCAACACACTCAGTCTAACATTACGCAGGCGCTCAGCAGTTTTTATGCAAGCGAATCAAACATACTATCAGCACAAGTTCGATTGCGCCTGACTAAGCAGATCTACATTCCAGAAACACTCGAAACACGCACACTCAGCGAATTACAAGTGACAGATCAATTTAATCACAGAGCAAGACAATTCCCCCCCTCCCCCCCCCCCGAAAAAATATTTGTAGCTACGCCCCTGAACAAACGGGTCACAAGGATCATTTCATGAAAAAGGGACAAAATGTCCTGTACGTGACACTTGCATAAATACTTGCGTCAACTAACTTATAAGTTGATAAAATATAAACTATACCAGGGTTGGCGAACCTTTTTATAACGGCGTGCCAATTTCTTCCCAAAAATATTTTACACGACCTTGACGTGCCAACAAATTTAGTGGATTGAAAAATCATGAAAAAAAAAAACTTTAAATAATAACATTAAGAGGCTACTTCAGTCAAGTGAAAAGACTCGTTCGCTAATGCTAATCCTATGGAAGAAATTTATAAAGATATCTCGGTTGCATTTTAATATTTTTAAATGATTTTTTTTTTTTTTTTTTTGCATTGGATAGCTGAGATCGGTCTGTACAAAGGCCGTTTTTTACTTTTTCGATTTTGTTTACAGATATTTTTAATGAGGACACTTTCATTTTCGGAACCGGTTTCGAAACTGAAAGCATTCCCATAAAAAAAATCTGCAATCAAAATCGAAAAAGTAAAAAACGGCCTGCATACAGACCGATCTCAGCTATCCAATGCAGAAAAAAAAAAAAAATCATTTAAAAATATTGAAATGCAACCGAGATACTTTTATAAATTTCTTCCATAGGATTAGCATTAGTGAACGGGCATTTTCCCTTGACTGAAGTAGCCTCTTAAGATAAAAAAACAAAAAAAAAACAAATGGGTAACATACAGGTGAGGTATTGCACTATTACAATCATAAAAAAAATAAATTCTAGAAATTGTTTTAAAATATATGTGATTGTGTTGTTTCATCTTGGAAAGAAATAATATCAGGTTCATACTCTGTTAATTTCAAAAAATGCAAACTGAACTGGATTTGTATGACAACTGCTTTTTGTTTGATTTTTTGTATTACTCATTTTAGAAACTAATGACCTTGCGCACATAGATAGATGGAAAACTATTGAAAGATCAAACGCCAGTTTCTTTAAATAGCTCTGGAATTAATTTCTAAGTTGAAATAATTTTATCATTGGTACATTTACTAATGTGGTAATTCACGGTATTTTAAAAAGCCGCTCTTCAATTTCCAATAAATCAAATTTCGTCAAGATTAGATCATCTAGAGTTTGTGTATTTTGTGTAGTATCATTGTATATTGATTTAGTCACAAGTAACAACGTGCCAAAATTATTCTACCGCGTGCCACTTTTGGCACGCGTGCCATAGGTTCGCCGTCCCTGAACTATACATTAAAATAACGAAAAATACTAGATTTTCATGTTAGTTAGCCGAGTTGTTTTAATTTCAGGTTACAATAGCTAGTACTGTGTAGAAAAGCTATCCCACAAGTGCTATGGCATGGCCTCTTAAAGCTTTAAAATTTTCGAAAATTTAATTTTTTCTCTAATAAACTCCTATCTTTTCTGAACATTTTGATATACAGCAGAGCGCCGATTATCGGAACTCCAATTAACTGAACTTCCAATTATCCGAACAGCCAATTTCTGTCAAAAAGTGTTTTTTAACCGAATTTCCAATTATCCGAACAGCCTATTTCTTTCAGAAATTCTTTTAAAATGAACTTCCAACTGTCCAAACACCCTATTATACGTGGATATCAGATTTTAAATGATGATGAGATTGTGAATGAGATTCAAGACAAAAAAAAAAAAAAAAAAAAAAAGTTAAAGAAAATGAAAACGAATGCTCTGAAAAAAGGTCTCCCAGGTCCATCATATACCGAAGCCTTTCAATGTTTGGAAACAGCAATGAAATGGCTCGAACGGCAGAAGAATGCTGATCCTATTCAACCAGCGCATTTAAGAAGAATTCGAGATATGGCAGCATTGAACAGAATGTCTTCTATAAGCAAACAACAATCGAAAGCATTTTTGCTTATATTATAATCTCTGGAGTTCAGAAAATGATATAAAAAAGTAAACAAAAGAAAATTAAAAAGACAAAAATCAATTTTTAAGCATGCCAGCATTACCTAGTGCTGTCAGTCCAAAGCGTGGATAAATGTGAAGATTTTGTACTGTCAGGAACACCCCTTAAATTGTCTGTCCATTTATCCGAACTAGGGTTGGTAACGACTTGTTCGGATAATCAGCGCTCTACTGTAATTGTTTCCTTGAAATTCCCATTAGAACAGGTGGCTTTTAGAATTATACCAGCTCAATAGCTGAAGCGGTGTTTCTAAAACTTTGAAGTCATTTTTTCTCCAAATGACCTTTTTTGGGCCTAACGCGCAGGATATCTCAAAAACTTCTAAATGTTTTTTCATGAAATTTTGAAAACATATGTTTCCAATATTAGCTATTGAGTTATAACCGATTTTGATCCCGTGACAAACACGTTTTTCACCTTTCCTGGAGTGGTTATTCTTCTTTCGCGGGTAAATTCGGTTCAAAATGCCCACTTTTCCACTCTTTTCTGAAAAATCTATTGCGTTTGCAAAAAAAAAAAAAAAAAAAAAAAACCCGAAAAGAACTGTTCGATGACAAGGTTTCTGCACAACACTTGCTAGTTTGATGCACTACAGAACAAAAGTAAATTAAAACTTATGTCATAAAGCTGCCTTTTTGGATTTGAAAACAAACAGCCTTAACGTATAAGTTGTTAAAATACAAACTATAGATTAAAAATAACAAAAAAACCCCTAGATTTTTATATTAACATAATTATAAACTATATATAAAAATCACTTCAAAATATCAAAAATACTCAATAATTGCTATAAGTGATAAACATAAATTTTTTTAAAAAGGCAAAATACCAATATTTATTTACATTTCGACATACTTTCATTGCATCAGACGACAACATTTTCAAGAATGCCTCAAGATTCTCTCATTAAACAACAAGAAAACTACAGCTCTGGCCAGAGTATATAACAGGGAACCTTTACAAATAGATTTTAAAAACAGTAGAATAATTTATCCATCAAGATTTTATTTGCCATCCATCAGCAGAGAATCAATAGAGATCTTCTTACGCTATGAAAATATTTGCAATGATTCAGTGTTCAAGGAGCTCCCTAAAATTTGGAAAGAAATGCTGCACGGAATCATGAAACAATCATGTAAAATAATTCACGTTCACAAATTTCCATTTTTAATATTGCAGTTAATTTCATTATCCTTGTTTTCGTGTGATTTTTGTTTTTGTTTACTAGTTTTTCAATTTGAATTTTTGCGAAAAATATTTTTATCATTTTATTTTCTTGAGAATGTTGCCATCTGACGCAATGAAACATATCGAAATGTAAATAAATAAAAGTATTTTGCCTTTTTTTAAAATTTATGTTTATCACTTATAGCAATTATTCAGTATTTTTGATTAACATAGTTGTTTTAATTCGATGATACAATAGCATTGTTAAACAAGCAGTAATATGTAGAAAAGCTGTTCGCGTGACATGGAATGACCTTGCCAGGTGCAGTGTCACAAAAAAGCAGAACAGCAGGTTCTAAATCGAGACATAAAAATACGTTAAGCCTTATTAAAATGAAACCTGCCTATAACGGAATACTGTTTGAAACTTAAACTTTTTGTTGTCCCTATACGATAAAATATCACGATTTTGTCTTAGCGGATTTTACGATGTTAAATAAACACAACAACAGAGTAAAACCTGTGAGGACGAAATCACTCGAACAATGAAAATTATACTTTTAAAACAGCATTTCGTTATAAACAGGTCCGTTTCCACAGGTTTTACTGAACGAAGTACAGTAAAAGAAACCAGTGATCGTAAATATATTTTCGAAAATATAAAAAATATCCGATATTTTTTTTTTTTTATATATATCCGGTATTTTCAAAATACTCAACTTATTGATTATTTTAAATATTTTCAGACCTAATATAAAATTAGAAACTAAAACATATTACACTTGGCATGAAATCCTCACAAAATAATATTCTAAATGCATTTTCTTTTTTTTTCTTTCTTTTGTTTCAAACAAAATTGAAGATCAACTAGTTCAAAACAGACACAATTTGGTTTTTACACTCACAAGAAACTAGGGTGTAAAAAAATCATGATTTAAAAAAAAAAAAAAAAAAAAAAAAAAAAAAAAAAAAAAACGGATTTTTTTTATTTAAATCAGATTTTTTTAAATTTAAATCGGATTTTTATTATTT
Organism: Maratus speciosus; assembly: GCA_963932465.1. Classification (NCBI taxonomy): domain Eukaryota; kingdom Metazoa; phylum Arthropoda; class Arachnida; order Araneae; family Salticidae; genus Maratus; species Maratus speciosus. The sequence continues at coordinate 460,790,326 of OZ010799.1, read as the reverse complement.
TTTTCCCAGCATTCAAATACTGAATTGCAACCAAGTGTTTTAGGTTTCCAAAACAATTAAACCACTAATTGCTAACATAATCCATGTTTTTACACTTTAATTCATAAAATTATAATTAGTAGTAGTAATTACAGAAATTATAAAAACTGCAAATTAGTAGTTTCATTAGTTAGTATCATACAATAATGTTATATACATTAATATTGTAATAATTATATAAAACTTTATTAAATACTAGTGATATTTAACATTTATTAAAATTATTAATAACTGCATTTAATATTAAATAGTTAACTCTACTTCAAATTAATAATTAGCAAACAATTAACTCTCTAATTAGGAACATATTATACATTTTTAAGCTTTAATTATTAAAATGATAATTTATAATGTAGAATTTATTTCAGAAAGAAAAAGGGCAGGATGCTAGTTCCAAAAAAGGGCACTATTTCATGAGGAAATATATTACTAATGTGTTTAGTAATGATATAAAAAAAAGAATAATTTTTAGTATGATAAATAAAGTGTCTTTCATTTTTAATAATTTTATGAAACACAAATTGAAAAATACAATTAAATAACAACATGTTTTAATAATATCCTGTTTTTCTAAAAAAATAAGGTTCTATTATTTTTACAAGATCTTGGTCACATGAATTTAGAAATACTGTTGAATGAGGAAGGTTTTTACAAGAAATCTCTGGCTACATCTACAGGTGAATTTAACTAATTTTTTTTTTTTTTTTTTTTTTTTTTTTTTTTTTTTTTAAAGGCAGGATGCATTTTGCCAATTTCGGAAGGGGCAAGGTGCTGCACCCTTAATAAAAATGGCCTAGTAGAAACAGTAAGTAATTACAGAATTAATAAAAACTGCAAATAAGTAATTTCATTTAGTTAATAGCACAAATAAAAAAAGTAACAAATAATATTTGCAGCTCGTTTTGCATTTGTACTTAAAGGAACTTTTATTCAATCTATACTGAAGAAGCTCTTGTTGTGCTTAACATTTTTATACCAGTTAGTTCTTTTTCTCTTATGCATTCATTTACAATTTAGTTGTTGAGCAGATGCCACTGTTTCATTCTTTTTTAGGTTTCCGTATTAAAAAGTAAAAACGAAACCATTATAAGATCACTCCTGTGTCTGTCTGTCTGTCACAGCCATTTTACGCGTAAACTATGGAACGTGGAAAGTTCAAATTCGGGGAAGTAATGAAGACAATTGACCCACATATTTTCAGATTAATAAACATTCATAAATATATTTAGTAAAAAAGTAGAGGGGCTAATTATGCTACTTGAAAAAAAAATATTTTCTTTGCTTATCATGTGGGGGTGTCCTGTTAAAGCTTTTGTAACCCTGAACTCAAAAATACATTCCTTTTAATTTTAGGTATTATATTTTCAAAGATATTGTTGAAAATGTAGTCCAAAAATATGTCCCCCCCCCCACCCCATCTAATTCTGAATCTTCTGAAACTAACATTATGAAAAAATTAGAGGTAGTAGACGTTAATGTAAACCTTGCTGGAAAATTATAGCGATTACCCTAGGTCACATAGTTTTTGAGTAATTAGCATTTTTCTGTTATACACAAATTTCGATTTACGGGCATTAAGAAAAATTGTTGAGAATCGCTGAATATACCTATCGTTGCAGAAGAATAAAAGCATTGTTGATAATGATTTTCGAAAAAAATCATCGGTAATTAGCCGAGATATTAACCCTTTAAGGTACGGTCAGTTTGCACATACACAAGGACAGGGGCGGCGTACTCTATGCCTAGTTAACAACTTTTAATGATATGTATGTGTAATGTAATGTCCAGTAACAGTATAAAAGCAATAAACGTCAAATTGTTAAAAACATACTAATTTAAGGGGGCTCGGGACTCTAAAAAGTGGAAAAAATGAAAAAAAGACCATTTTCAACATTTAATGTCTTAAAATGTATATGATTTTAAAACACAATTTTAATTCGGATAAAAAATTGCAAGACACAGAATTAGTATTTATAGGGGGTTCAAAACTGTTAGACATTTGTCGAACAAAAAATTGGAATAACAGTTTACGCGCAGGATTACAAAATAAATATTGCAACTAGAATGAAAAGTTTGGTGCTTACTTATACTTCAGATTGTAATAATTTCCCTGAACTTAAATAAATTTGTATTTAAAGCATTGTTATATTTTTAATGCAATGTTGCATTTAGCTAATACAAAATTTTGAAAATTTCAACAGTAAAATCACCTAAAAAAATATTTTTTTGAACAATAAAAAGGAAATTTTAGGTTCAGTTTTTACAGACTAACATGAAATATATGCTTTGAAAATTTCATGAAAAAATATTCAGAAGTTTTTGAGGTATCCTGCGCGTTATGCCCAAAAAACGCCATTTGGAATATAATGACTTTAAAGTTTCGGAAACGCCGCTTCAGCTATTGAGCGGGTATAATTCTAAAAGCCAAAACTTCTGTTCTAATGGGAATTTCAAGGAAACAATTATATCAAAATATTCAGAAAAGATAGGAGTTTAACATCTAAAAAAATTAAAATTTCTTAAATTTTGAAGCTTTAAGATCCTGCGACCACTTAATCCTTTCCGACACGGAGTAATTCTATTTATAAACTTATGAAATAATGAACTGACACCAGAATTTATAAACGAATTTATTAGAAAATGCGAACTTGCTTATTTTCACGTACGTGATAAAAGGAAAATTTTAATTAAATATTCTTGGTGCCGTTTGTCTGTTTTGGAATTAAAATTAGGTGTCCGTTTTTTAAGGGCATCGCCCTCGAAAGATTTAATTAGAATGAATCGCATAAATACTGTGGGATTCGCGATAGTTTGCATTGATTGTATCTCTCAATACGCTTCGAGTGACTTTAAAAGTGAATTAAAAACCTATCTGGAAAAACGCGGCACTGACCAAGGCGGCGTTGCAACTTTGAAACCTCAATTCGAAGCGCGCTTAGCACAATGCCAAGTTTAAACTTTGAACAAAGGTTTTGTTTTAGCTACACTGTAGAAATAAAGGTTATTACTACGCTGAATTTAGTTTCATGAAATGTCAAATGAAGTTTAACTATGCACTGCTTTTATTGTCAGTACCGAATTAAGTTCATCATAAACAGATTAGGATAATATTAAAAGAGAGTTATACGAATATTTGATATTATTTAAGTTCCATGTCTGTTTGAACTTTCATGGTATACCCATTTACACTTTTCTAATATATACAGTTATACCCAAACCTACGTTGTATAGTTTTTTATAAAGTCTTAGTAATCTTTTAGCAACTTTTTTTTTTTTTTTTTTTTAATAATACAACTACAAATTCATATATTTATTCTACGGAACCCTCTGTGTGCGAGTAATGCTCGCACTTGACCGTTTATTTATTACTATTAATTTATTATTACAAAAGTAGAATGAGAAACTAAGACACTGACTATTTATTCTTTTACTTGGTATGTTTATTTTATATAAAACAACGCATAAATTGATTACCTAAAGGGAATTATGACATTGCAAAATTTAAATATAATTTTTAAATGAAACTGTTTTATGTTGGATAAAAACAATGCTTTTTACAAACTCAACTGTTTTTGGTCTTTTTACAATACTCAGGAATTAAACTTAGAAACAATTATTTAAAGCTCTTTTTTGTTGTTGTTTATTCATAAGTCAAAATACCTTTAGAAGTTTTCAAATTATGTCCATCTTAGATTTTATTTTATTTTAATTTATTTTATTTTTATTTTTATTTTTTTGACATTTTAAACATTTAGAAATTTTTTGATTTTAATCAATGATTTAATCAATGATTTTAATCAAAGATTTAAAAAAATCAGTTGATTAAAATCACGATTTAATTAAATGCAAGCTCGTCTATCATTAGGTGTGTTCGTAATTATATAAATATACCTATAATACCTATTACCACCTATAGTCGTCATCTGGTCCGTTCGTCCGTCTGTCTGTCCGCATATGACAGCTGAATGGTTTAAAATTTAATATATAGAACCGTTGGAGAAGTGTGTCGAGTCATTTCAAAATTTATGAAAATCTAATCCAAATTTAAAAAGATATTTTAAAGATAGAAAATTTATAAAATTAAAATTAATTAATTAATTAATTAATAAACATTAAAAAATTAATTAATTAATTAAATTTAAATTTGTATTAAAGATAGAAAATTGTTTATTACTTCGATTTGTTTGGCCGTGCTCTAACTCACGTAAATATAGTCATATTGTCATGAGATTGATATACGTTATTGGTGTTTACAATGGCTTACCCGGTATTGAAAACGAAATGTGTAGCATGTATAGTTTGTTCACAGGGACGCTCAAAAGAATTCCGTTATACACTGTAGGAAAAAAAAGGATGTAATTCGACAGATGTAAAGCTACAGAAAGCAGTATGTTTAGTAAAATTTTATGTGTACACAATAAAAAAAAATGTAAATGTACAAAATTAGTTTTTGTAAAGCTACAGAAATCTGTATGCTTACCAGAATTTTATCTGTACATAATTAAAAAAAGTAAATCTACAAAATTAATTTTTATAAAGATACAGAAATCTGTATGCTTACTAAAATTTTATTTGTGCACAAACACAAAAAAAAAGGATGTAAATCTACAAAATTAGTTTTTGTAAAGCTACAGAAATCTGTATGTTTACTAAAAGTTTATCTGTACACAATAAAAAAAAAAAAAGATGTAGATCTACAAAATTAGTTTTTTTAAGATACAGAAATCTGTATGCTTGCTAAAATTTTATCTGTATACACACAAAAAAGAGATGTAAATCTACAAAATTAGTTTTTGTAAAGTTACAGAAATCTGTATGCTTACTAAAATTTTATCTGTACACAATAAAAAAAAAGATGTAAATCTACAAAATTAATATTTGTAAAGCTACAGAAATCTCTATGCTTACTAAAATTTTATCTGTACACAATAAAATAAAAAAGAAAAGTGCCCAGCTAAACTGATGGCATTGAGCTCACAGGCTATTCACACTAATTGTATATTATACTCTTATTTTAAAGAATAATGCCCCTAAAAAAATAAGTGAAGGGGAATTAGCCCCCGTTTCCCCCTTTATACTTCACCAGTGAACCTCCAAATCTAATCAGGGAAGCTCCTTATCATAATAAACCGGTATACCAAATTTGGAGCAAATCGAATAATCCTGCAAAAAAACCATTTATCTAAATTAAGGGGGTGGACTAGCCCCCCTTTATCCTTAACCAATGAATCCCAAAACGAATCAGGGAAGCTCCTTAACATAATAAACCGGTATACCAAATTTGGAGCAAAGCGAATAATTCTGCATGAAAAACCCGTTTATATAAATTAAGGGGGGTGGACTAGCCCCCTTCCCCCTTTATCTTAACCAATGAACCCCCAAAACTAATCAGGGAAGTTCCTTAACATAATAAACCGGTATACCTAATTCGGAGCAAATCGAATCATTCTGCATGAAAAACGCATTTATCTAAATTAAGGGGGTGGACTAGCCTCCCTTTATCCTTAACCAATGAATCCCCAAAACGAATCAGGGAAGCTCCTTAACATAATAAACCGGTATACCTAATTCGGAGCAAAGCGAATAATTCCGCATGAAAAACCCGTTTATATAAATTAAGGGGGGTGGACTAGCCCCCTTTCCCCTTTATCCTTAACCAATGAACCCCCAAAACTAATCAGGGAAGTTCCTTAACATAGTAAACCGGTATACCAAATTCGGAGCAAATCGAATCATTCTGCATGAAAAATCCATTTATCTGAATTAAAAGGGGTGGACTAACCCCGTTTTCCCCCTTTATCCTTAACCAATGAACTCTCAAAACTAATCAGGGAAGTTCCTTAACATAATAAACCGGTATACCAAATTCGGAGCAAATCGAATGATTCTGCATGAAAAACCCATTTATCTGAATTAAGGGGTTGGACTAACCCCGTTTTTCCCCCTTTATCCTTAACCAATGAAATCGCAAAACTAATCAGGGAAGCGCGTTATCACAATGAACCTAGAAAAAAATTTTGAAGCAAATCGGATGTTTCTATCAAGAGTTATCGGGTTACGTACATACATACATACATACATACATACAACATACATACGTACATACATACATACAGAACGGGCGGGCACATTAGCTCTCAGGCTTTGATAGCCTGAGAGCTAAAAATGATGTAAATCTATAAAATTAGTTTTTGTAAAGCTGCAGAAATCTGTTTGCTTACTAAAATTTTATCTGTAGATACACACAATAAAGATGAAAATGTACAAAATTAGTTATTGCAACGCTACAGAAATCTGTATGCTTAGTAAAATTTTATCTCACACAAAAAAAAAGATGTAAATCTACAAAATTAATTTTTGTAAAGCTACAGAAATCTCTATGCTTACTAAAATTTTATCTGTACACAATAAAAAAAAAGATGTAAATCTATAAAATCAGTTTTTGTACAGCTACAGAAATCTGTATGCTTACTAAAATTTTACTGCATACAAACACAAAAAAAGGATGTAAATCTACAAAATTAGTTTTTGTAAAGCTACAGAAATCTGTGTTCTTACTAAAATTTTATCTGTAGATACACACAAAAAAAGATGAAAATGTACAAAATTCGTTTTTCTAATGCTACACAAATCTGTATGCTTACTAGAATTTTATCTGAACACAATAAAAAAAGATGTAAATCTACAAAATTAGTTTTTGTAAAGCTACAGAAATCTGTATGCTTACTAAAATTTTATCTGTACACACACAAAAAAATGTAAATCTATAAAATTAGTTTTTGTACAGCTACAGAAATCTGTATGTTTACTAAAAGTTTATCTGTACACAATAAAATAAAAGATGTAGATCTACAAAATTAATTTTTTTAAGCTACAGAAATCTGTATGCTTGCTAAAATTTTATCTGTATACACACAAAAAAGAGATGTAAATCTACAAAATTAGTTTTTGTAAAGCTACAGATATCTGTATATTTACTAAAATTTTATCTGTACACAATAAAAAAAAAGATGTAAATCTACAAAATTAATTTTTGTAAAGCTGCAGAAATCTGTATGCTTACTAAAATTTTATCTGTACACAATAATAAAAGATATAAATCTACAAAATTAGTTTTTGTAAAGCTGCAGAAATCTGTTTGCTTACTAAAATTTTATTTGTGCACAATAAAAAAAAAGATGTAAATCTACGCACAAAAAAGATAGTATAGTGTTGTGTAGATACACACAAAAAAAGATGAAAATGTTCAAAATTAGATTTTGTAACGCTACAGAAATCTGTATGCGTACTAACATTTTATCTGTACACACACACAAAATGTAAATCTACAAAATTAATTTTCGTAAAGCTACAGCAATCTGTAGGCTTACTAAAATTTTATCTGTACACAATTAAAAAAAGATGTAAATCTATAAAATCAGTTTTTGTAAAGCTACAGAAGCCTCTATGCTTACTAAAATTTTACTGCATACAAACACAAAAAAAGGATGTAAATCTACAAAATTAGTTTTTGTAAAGCAACAGAAATCTGTGTTCTTACTAAAATTTTATCTGTAGATACACACAAAAAAAGATGAAAATGTAAAAATTAGTTTTTCTAACGCTACGCAAATCTAGCTACAGAAATCTGTATGATTACTAAAATTTTATCTGTGCACAATAAAAAAATGTAAATCTATAAAATTAGTTTTTGTAAAGCTACAGAAATCTGTATGTTTACTAAAAGTTTATCTGTACACAATAAAAAAAAAAGATGTAGATCTACAAAATTAGTTTTTTTAAGCTACAGAAATCTGTATGCTTGCTAAAATTTTATCTGTATACACACAAAAAGAGATGTAAATCTACAAAATTAGTTTTTGTAAAGCTACAGATATCTGTATGCTTACTAAAATTTTATCTGTATACAATAAAAAAAAAGATGTAAATCTACAAAATTAGTTTTTGTAAAGCTGCAGAAATATGTTTGCTCACTAAAATTTTATTTGTGCACAGTAAAAAAAAGATGTAAATCTACAAAATTAGTTTTTCTGAAGCTATAGAAATCTGTATGCTTACTAAAATTTTACTGCACACAAACGCAAAAAAAGGATGTAAATCTACACACACAAAAGATAGTATAGTGTTGTGTAGATACACACAAAAAAAGATGAAAATGTTCAAAATTAGTTTTTGTAACGCTACAGAAATCTGTATGCTTACTAACATTTTATCTTTACACACATGCACACACAAAATGTAAATCTATAAAATTAGTTTTTGTACAGCTACAGAAGTCTGTATGTTTACTAAAAGTTTATCTGTACACAATAAAAAAAGATGTATATCTACAAAATTAGTTTTTTAAGCTACAGAAATGCTTGCTAAAATTTTATCTGTATACACACAAAAAAAGATGTAAATCTACAAAATTAGTTTTTCTGAAGCTATAGAAATCTGTATGCTTACTAAAATTTTACTGCACACAAACGCAAAAAAAGGATGTAAATCTACACACACAAAAAAAAGTATAGTGTTGTGTAGATACACACAAAAAAAGATGAAAATGTTCAAAATTAGTTTTTATAACGCTACAGAAATCTGTATGCTTACTAACATTTTATCTGTACACAAACACACAAAATGTAAATCTACAAAATTAATTTTCGTAAAGCTACAGGAATCTGTATGCTTACTAAAATTTTATCTGTACACAATAAATAAAAGATGTAAATCTATAAAATCAGTTTTTGTAAAGCTACAGAAGTCTCTATGCTTACTAAAATTTTACTGCATACAAACACAAAAAAAGGATGTAAATCTACAAAATTAGTTTTTGTAAAGTACAGAAATCTATGTTCTTACTAAAATTTTATCTGTAGATACACACGAAAAAAGATTAAAATGTAAAAATTAGTTTTTCTAACGCTACACAAATCTCTATGCTTACTAAAATTTTATCTGAACACAATAAAAAAAGATGTAAATCTACAAAATTAATTTTTGTAAAGCTACAGAAATCTGTATGCTTACTAAAATTTTATCTGTACACAATAAAAAAATGTAAATCTATAAAATTAGTTTTTCTAAAGCTACAGAAATCTGTATGCTTACTAAAATTTTATCAGTACACGCACAAAAAAATGTAAATCTATAAAATTAGTTTTTGTACAGCTACAGAAATCTGTATGTTTACTAAAAGTTTATCTGTACACAATAAAAAAAAAAGATGTAGATCTACAAAATTAATTTTTTAAGCTACAGAAATCTGTATGCTTGCTAAAAGTTTATCTGTATACACACAAAAAAGAGATGTAAATCTACAAAATTAGTTTTTGTAAAGCTACAGATATCTGTATGCTTACTAAAATTTTATCTGTACACAATCAAAAAAAAGATGTAAATCTACAAAATTAATTTTTGTAAAGCTACAGATATCTGTATGCTTACTAAAATTTTATCTGTACACAATAAAAAAAGATGTAAATCTACAAAATTAGTTTTTGTAAAGCTGCAGAAATCTGTTTGCTTACTAAAATTTTATTTGTGCACAATAAAAAAAGAGATGTAATTCTACACACAAAAAAGATAGTATAGTGTTGTGTAGATACACACAAAAAAAGATGAAAAGGTTCAAAATTAGATTTTGTAACGCTACAGAAATCTGTATGCTTACTAACATTTTATCTGTACACACACACAAAATGTAAATCTACAAAATTAATTTTCGTAAAGCTACAGGAATCTGTAGGCTTACTAAAATTTTATCTGTACACAATAAAAAAAAGTTGTAAATCTATAAAATCAGTTTTTGTAAAGCTACAGAAGTCTCTATGCTTACTAAAATTTTACTGCATACAAACACAAAAAAAGGATGTAAATCTACAAAATTAGTTTTTGAAAAGCTACAGAAATCTGTGTTCTTACTAAAATTTTATCTGTAGATACACACAAAAAAAGATGAAAATGTAAAAATTAGTTTTTCTAACGCTACGCAAATCTGTATGCTTACTAACATTTTATCTGAACACAATAAAAAAAAGATGTAAATCTACAAAATTAATTTTTCTAAAGCTACAGAAATGTGTATGCTTACTAAAATTTTATCTGTACACAATAAAAAAATGTAAATCTATAAAATTAATTTTTGTTAAGCTACAGAAATCTGTATGTTTACTAAAAGTTTATCTGTACACAATAAAAAAAAAAGATGTAGATCTACAAAATTAGTTTTTTTAAGCTACAGAAATCTGTATGCTTGCTAAAATTTTATCTGTATACACACAAAAAGAGATGTAAATCTACAAAATTAGTTTTTGTAAAGCTACAGATATCTGTATGCTTACTAAAATTTTATCTGTATACAATAAAAAAAAGATGTAAATCTACAAAATAAATTTTTGTAAAGCTGCAGAAATCTGTATGCTTACTAAAATTTTATCTGTACACAATAAAAAAAAGATGTAAATCTACAAAATTAGTTTTTGTAAAGCTGCAGATATATGTTTGCTTACTAAAATTTTATTTGTGCACAGTAAAAAAAAGATGTAAATCTACAAAATTAGTTTTTCTGAAGCTATAGAAATCTGTATGCTTACTAAAATTTTATCTGTACACACATGCACACACAAAATGTAAATCTATAAAATTAGTTTTTGTACAGCTACAGAAGTCTGTATGTTTACTAAAAGTTTATCTGTACACAATAAAAAAAGATGTATATCTACAAAATTAGTTTTTTAAGCTACAGAAATGCTTGCTAAAATTTTATCCGTATACACAACAAAAAAAAGATGTAAATCTACAAAATTAGTTTTTCTGAAGCTATAGAAATCTGTATGCTTACTAAAATTTTACTGCACACACACACACACAAAATGTAAATCTACAAAATTAATTTTCGTAAAGATATAGGAATCTGTATGCTTACTAAAATTTTATTTGTACACAATAAAAAAAAGATGTAAATCTATAAAATCAGTTTTTGTAAAGCTACAGAAGTCTGTATGCTTACTAAAATTTTCTCTGTACACACACACAAAAAATAAAAATGTAAATCTATAAAATTAGTTTTTGTACAGCTACAGAAATCTGTATGCTTACTAAAATTTTACTGCATACAAACACAAAAAAGGATGTAAATCTACAAAATTAGTTTTTGTAAAGCTACAGAAATCTGTGTTCTTACTAAAATTTTATCTGTAGATACACACAAAAAAGATGAAAATGTACAAAATTCGTTTTTCTAATGCTACACAAATCTGTATGCTTACTAGAATTTTATCTGAACACAATAAAAAAAAGATGTAAATCTACAAAATTAGTTTTTGTAAAGCTACAGATATCTGTATGCTTACTAAAATTTTATCTGTACACACACAAAAAATGTAAATCTATAAAATTAGTTTTTGTACAGCTACAGAAATCTGTATGTTTACTAAAAGTTTATCTGTACACAATAAAAAAAAAGATGTAGATCTACAAAATTAATTTTTTTAAGCTACAGAAATCTGTATGCTTGCTAAAATTTTATCTGTATACACACAAAAAAGAGATGTAAATCTACAAAATTAGTTTTTGTAAAGCTACAGATATCTGTATGCTTACTAAAATTTTATCTGTACACAATAAAAAAAAGATGTAAATCTACAAAATTAATTTTTGTAAAGCTACAGAAATCTGTATGCTTACTAAAATTTTATCTGTACACAATAAAAAAAGATGTAAATCTACAAAATTAGTTTTTGTAAAGCTGCAGAAATCTGTTTGCTTACTAAAATTTTATTTGTGCACAAAAAAAAAAGATGTAAATCTACACACAAAAAGATAGTATAGTGTTGTGTAGATACACACAAAAAAAGATGAAAATGTTCAAAATTACATTTTGTAACGCTACAGAAATCTGTATGCTTACTAACATTTTATCTGTACACACATGCACACACAAAATGTAAATCTATAAAATTAGTTTTTGTACAGCTACAGAAGTCTGTATGTTTACTAAAAGTTTATCTGCACACAATAAAAAAAGATGTATATCTACAAAATTAGTTTTTTAAGCTACAGAAATGCTTGCTAAAATTTTATCTGTATACACACAAAAAAAAAAGATGTAAATCTACAAAATTAGTTTTTCTGAAGCTATAGAAATCTGTATGCTTACTAAAATTTTACTGCACACAAACGCAAAAAAAGGATGTAAATCTACACACACAAAAGATAGTATAGTGTTGTGTAGATACACACAAAAAAAGATGAAAATGTTCAAAATTAGTTTTTATAACGCTACAGAAATCTGTATGCTTACTAACATTTTATCTGTACACACACACACAAAATGTAAATCTACAAAATTAATTTTCGTAAAGCTACAGGAATCTGTATGCTTACTAAAATTTTATCTGTACACAATAAAAAAAGATGTAAATCTATAAAATCAGTTTTTGTAAAGCTACAGAAGTCTCTATGCTTACTAAAATTTTACTGCATACAAACACAAAAAAAGGATGTAAATCTACAAAATTAGTTTTTGTAAAGCTACAGAAATCTGTGTTCTTACTAAAATTTTATCTGTAGATACACAGGAAAAAAAGATTAAAATGTAAAAGTTAGTTTTTCTAACGCTACACAAATCTGTATGCTTACTAAAATTTTATCTGAACACAATAAAAAAAGATGTAAATCTACAAAATTAATTTTTGTAAAGCTACAGAAATCTGTATGCTTACTAAAATTAATCTGTACACAATAAAAAAATGTAAATCTATAAAATTAGTTTTTGTAAAGCTACAGATATCTGTATGCTTACTAAAATTTTATCTGTACACACACACAAAAAAATGTAAATCTATAAAATTAGTTTTTGTAGAGCTACAGAAATCTGTATGTTTACTAAAAGTTTATCTGTACACAATAAAAAGAAAAGATGTAGATCTACAAAATTAGTTTTTTTAAGCTACAGAAATCTGTATGCTTGCTAAAATTTTATCTGTATACACACAAAAAGAGATGTAAATCTACAAAATTAGTTTTTGTAAAGCTACAGATATCTGTATGCTTACTAAAATTTTATCTGTACACAATAAAAAAAAGATGTAAATCTACAAAATTAGTTTTTGTAAAGCTGCAGAAATATGTTTGCTTACTAAAATTTTATTTGTGCACAGTAAAAAAAGATGTAAATCTACAAAATTAGTTTTTCTGAAGCTATAGAAATCTGTATGCTTACTAAAATTTTACTGCACACAAACGCAAAAAAAGTATGTAAATCTACACACACAAAAGATAGTATAGTGTTGTGTACATATACACAAAAAAAGATGAAAATGTTCAAAATTAGTTTTTGTAACGCTACAGAAATGTGTGTGCTTACTAACATTTTATCTGTACACACATGCACACACAAAATGTAAATCTATAAAATTAGTTTTTGTACAGCTACAGAAATCTGTACACAATAAAAAAAGATGTATATCTACAAAATTAGTTTTTTAAGCTACAGAAATGCTTGCTAAAATTTTATCTGTATACACACAAAAAAAGATGTAAATCTACAAAATTAGTTTTTGTAAAGCTACAGAAATCTGTATGCTTACTAAAATTTTATCTGTACACAATAAAAAAAAAGATGTAGGTCTCCAAAATTAGTTTTTTAAGCTACAGAAATCTGTTTCCTTACTAAAATTTTATCTGTATACAATAAAAAAAAGATGTAAACCTACAAAATTAATTTTTGTAAAGCTACAGAAATCTGTATGCTTACTAAAATTTTATCTGTATACACACAAAAAAATATATGTAAATCTATAAAATTAGTTTTTGTATAGCTACAGAAATCTGTATGTATAGTATGTACTGAAATCTGTATGTATGTAGATGTATTACTAAAAGTTTATGTGTACACAATAAAAAGAAAGATGTAAATCTACAAATTTAGTTTTTGTAAAGATACAGAAATCTGTATGCTAACTAAAATTTTATCTGTACACAATAAAAGAAAAGATGCAGATCTACGAAATTAGTTTTTTAAGCTATAGAAATCTGTATGCTTACTAAAATTTTATCTGTACACAGTAAAAAAGAGATGTAGATGTACAAAATTAGTATTTTAAAGCTACAGAAATCTGTATGCTTACTAAGGTTTTATCTGTACACAATAAAAAAAAAGATGTAGATCTACAAAATTAGTTTTTTTAAGGTACAGAAATCTGTATGCGTACTAAAATTTTATCTGTACACAATTTAAAAAAAAAGATGTAAATCTACTAAAATTTTATTTGTACACAATGGAAAAAAAAGATATAAATCTACAAAATTAGTTTTTGTAAAGCTACAGAAATTTGTATGCTTACTAAAATTTTATTTGTGCACAAACACAAAAAAAAGGATGTAAATCTACAAAATTAATTTTTGTAAAGCTACAGAAATCTGTATACTTACTAAAATTTTATCTGTAACCCGGGGATAATTACATGATTTTTTTTTTTGTGGCAGTTACATAAAAGGTTCTAGGAATCCCAGTTTCCTAGAAAATTCTTAGTAACTTTATACATTTTTGTTATATAATGTGAACAAGAATCTGTTTACATGATTTTTTTTTTTTTTAAGTTTCATAAAAAGTTCTACGCATCCCTGTTTCCTAGAAAATTTTTAGTAATGTTATTTTTCATTTATTTATTTTACAGTGTGTTACGGTCTATGGGGGAAAAATAGTTTGCGGTGTATTTTAAGGATATTACACTATTTTAAACATATTGAAATTGATGTATATCATTGAGGTGTACTACAAGATACTAATTGGAAAATGGGGTGTGCCTAACATTCATCGTTCGTTGACAGGGGCACACAAAATAACTCTGTTACAAAACTGTGTATGAACAATAATTTTTGGAATTGCGTTTTCAGTTGTGGTACGCTCTTTTAAATTCTTTTTTTGCACATTACTGGATGAGTATATATTTTATACATCCTCTGCACAAAAGATGTCGATTACATTGTGACGGAGGCCGGTGTTGTAATATAAAGTGGTAGCATAAATCGCCTGTGAATCCATTATCATTATATCTATTTAAAATAAAAAGATATTCAAATTTTTAAAAAATCTGGGTTAGCGGAGATTTCGCAACAAATAAGGGTTCTAAATAACTTGCAATCATTAACAGTTAAAAGATAAAGTCCGGCTGCTACGCCACTGAATTCTGATCACATCAAAGTTTGTTATAGTATTTTCGTCAAAGTTTGTCTAGTAAGTCAAGAGCAGGTTTCTCTTTCAATCACTTTTGCAGTGGGGACCAATTCTCCGCTAGGGGCATATTCTCTGTTGTAATTGTAAACGACCAGGGTGTCGCTCCTCTTTGCTTCCTTTCAGCCTAGACAGAATAGTGCGATTTACCTTGATCGTCCGGAAGTGACTTGCTTTCAATGAAATCAACCTTCGGATTGACCGAAGAATACAAATCTGCTTCAGACACTGGACCTTTTACCGAACTGGAATCCCTGTTCCATTCAAAATCTATTTAGAATGCTCTTGTATCCTCTTATATTATCTCGGCATCTTAGCAGAGAAAAGGGGATATTTCTCCTGACCACTTAGATCACTAGTACGTGATGTCACTAACAAAGTTTAACCTCATAGTATGAAAGAGAGATCCGTGACCGCGTGAACAAAACAGTTTAGGTTCAAAATTTGGGAATCTTCCGGTGAAATTCGACATTATGAAGGAAAGGTTTCTCTGCCATACACATTGAAGGAGCCATCCTTTTAGTGTCTACTAGGATGATTGGTTATGACGGATAGAATAGTTTCAAGTCTTGCGGCATATTTCTGGACTTAGCAAAATTTCAAGCAAAGTTGATTTAACGTGGGTTTTTTCTATGCTGGTTTCCGAAGATTATATAGGTGCTTTGAGTGATATATTGTAGTTGTTTCGAGTGAGATATTGTAGTTTTCCCATAGTGTTTCCTTTTATTGACGAAAATTATTCAAGGGGATTTTCCACTGTGCTATGCGGTGAATTACAGAACTAAATTTTAACATGCTATGTAGTATATATACACTGGTGAAAACAATTAAAGGGACAAATGGTTTTTTTGCAATTTAAAAAAAAAACTAACAAAGCAAATAAAACCAAACTTGGCCAAAATATCATTCGATATAAGACTAATGTATGGGAAAACAAAAATGGGCACAACCTGCGCCCTAAATAAGGTATTTGGTCGCGTGTCCAGCACAGCAGCTGACCGACACCCTGTCAGTCAGAGAAAAACATGTCTAATACAGTGTATAATTGTCTGTAACAACTACACAACTCTCACATCGGCGTTTCATACTGCTTACCAGGGTCCTTATCAATCTCTTTGGCAACTGCACCCAATTTTGCACCAAGGCACCCTTGAGCTCATCGATGGTCCTTAAAGCTGGTCTTCGAGCTGCAATTGATCGTCCAAGGGCGACCCATATGTGTTCGATGAGATTAAGGTCAGGGGACATCGCAGGTCACTCCATTCGTTGAACATCCTACGTTTCAAGGTATTCGTCCACCAACTGATCCCTATGT
Source organism: Maratus speciosus (assembly GCA_963932465.1). Lineage (NCBI taxonomy): Eukaryota > Metazoa > Arthropoda > Arachnida > Araneae > Salticidae > Maratus > Maratus speciosus. The sequence goes on along the minus strand of OZ010799.1, from coordinate 460,773,752 downwards.
GGACAGGCGTTATCGTCCATAAAAACGAAATTTGGACCATATGCTCCGCGGAAAAGTCTCAAAGAGGGTGCAAGAATCTCGTCCCTGTACCGCTGACCTGTCAGAGTACCTCTATCAAACACATTATGGTCGGTACACCCGTCTGCCTTGATGCCTGCCAGACCATCAGACCACCTCCAGCATAGGGATCATTTTCGACCATGTTAGGGGGCCGATATCGACTCTCGGGTTCTCTCCAGATGAGAACACGTCTTGAATCGCTGTCCAGACTGAATCGCGACTCATCACTGTACAGAACCGCCCCAAACTGTCCTCTGTCCAAGACAGGTGTTCTCGGTACCATGCTAGACGGGACTTTTTGTGGTTCACAGCCAAAGGGATGCAGACTACAGGGTACCTGGCATACAGGCCACCTGCATTAAGTCTCTGGGTGACTGTTTTCCTTGAAATGGATGTTCCTGTAGCATTATACAGGTGACGAGATAGTTGTTTCGCTGTCGCGGACCTATCCTTTTTGGTTAATAATATCAAATAATGGTCTTCAGCCGTCGTTGTTGCCCTTTTTAGGCCTTGACCAGGTCCGGGGATCACTGTTCCAGTCACTGTGAACTGTTTCCACAGAGTAGACACCACATATCACGGAACACCGAGGTCCTTAGAACAGGTAGCCTGTGATTGGCCGGCCTCGAGTCTTCCAACAATCTGCCATCTTGTGGCATCATCTAGACGATGTCAACTAGCCATACTAACGATGGGTAAACAAAGAAATAAAAAAAAAAAACAAGGATTGGGATATGCTACGATGCTTCAAAACGCCCTTCCGCTACAAGCTGCGGCGGTCAAATGAGGCACCTTTGCACAAAACGCGATCACAGCGCCACTTTCTTATGACCACGTATACCACTGCGTGGCAGGTGTGTCCGCGACGAGCTTAACTATCATCTGATACCTTATTTGCGTATAGTGATAACTTATTTTGTTTTTTGTTTTTTTTTTTAAACCGTTTGTCCCTTTAATTGTTTTCACCAGTGTAGAAATCTATAAGACATATACAAAGTTCAACAAAAGAATTCGTATGTTTTACCGACTATTCGTGGTAGCTGCTAAAATTCGGATTTCAAATAGTGCGTTTTCCAAATTGTTTAATTAGTCAGCTTATTAAACTGTAGTCATTGTATTCTGAATATGTTGGAAAGTGTTTCATAATCTATGTTTCACGCATGATGTATCGTTCTTGTCTTTAAAAGAGTTTCTTTCTTTTGCTAATTCCAAGGATGGATTAATATGGAAATAGTATAATTGCGAAAAAAAGAAATCAGCGTCGGCAGATTTCCTGCGCTCTGTCGATTTCTCGGGAACGCGGACAACGCATTAGATAACGTGGAAATTCTCTTCTAATATTAGCATGGTTTCGAAGAACCTTATCGACTTTGCACTTCTAATGGATGCCTTAATGAGAAAATGAACTCCAATGCCTAATCTAAAATTATAGACTTTTTATAACTAATGTGTCTCTCTAGTTTTTTGTTGAATAAGTATAAAGGTAAAAATAGTTTTTAAACTAATCGGATGTACCAATACCAAATTTTTCTTCTTTCTCATTCATGTTAATATTTCAATAAAAATTAAATTAAATAAATCAAAAAACCTGACTGCGTAACAAGCGAACTAATTATTTCTCATCAATGTGAAACTATATTTTTTATATTACTTACCTACTTTTTTTTTTATTTACTTGTATTGATGACTTTTAGGTTGTGTTTAATTGTTAATTCCTATCTATAAACACTGTTTTGATGAAGCCTGTTCGATGTCTATGAATATTAGAGTTGCAGTAAAGCTAGAGATCCAACTTACACAACTTCCAGGTTGTGTAATATTTATTTTCTGACTGTAAAATAGTCCATGAAACATCGTCTTCATTTTGAAAGACCTATCAAAATGATATGTCACTCAATAGGGTGCGTAAAACTTTTTTTCGTCTCTACCGCTGTTTTGTATATTACGCCCGCCATTTTGAATTTATAAAAACAAAACCTTGCCCATAACTATCGGGCCGTTAAGACGAATTGATAGAGACCTCATTCATTAAAATCCATCCAGCCGTTGAGATGTTTCGAGGGTATAAAGAAATCCACATACCCAGATACGCGTGAAACACATAACCCTTCTTTTCTGTCGGGTGAAAAAAAAGGGCCAATATGTATATATATACGGAGCTTCTGGCTGTAAAATAGTCAATGAAACATCGTCTTCATTTTGAAGACCTATCCAATGATGTGCTATTCAATATGGTGCGTAAAAAAATTTTCGTCTCTACCGCCATTTTGAATTTATAAAAACAAAACCTAACCTATAACCATCGGATGGTTAAGACAAATCGATAGAGACCTCATTCATTAAAATCCATCCAGCCGTTGGGATGTTTCGAGGGTATAAAGAAATCCACATACCCAGATACGCGTGAAACACATAACCCTTCTTGGCAGTCGGGTAAAAAGTTGTTACCCATGTTAATGCTTCAGTGTTATTATTTCAATATTACACCAACTTCAATTTTCATCTTAGGTTTCTGCTTCTAATCGGAATAAAAACGAGTTAATCTCTTTCATAATATTCAATAAAATGAACATTTTTCGTTATTCTGATGTATAAGGTGGTCATAAAATACTTCCCCCGATATATGTACCCCTAGCGACCTAACCGCTCAACCAATCGAAAGGAAATTTTATTAAGTTAAATAATGCTATAAAAAGTGATAGAATATCTTTATTAAGACTTACGATCGTTTCATCGCACAATCGGCGACATTTTCAAAATCAATCATATTAGAAAATATTTTCACATAACTTAAAAACAATAATATAGTAAACAATGTCACGAGACATGAAGCATAATGAAAATATTGCAACCATAAAATAAAATAAAAATTAAATTAGCTATTTGCGAGCGTGGATTAATTTTCACATAATTTAAAAGCAACATGGTAAACAATGTCACGAGACATCACGCATACTGAAAAACATGAAGAACTATAGCTTTGGCCAGATTATGCAGCGAAGAACCTTTACAGATTGAATTTAAAAATAGCAAGTTAATTTATCCATCAAGATTTTATTTACCATGCATAGTCCGAGAATCAATAGAAATATTTTTACGCAACGAGAATATTTGCAATGATTCTGTGTCCCTTGATTTACCTAGAATTTGGAAAGAGATACTAAGTAATTGTAGAAACAATAGTAAAAATTAATCCACACTTGCAAATAGCCAAGTTAATTTTATTTTATTTTATGTTTTGCAATGTTTTTCAGTATGCTTGATGTCTCGTGACATTGTTTACCATGTTGTTTTTAAATTATGTGAAAATTAATCCACGCTCGCAAATAGCTAATTTAATTTTTATTTTATTTTATGGTTGCAATATTTTCATTATGCTTCATGTCTCGTGGCATTGTTTACTATATTATTGTTTTTAAGTTATGTGAAAATATTTTCTATTATGATTGATTTTGAAAATGTCGCCGATTCTGCGATGAAACGATCGTAAGTCTTAATAAAGATATTCTATCACTTTTTATAGCATTATTTAACTTAATTTGTTTATAAGTGATTATTATACATGTTTTTATAGGAAATTTTATATTTACAGTAGAGCGCCGATTATCCGAACAAGTCGGGACCGGCGCTAGTTCGGATAAGCAAAATTTCGGATAAATGGACAGACAATTTAAAGGATGTTCCTGACTATACTAAAACCTTCGCACTTTATCCAGGTTTAGGACTGACAGCACCAGTTAGTGCTGGTGTGTTTCATTTTTCTCTGTTTACTTTTTTAACATTTAAAATTATCTTTTTATCGTCTTCTGAATTCCAGGGATTATAATTTAAGCAAAGACGTTTTCGATAGTTGTTTGCTTCAAAGAAGATATTCTTTTCAATGCTGCCCTATCCCGAATTTTTCTTACATACGTTAGTTGAATAGGATCAGCGTTCTTCTGCCGTTCTAGTCATTTCATAGTTGTTTTCCAAACTCTCGAAGACTTCGTTCTGTAATGAACATGGGTCAGTTTCAGAGCATTCGTTTTCATTTTCTTCATTTTCTTTTTCATCTTGAATCTCGTCCACAATCTCATCATCATTTAAAATCTGATATTCAATGTAGAGGTCTGCACGGGCCGACATTTCCAGGCCCGGGCCGATGCCGGGCCCGGCCCGACTCAGATAAAAAATTCGGCCCGGCCCGTACAAAAAAAAAAAAATATTGGCTCGGCCCGGTAAAAAAGTTAAAAGTTCGACCCGATCCCGGCCCGGCCCGTAGAAAAAAATTTATTGGCTCGGCCCGGCTCAGTATAACAGCTAAAAGTTCGGCCCGAGCCCGGCCCGAGTGAATTTCTACAAAAGATTGATTTTTACGTCGATTTGGTTAAAAATTTGTGTCGTTTGAGGAATTCTGGCCAAAAATATTTATCTTAACTTTTCTTTTCATGTTTATAATATTTTTTATAGAATTGTCGCAGGGTGCGATATTTATTTTTTTAATGAATCTCTATTTCTTTTATGTAAATGTTTCAGTTATCATTAATATTGTTAATGCATATTCCATGTATTGAAGTGTTAAAAATCTGAAAAATGCCATACAGTAAAATTTAAGACGGAATCGCATAAAAAAGAAAAAAAAAATGCGTTATAGACAAGTTCTCTTCTTAGCAAGTGTAAATGTATTATATATTCTTTTCGTACGTATTAGTATATTAATTTTGCATGGGTCAACACGTTTTTCAGTTTAACACAAAATTCCATCATAGGCAGGTTCTTTTTCACACGTTTTACTATATTTTAATTTAACTATATTTTAATAAGCGTAGAAATCTACTATTCTTTAAAAAGAATGAATTTGAATGTTTAATTTTAGAATAATGGCAATTTTAAAATGTATGCATTTTTTGAAAAATTTTTTGTACCAATCCTAATTTTACTGACCTTTCAACGGACCAGACTACGCCAAGACAATGATTTTCATACGGGCTGGGTCAAAACTGGGAATGAAAATTTTTGGCCGTGAAGATTAGGACTGAAACCAGTACCGGCTCTCTGCAGAAAAAATAAGTTAGGCCCGGCCCGGCCCGAACCTTCAGAAAAAAAGTAAGGGCCGAGCCTTCAGAAAAAAGTATGGCCCGAGCCCGGCCCGAGTGCCGTGAATGAAAATAGACCCGGCCCGTGCAGATCTCCAATTCAGGGTCATCTAAGTCACTATTTAACCAGAATATGAGAGACTGTTTTTGGGAGAAATAGATTGTTCGGATAATTGAAAGTCCAGTTAAAAAAAAAATTTGAGAGAAATAGGCTGTTCGGATAATTGGAAGTTCCGTTAATTGGAGTTCCGATAATCGGCGCTCTGCTGTAGTTATTTGAAGGTATGCGCTCGAGATCGTGATGATTTAGAACAATAGAACTCTCACGGTTACGGTTACAGTGAAAAAATGTCGAAATTTTTGAATGGCAACACCCTTTTTTTCCTGCGCAAATTCATCAGCGCATTGAAAAACCATAAATAGCGTTCGAACGATATGACAAAAATTGCCGGTGTAATAACGTGGCACTCAATCCTAATCACTTCCTGTGTAACGTAATATTCAGCACACTGAGACAAATGATTACATTTTTATTTTCACTATGTCTACACAAACACAACTCAAAAACACATTTTGAAACAAATCTTACAACATTTCTCAGTTCACAAGTGAGAAAATGAATCGGATACTGAAAAACATGTCTTGTACCCTACCCACGCCCTTCGTTCTTCGCAATGGTCTTTTTTGCCAATGTTTTACGCCGGCAATTCTCATCGTACGTGTATCATTCGCACGCCATTTATGGTTTTTCAATGCGCTGATGAATTTGCGCATGAAAAAAATGGGTGTTGCCATTCGAAAATTTCGACATTTTTCCACTGTATCCGTAACCTTGAGAGCTCTATTGTTTTAAATCGTCACGATCTCGAGCGCATACCTTAAAATAGGTATATCTAAAATTTCTTTTCGACCGCTAGGGGCGGTTTTTTTCGTACTCTAGTACAGTATACATATCCTCTACGTACAGTAAATATATCCCTCTGAGTCTAAATTCAAATAAAAAACATAGTGGAATATGCTACATTATTTTAACTTCCCTTTTTCGCCGCAAGAGGGCGCTTTAAAGTTTTATTTCTTTAACCGTTTCGCCTATTTTTTGTCCAAAAATTATGAAATTCATAACATGAAACTTCTCACTTTCCCCCTACCTTAGGGTCTAACCTATGGCACGCGTGCCAGAAGTGGCACGTGAAAGAAATTTTTGGCACGCCGTTAATTCAGTATTTAAATCACGATACAGTAACATTCATTACACAAAATTTACCGATACAGATGCGTTGAAGTTGTTTACATTCGATGGTGAAGAATTTAAATTGAAGCTTATTAAATTCCAATCTAGTTGAATGTTGGCTAAAAATTTTATCAAACAAAGACAAGATATGGAAAATACCGAAATGTTTATTAAGAAATATGAATAAAAATGCTGAAGATAAAATTGCAGCAACTTTGAATTTAATTCCAGAGTTTTTTTTTTTTTTAAGAAACTAGTATTTACATTTAAAAAACTTTTCCGTCTATCTACGACTGCGTATAATTATTTTCACAAGTGATAATATTAAAACTCAAATATAAACTACTTGTCAGATAAAACCGGTTCAGCTTGCATTCTGTTAAATGAACTTAAGTATGAACCTCATATTTCCCCCCCCCCCCCCTCCAAGATGCAACAATAAAAATCGCATTTAATCGCATTAAAATTTTTTTATTATTTTTGTTTAAATATACTAGGGGGCTCGGCTCCCTACGAGCTACGCTCGCCAACCCCCGTCCAGGCACCGCAGACTCTAAATGCACGCTAATGTGATCGGCTTTAAAAAGATTTCGAAAGATTGAATTATAATTTTAAAAACAGTGGCGATCTCCCTATAAACGGATTTTTATTCATTTCTCTTTGATTGGGGAAATATTAACGCCAAATCCGCTGCGGTACTACTTGATTATCTCGTCGACTAATTTCGCCAAATTATATAAATAGCCAAACCACTCGCCAAATTATACAAATTGACATAATTTTTATTTTAAATAACGAAAGAACAAATAAATTAGTACAACCTTAATAAAAATACAAATAAAACGTCGAAATAAAAATAACTTGATGACGTAGACACGTGTAACAACATTTCAAAATAAGCTAATATAAAAGGAATTAAGTAAACAGAGTCTTTGTCTCCTGGTATTTTTTAACAAAGCAAAAAGAAAGTTCTTTTAAATGAGACATTTTAAATGAATCGTTTTTAATCTGACGTAATTTTGACCAAGCTATTCTTTCTCTTTTAAATATTCACGTGAAAATACTTTTGTTAGAAATGAAATAATATTTGCGCTTTCCTAACAAAAATAGTTGAAAAGATTCTCTCAAAATATCAAATAAATGTCTAGCACAATTCCTAAATTTAAACTATTTTGCAATATTGTTTTGTGTTCATTTTATGTAATAACTGTAATGTGACGTAAATATGACGTAATTTCTCCTATTTAAGACTTCTAACGCATGTTAATGAATTTATTATTTTACAATATCCTTTCTCTTTTAAAATTCACGTGTATACTTTTTATGACGTAATTTTCCATAAGTTCCTGCTTTTTATACGCAATTATTTAATTTTAATTTGAAAGTATTTTTTCTATTTATAATAGTCACGTGTAAATAAATTTTTAATTTGAAGCAAACATTATTGTTTCCGTTGTTTATACAGTTGGCAACAGGTTAAATTAGTACAATTTTCTAAAATAAGTAAAAAATATCTCTCGAAATGCTGAAAATTTGAATTTAAAATAGAAATAAAACCTCGAAAAATGAGTCAAATTAAAAAAATAAATGAATTCTGCACACCGGGAAATTATAACGTATAAAATGATCTAAAAAATATTAAATTTCGATGTATAGTTTTTGCTCCTATAAAACTTTTTTAATGGAACGATTTTGTCCAACTTTGGCATTAAATATCTCTTAAAATAATTCTTCGATTTGAAAACTGTCTGCATCAGCGTGTTTATCAAACATTTCTGTATAATACTACCGATTTTCATATTTTTGTATGCATTATTTTTCTTAATATTAACGAAGAAAGACCTCTGGTCACAAAAAATTCAAAACCGGCGGCGGCGGTGACAGCGGTAGTTACTTTTTTTTAGAATAGAGAGATATATATATTTCTATAAATATTACAATGTATAAATATAAATCTATAAATATTACAAATACTACATGTATGTTGCCCATATTTTCAAAATCCCAATAAATAATTTTCGAGTAATCTTGATTTTATCCATTAAATTCGTTTGATGGATGGCACGTCATGGCTACGAATTATATTTTTGGGGAAAAGTTAGCACGCGGATGAAAAAAGAGTCGCCAACCCTGCCCTACCTTCTCATTCTAGTTTAATCTTTCTACCATCAGGAGCCGCCATCTTTTGAAACTTTATATATTCAGCCTCAGGCTTTTCACATTTATCATCCGACTTTCAAAAATTTTTTGTTTCATTATTCCTTTAAATCATAATTAAAATTAAGTTCTTGACCTATTTTAGCCATTAGGGACCTCATTCTAGACAATGTTTGACCACATTCGGCCCTTCTTTATATCTCAAGCAAAAATCATACGATTTATTTTGTTCGTTCTTTTACCATTCTCCTCACTCCCCCATAAGCTTCCTATTTATCTAGCGTACTTTAACCCTTTGTATGCCCTACTGTCGATTTGGGACATATTTGCCCCTTGGGGGGGGGGGGGGGCGCACTTCTTCAACCATCACCAGATCCATCATGTTATACCTTGGTTCCGTCTTCCATTTGGTTGTCCCATTTTTAGGTGCGTTCGTAATTATATAAATACGTAGTACCTATAGTCGTCGTTCGGTCCATCTGTCTGTCCGTCCGTCCGCATATAACAGAGCAAAAACGACCAACCGAATGTTCTGAAATTTTAAATATATAATTGCTGCAAAATTATGAAGTGCACTAAAATAGACATTCAGTACAATAGGCGGTGAAAAAAATATTTATAAAACTAATTATAGTACGAACGCACCTCATTTGCCACGTTTGACGTGCAATTTCCAACTTGTCTATGCCCTCTTTTAGCGCCCCTGACCATTAGGGGCTTGGTTGCCCCCACGGGGGAAATTTCTCATTTTTTTCTGACCCCATCATGTCATATATTGTTAGAAAGCTTATTGTTCCCACATTTATCTTTTGCTCTGAAATTTATATACTTGCTGTAAAATTAGCGGCAGAAGTATCGATCTATCCGTTATCACGTTTCAGGATCAAATTTTTTGCCAGATGATCGCGAAGTTTTGGAATTATTGTTTTTCAGCTTATCTGTGTGATTATCAAAGAATCGATTCTAAAAATTTCGATTCTAGAATTTGGGAATCGTTTCTTATTGTGATCGATGCTGTTTTTATGCGATGTCGATGTTTATCGATACTCGATTTTTCCAGAATCGCCCATCACTAATGTGAATATATATATAATATTAATTCAAATTTAGTATTTGTTCAATCTATATTATCTTTCTTAATTATTCATGTAAAATATATCAATAAATATTAATTGATGAATTTTAATCTAGCATTATACAAGCATAACTACATGTAATTTTTTTTTTAACAAGTAACTAAATTTACTCGCCACCTTACGTGATAAGATGCCAAGTCAGGAGTTCGTTTGAGCAATTAAGTGGCGGCGTGAATTATCCCCTCGTGTTACAGCCTTAGGCCAGGAAGATGAAAAAAGACAGGTTGCCGCACTACGTCACTCCTTTGGACCCTTTGAGTCACATGCTGCTCTTTTCTGCACTTGCATTCGTCCATTTTCCTCACTTGCATCACGTGACTCGTGGAGTCTGAAGGCAGACGGACACGTGAAACAGCTTGCTTTTTTCGTTTGCTTGGAGGGGGAGGGGGTAAACGGGAGTTTGACCACTTGTGATATAAGAGATGGAGTGGTAAAAAAGGCCCACGAAATTTCCGTAACGTAATTAAGGAATCATATATATTAAACGAGCAATCTATTTTCCCGATTATGAATGATATCGTAAACAGGGTTGTCGAATACTTGGGGGTTTTTTTTAGAAAAAAAAAGTTGTTTGAGCAAAGTTGTTTGTTTTTGAAAAAAAAAAAACCTAGTGGTTTTATCATGGTTTCGGAGATTTTATCGGGTTTTTTCAGGGTTTTATGGGTATTTTCGGAGTTTTCAAGGTTTTGGTATTTTTCCAGTGTTTTTGGTTTTGGTGTTTCTTTCAGGATTTTTTAGGGCTTTGGGAATTTTTTCTAGGTTTCCTTTTTGTTGTTGTTTTATAAGAGGATGTGTAGGATGATTTTAAAAAACCTTGGACTTTATTCGTGTGACTTTTACATCACAAGAATAGGGTCCAATGAATGTGACGTCGGCATTGTCTATAGGCGGCGTTGGTTCGGATCACATTTTAAAATTCTGCTTTTTTAATTCAACATTTTAAAATTCGAATTAAAAAAGAAGTCGAATTATTTCTCTGGGCTTTCTTTTCAAAAGGCTCCATGATCACCGCACAAAATCATCAAAAGTAACGCCCGTGATAAACATGCCAGGGACTTTCCTTCGTGGCAACGCCAGAGAAGCCTTCCCACATCAAAGAAACCGAAAAACATCTAAACGCACCTTTACTGTAACAATCATATTCTGGAGGGTACCAAAATATCTTGCAAAAATATTTATCCCCATTCTTTAACATTCAGTGTTTATCAAACACATATCTTTCAAAACACAGATATTATTACAGATATATCTCTAAATGTTTTGATAAAAGGCGGTAAAAAAAAATCGCCGCATAAAACACTTTTCCTTTCCGCGCAGAAATGTGTTACATAATTATGAATCATAATTAAATTCTGGTACTTTAACCCGCCCGAGTTTGGGAAAAAAATAAATAAAAGAAAACATCTCTCTCACACTCCATGCATTTCTGCAGAATAGAAAACGAAAGTTACGGAGCGGCTGGTGGGCGTGGCTAATAAGAAGTGGGCGGTGCGTAGGAGTTCGAAGCAGCTAAAGGTCACACGGTTTACTTTTGGTGCGTCAGTTTCGATCGGTGCTGTTGTAACAAGGCAAGATTGTCACTATGTAGGCGCCTGGTTTGTGTGATATGTTATCGCTTTCCTATTCTACTGCATTGTGATCGTGTTTTATTATTTTTGTGTTGGCAACATCCTGCGTTTGTTGATGTTCGCATATGCAAAAGGCGCCGTACAGTGTTTGAGTTCGAAAAGTAAATAAAGCTTTCGGGATTAATCTTCAGGTTGCTTTCGTTTCGGTAGAGCACTAAGTGGAGTATTCGAAGCACAAGTCCTGTGTCATTATTCCCCCCCTTTATGATAAATTTTGGATGGTTGATTTCGTTTGGGTAGAGTATTAGGTAGGGCATTCGAAGCACAAGTCCTGTGCCATCATTCACTTTAAGATAAATTTTAGATGGTTGGTTTAGTTTGGGTAGAGTACTAAGTAAGGCATTCGAAGCGCAGGTCCTGGATCATCATTCCCCCTTTGTGATAAATTTTCGGTGGTTGGTTTCGTTTGGGTAGAATACTCGGTAGGGCATTCGAAGCACAAGTCCTGGGTCATCATTCCCCCTATACGATAAATTTTGTATCGTTGGTTTCGTTTGAGTAGAGTACTAAGTAGGACTTTCGAAGCACAAGTCCTGGGTCATCTTTCCCCCTTTATGATAAATTTTGGGTCGTTGGTTTCGTTTGCGTAGAGTATTCAGTAGGGCATTTGAAGCACAAGTCCTTGGTCATCATTCCCCCATTTATGATAAATTATGGATTGTTGGTTTCGTTTGGGTAGTGTACTAGATAGGGCATTCAAAGCACAAGTTCTGGTAATCATTCTCTTTATGATAAATTTTGATGGTTGGTTTCGTTTAGGTAGAGTACTAGGTAGGGCATTCGAAGCATTAGTCCTGGGTCATCATCCCCCCACTTTATAATAAATTTTGGATAGTTGGTTCCGTTTGGGTAGAGTACTAGGTAGGGCATTCGAAACACAAGTTCTGGGTCGTCATTCTCTTTATAATAAATTTTGGATGGTTAGTTTCGTTTGGGTAGAGTACTAAGTAGGGCATTCAAGCACTAATCCTGGGTCATCATTCCCTTTATAATAAATTTTGGATGGTTAGTTTCATTGTCTAGAGTTAGAGTACTAGGTAGGGCATTCGAAGCACAAGTGCTGGGTCATCATTTTCTTTATAATAAATTTTGGATGGTTGGTTTCGTTTGGGTAGAGTACTTGGTAGGGCATTCGAAGCACCAGATCTGGGCAGGGATCGTACTTGTCCTGAAATTTCACGACCAGAAAATTCTTATGTACCATTATTTTCTTATGGAAAAATCTCTTCTTAAATAAGCCGAAATTTCGCACGTTTAACATAGTTTTATTTTTCTATAAACAAATAATGATATTTGTCCTGAAAAAATCCCTTAAGAGTACGAGCCTTAGTCCTAGGTCATCATTCTAGTTCTAATAAATTTTGGATGGTTGATTTCGTTTGGGTAAAGTACTAGGTTGGGCATTCGAAGCACTAGTCCTGGGCCATCATTCTCCAAGGCAGGGCTTATGGAGGCGCTTTGTCAAAACATATTTCTCCCTTTTTGATCGCGAAATCCTATGTTAACTTATGTAAAAATTAAATAGGCGATTACATATTATTTAATGTGATTATTAAAATACGGTTTTCACATAATCTCCATCAGAAAGAGATATCTAATGCCGGCGTTTTAAAAATTGTCTCCTTAAATTTACTCAACCAATCAAATTATGTTCTTCATTTTTAACAGTTTCCAACTTAGTACAAAAGTGTATATGAATTCCGTTTGTCTGTCTGTTCCGTGTTTTAACTCTTGTAAACAAACTTGGATTACGATGTAAATATTATATATTATTGATGTTTATTGTGTAATGTTCCGTATTGAAAACGAAGTGTGTAACATTTATAGTTTGTGAACAGGAATGCACAAATGTTTTCCATTACATTATGGTCTGTAAGGAAAAATCGTTTGTGGTGCATATTATCGATTTTACGATATTTCAAACATAAGGAGATTGATGTGAACCACTGAGGTGAGCTACAACTTGCTTTCTTACGCGTATAGAATAAGTAGCATTTATAGTTCGTATACAGAAGGGCATTAAAGAATTCCAGTTCATTACGATCTATAGAGAAAATTTGTTTGCGGTGTATTTTAATCACTTTATGATACTTCAAACATAATGAATAACAACACTAAAAAAAAGCTCCCAACTGCGAGTTCATGTGTGTCGTCATAGTAATTTTTTTTCGTTAAAATAAGATTACTTGGATAACCCACGCTTAAACTGTTTCCTTTCTTATTTCTTCGTTGTGTTTCAGAGAAAAATCGACGATCTTATTTTCGTCAATAATTAAGTTAAGAAAAAAACTACCGGGTGAGAGAAAAGTTCGTTAAAACTTTAAAAACTCATAAAAAAGGATGAAATTATGATAAAGGAGTGCGGTTTGCAAGTTGGATTTTTTTAGCAGTAAAAAGAAAATTAGCTAAAAAATCCCATGTAGAGGGCGCTGACGACCCGAAACACAATGAACAGGTGCTGCGACAATGTTCTGGAGGTCATGTTGAACATTTGTTAATGGAAGAACAAGTGAATGGAGCATATTGTTGTCCTGTTTATTGTGTTTCGGGTCGTCAACGCCCTCTACATGTGATTTTTAACTTTTTTTTTTCTTTTCTTTTTTTTTTTTTTTTTTTTTTTTTTGCTGCTGCCAAAAAAAATAAATCCAACTACCTTTTGAGCTTTTTTTTTTGCAAACCGCACTCCTTTATAATAATTTCTTCCTTTTTTATGAGTTTTTAAAATTTTAACGAATTTTTGGCTCACCCGGAATTTCATTTATTATTATTATTATTATTCTATTTGTGAAGCTTCATACAGGGATATATACTAATAAAAAATCGGATTGATAAGGTATCAAGTAGAAATTGGTTGCTAAAACGCAAGCTTCTAATTTCCCTCGAAATAGAGCCCTGTACAAATTCCAAATAAACTTTATTAAAAAGAGAACAAAAATTATATATCGGGCAAGACGGGGATACCATCGCCCGGCCCTAGGCCCTCAAAAGGCCCATTTGCCTACGCAGGGAACCACCCGCGAGACGAGCCCCGCGGCGCGTCCCGAAGGTCGCCGCCAGACAAGCCCGGCAGAGCGGAACCCCACGCACGCTCCGGTCAAGACCGACGCGCTGCCCAGCGCACGCCACGTCGGCTATTCCCAAATCAGGACGAACGGCCGCTACGACAGTCCTCACCACCCAGCTAGAAAAACCAAGTGGTCCCTAAACTTGGTTCCCGAGCCGGTAGACCCCGCAAGCCCTGCAGGAACCGGACGCCTATAAAGACGCCAGGCCTACGAACTGAACCGAGGCTTCCCGACCCGGAGTTACTTTACGGAAGGCCCCCAAGATCAAATACCATTTTCCGGCAAAGACATTTATGTGGGCCAGCGATAGGAAAGTTAATGAAGGTCCCCTAGCTTGAAAACCCGGGAGTACGGGGAAAGTCCCTCCGGCCGTAAAGCGACCCAGCTCCGGGCTTTTCGCCCAGACCACCCGGCTCGACCGACGGAACCCCTCGTGGATCACGCCGGGAACCAGTTGGCCCAGACTAGGTGCCGTTAGCGACCCCAGGCGGGCACGGAAAGCTCCACCTAGACGGAATAGACTCCGCCTCGCTAGGGGGTTGGATGGAACGGAGTCCCGCCAGCCCCCGCCGACTCGACCCCGCCCGAAGACAGAGAAGCCAGCGGAGGCCGACAGAAGCCCGCCCACCACTACCTTTCCTCACGGCCGTCGAGGGTACCCAGGCCCGAAGGCCCCTGACCCCGTGCAGTGACCGACCGCTACCTTTGTTAATGCGTTCGAAAATTAGGTGTAGACACCTCTAGGTCCTCATCACTGGGCGAGTCAAACTCCAGTATCACATAGACACGAAGGACCTGGATCGGACCAAGAGTTCCTCTGAGGCACGATGAGCCGCCGCATTACCGGCGAGCCTCCGGCCCGTCTCCCCGCGGGGACAGCGTTCGATGGTGGACCTGCCGGCCAACCCCCTCCCAAGGGTCAC
The DNA here is from genome assembly GCA_963932465.1 of Maratus speciosus. NCBI lineage: Eukaryota > Metazoa > Arthropoda > Arachnida > Araneae > Salticidae > Maratus > Maratus speciosus. Next base: position 460,758,477 of record OZ010799.1, on the reverse strand, counting down.
GGCAGGACATGGAGCAACCAGAGCCATACTGGCCTCCCCACGCGACCGCTCCTTGGTCAACGGGGGCACCGCCAAACCCTACCCACCTTAGGGTCGGCTCATAACGGCTTCAGCTGAGGTCCTCGGAGGGATGAGCCACCCAAGTCATAAAGTAACCTGGGCGCTGTCCGAAACCCTCGCCCTTCGGTTGCTCCGGGAGTCCCTGCATGGCGTTCCCGCGAGCCCCGTCGTCACTAGCGAGCACCGAGGACTTTCCACTACAAAGCCCTCACTCCTACCTCAGGCTCCCTCTTAGTCAAATGGTGGATAAGGTCCTATCGCCTTAGCTAGTCTTTGCCCGGCGACACCGTCCGGCCCTTAGACCGGCACCGAGATCGACCTATGGAACGCCGCTGTCCGGCTTGGCCAGAGAACCTGACTGCCGGGGGTGCGCGGAGTCTTTGGGCCCCGAAGGACCTGCGCCCCATGCACGACGTCCGTTACCCGTGGCCACCGGACCATTGGCCTGTCGACCGCAGGTCTCTCGAGGAGGTAGCGATTCGTCCCCATCCGGCCCCCTCGCATTCGTACACAACGAACTCTGCCGAGCTTCCGGTCACCTCCCCCACTCAAGGGGTCGGGTCGGAACCACCCGGAGGGGCGGCCACTTATATATCGGGCAAAAAGATTGAATTTGGATTGCCTTTGTGAGGTCGTCAAACTCACTCGCGAGCTTGAAAGATCAGGGAAATGCGCGAATCGTTCTGTACAATATAAACTAATTAAAGTTCTACTAATAAATAATTCCAAAATTTGAACCTCAGGTGCATTCGGACACGCCCACTTCGGTACCGAACGAGTAAGATCTTGATTTTTACGGCTGTGGCTTAGAACGTAGCTCATGACATCAGATCACGTGAACACCGCTGGCCCAATCGGTCGGAAAAGCTGTCCTAGGGAGTCGGGAAAGAAACAAGAGCTTTCTCGGCCGGAGATCACGTGATCTGACGTCATGAATTCCGACCTAAGGTGGAAGAAACAAGCAAGACCTTATTCAGCCGGTACTGAAGTCAGCTGTGATTGGGAATTCATCTTATGGTGAGAATGAGAATAAATATAATTATTTTGCTGGAGAAAGCCGCGGTCAGACCCATACAGAGGATGGTAGATCCGGGTTCAAATTACCAGAGCCAGGCTTCTGTCCCCTTTTTAGGTGTGTTCGTAATTATATAAATACGTAGCACCTATAGTCGTCGTTCAGTCCGTCCATCCGTCCGTCCGCATATAAGAGAGCAAAAACTACCCAACCGAATGGTCTGAAATTTTAAATATATAATGGTTGCGAAATTTTGTCGAGTCATTTCAAATTTTATGAAAATCAAATGTAATGACAGAGATAGTCAAAATTTTTCCGCTACAGGACGGCCCATGGGAAAAAATATTTCAAGTGCATTTTAATGATATTACAGCCTTTCCAACAGAAGGAAATCGATATGCACTAATGAAGTGCACTAAAATATACATTCAGTACACTCTGCGGTGCAAAAAATATTTATAAAACTAATTATAGTACGAACACACCTCATTTGCCACGTTTGACGTGCAATTTCCTAACTTGTTTTTAAATGCCAGAAAAAGGAGACTTTTTTAATGTCAAAATTTCAAATAAAAATAACTATCAAATAATAAAATGCAGAAGCCATAATTTGCTAAGAACGTCTTTGCGAGCCGGCCAGGACGGGAGGGGTCCAGGACCCCCTACTCCTGTGTATGTATCAAATATTTGAAAGTTCATTTGATATCAAGAAAGTCGTTAAATGGCATCCCTGTTTCAATGAAGTGACAGATCAGATGCCCGAACAGGAAACAGATGGGAAATTGGGTAAAGAAACATATTAAAGTTTTGCATTTTAATTTCTTTCATACGTTAATTTTTTCATTCAGAATTAATTGATGTGTTCCATTAAAATTTAATTATATTTTCAGGATTTTAAAATTCTATTTAAAATCTTGAGATGAAAAAGTTTTACAAATTCATCATAAAGTGCAATACTGTAAAAGAAAAATAATAAAATAGTATGAAAATGCTATACAGATTTTTTAAAAAGATATTATCTAGCAAATTTATTTTCTAATTGAGTAAAAGACCTGATTATAAAGGACTCTTTCTATACACAAAAACAAAAAATCATGGTTTAGTACCCCCACCCCCGATTTATATATATATATGAAACGATAAAAGCTAAGCCCCTTTTTAAAATATAAAATCCCCTTTTTGCCCCCTTTAAAATTTGAAATCCCCGTTTTAAAAATAGAAATTTAAATTTAAAAATTAAAATTAAGACTTTTTAAATGCTTTAGTAATTGTGTCTCAATTGATTGAAACTGCCATTTCCCCTGTTAAGTTAGTTTTTCCGCATCGCATCTTATAACTTTAAAAGATCATTTTGCCACATTTCATAAGAATACTTTTTGCTGAGGTTGACGCAATATTAAATTCTCTCGGCGTCCCGTCGCGTCGGCCGAATTTGAGCCAACGCCTTACCCTGGGCCATCAATCATTCAGCTCGCGGCCAATTAAATTTAAAATATGCCTCTTTTGATAGCGAGGACATCTAGCAGAAATAATGCAAAATACCTCATATTTATACCGCTGCACAGGTCTCAGGAGAGAAGTTTTTATCATCTAAATCATGCACTAAGTTCACGCCAATTTGCTCTCCAGGGGTCGCCTTCCGATACCACCCGATGTCCGGAAAGGATTAAAGTCTCAGCTCTCATGCCATTTGGGCCTGGTTTAAAAGGACTCATGTAAGCAAAAGAGATAAACCAGGTCCCATTCCAGACGGTGTCTTCCTTTATCCGACACTCATGTTCTCTCGGACTTTAATTGAATCCCGTATATCTCTCACGTCGCGCGACTACAGGAAAACGTTAGAGATCGTATGAAGTTATCCTCTGTACAGATGGATCCATAAACTTAGGAATGATTCGTCCACGACTCCCGATGTTCCGGATGCTAACGAGTCCGCGAAACAGAAACACCCATGAAGCGAAAAATCCTTTCATGTATAGTATAATTATACCTTTTAAGATGAAAACAACCTGCATAAAACAAAATTTTTCACTGGTAGTTTGCGTTTTTGTCTAAGCAGATTTTATTGTATCATACTTATGGTGGGGTCTCGTATTGGAATTACTACCGTGATCAGCGGTCTCTTTGTGCGGCTCTGACCGCGGTAGTATACTTTTGTAAAAACTTGAGTGCGAATGGAAAATTGCGGTTGAAGAATTGGACGCAATACCCAGGAAATCTTTCCCGGTCACAGATACTAACAATGAATGTTGATATGAAGAAATGCTCTATAACAGTTAAATCCAAGGGGTATTTATTATATTTTACAACATTGCAGATCATTGGAAAAGTATATACATAATAATTCGAGGGATGGTCCTCTTGGGACTTTTTCATTTTGGGTCCTCTCGGTAGTACGGTTTCAATCCAAGTGGTCGAAAAGAACGTACATTTTGAATGACAAGAATTATCTAACCCAGCCCAGCCATGGTGAGTTCAAAAATCGCCAAAAAGAAAAATACGTTGCATTCAAGCAAATGGGGGTAATTTTTAATGTTGCTGGTTTCCCATAAGGCGTCATTTAGTGTTATGGCAACTCTGTAGACATCGAATCAATTAAATGGCGTCAGATAGAATTTATTAACAAAACTTATTTATATTTAATGACAGAAAACGATTACTTTACAGTTAGTTATGAGGTTTTTTTTTATTATACCTAAATTTATTAGAGCATATAATATGTAATTATCAATTGCCTGCAACAGAATTTTTGATTGACATATATTTAGATAGAAATGAAATCATTATCAAACTCATAAAAATGAATTGTAAAGATATGTTGATGTTTGGTGAGAAAAACCGTTATATAGAATTAAATGAATATCAAAGTCATTTAGAATGAATGAGTTATAGAGATATGATTATTTATCTTAAAAAGTATATTACCAAAATAACAGATACCATTAACGATTATAAATTTTCCTTTATTTATTATATAACTAGTGTAAATACCCGTCCTAGGACGGTGGGTAAAAATTGTGTTTTTCACTTAAAATTTGAAAAACTGATAAAAAAAAATAATTGACAATATGAAAGCGTTTAGATGAGCAAAGTTCGGCTACTTTATGTTCTAATAAACACACAATTAGCTTTTACAATATTTCTGGGTAAACCAGGTTTTCCGGCTAATATAGTATAACAAAATTAAGATTTCTTAATAAAAGAAAAATTTAATAAATATGCAATAAAAGTACGTAATTAAAACAGTCTGCTGCAACTATTGAAATAATACTTTTTTTTAAATAACACTTTGAAATTGTATTTTTATCGTTTACCCCTCCCCCTTCCTCCCCACCCCTCCATTTTTTTTTTTTTTTTTTTTTAATGTGTATATTGATTAATAAATAAGTATCGCGGGTTGAATCCCATCCGTCTAATCCCCTAAGCTTCTGTCCTCCTGATGCAAAGCTATAAATAAAAAATTATTAATTTTACTTTTCGTATAAATATTAATTTTTTACTTTTAAAATATGGGATGTGTTTTTTTTTTGTTGTTGTTGTTTTTGTTTTTTAGTTTAAATTTACATACACCTGTATATAGAAAAGGAAAATATAAGCAATGTGTAATTTAAAAATAAGTTACAAAATGCCAGGATATTATTTCGGGGAGGGGGGGGGGCGACTATTCTCCTAAGCTTCTGTCCTCCTGATGCAAAGCTATAAATCAAAAATTATTAATTTTACTTTTCGTATAAATATTAATTTTTTACTTTTAAAATATGGAATATTTTTTTAAGTTTAAATTTACATACACCTATATATAGAAAAATAAAATATAAGTAATGTGTAATTTAAAAATAAGTTACAAGATGCCAGGATATTATTTCGGGGAGGGGGGTTGCGACTAATCCCCTAAGCTTCTGTCCTCCTGATGCAAAGTTATAAATCAAAAATTATTAATTTTACTTTTCGTATAAATATTAATTTTTTACTTTTAAAATAGGGAATATGTTTGATTTTTTTTTAAGTTTAAATTTACATACACCTGTCTAAAGAAAAGGAAAATATAAGTAATGTGTAATTTAAAAATAAGTTACAAAATAATAAGTCTAAAATATTTAAATTGATTACTTTTTTAAAAGAAAGTCAGTTTTATCAATTTTTTGCAGGAAAAAAAAAAGATATTTAAAAAATACCATATCATTGTTTTCTGTGATTAAAATTCCTTACATGTCGCAAAGAAAATTTAATGCGATTGCAGCTTAATAATTGAAATAATCTCAGTTAGGAAGAAGTGTCTACCACTGCTCAATTATCAGGATTTGTAACCTTGAGAAGTAATCGCGGGATTCTTGTTTCTTGTCAACCAATGGGAGAATGGAACCTTTCACCCTTGAGTCTCTTCCTCGGAGACTGGTAAGATTGATGGATTCGCCCCGCCCTGCGTTACACTGCCTTTTATTATATAGAGATTGTTATGAAATAATTAAATGTGAAACTCTATAATAATTTATAGCTATGTTTTAATTTAGACAAGAATGATATATAGTATTTTAGTAAGGAAATAGAGTCGTAAATTTGGAATAAAAGAATTGATAATTTAGAATAAATTTAATTTACAAATATATGATTCTTTACCCTACGTCTAGCCTTAAGAGGATAGAAAAGAGAGGAGTAGAGATATCAATCTTCCGCCATGGAAAGGTTTGAAGCCGGGAAAGTAATTCTTTTCTGCGTCTGTCAAAATTTGACTCCGACCGATAGTGGCCCAATCAGCAGTCTTCAGTGAAAGAAGCAGCTGAATATGGCAAACGCAAGAGGGGGGTTACGAATGGCTTCAAGTGAGTCATTTGTGACATTTCCATCTACTGCAGTGTTGAATTCAGGGGGTGGCCCGGGGGGGACATCCCCCCGGGAGATTTGAGATTTTGCGTTTTCAATGGTCAAAAAGTGAAATCCCCCCCCCCCCCCGGATTCTGTAGTGTCTCCCCGGAGCCACAGAAATACCTCCCGGAGAAAAGTGTCTGAATTCAACACTGATCTATTGGACCTTTTTGTCTATTCTTTTCCAAATTACCAGACCTCTACGTGCGATAGATTTCCTTAGCTATCTCTGTCAGGTTCCGAGAAACATCTGCTATTAGAACTGATGTTCTATATTATTTTTGTCTTAATATATTATATATTGTATGGGCTGTGTACTGGAATTTCAAAATAAGTCTTTCCTTATCTAAAACTGGATCTAAGCCGGTGAAAATGTATAGATGGAATGAGGGGGGAAAAGGATAGTTGGAGAGGGGCGTGCCCAACCTTTTGAGATGTCTGTGGAAAATGGGAAGACAAAAGAATTCCACAAACGAAGAAAAGGGCTTGAATGGGAGCCAGGTAGAAAACTCCGGAGGGTTTAGGTTGAGAAGGAGCAAGGGGTTCCTGAAAGGCAGTCTCTACTGCTGAGAGAGTTGGAGCTGAGCGCGCAAGGTGGAGAGTAGTTCCTTGGATCGCTCTGAGAGAGGGCGTAGGGTTGAGAGAGGCTCGGATAGCTTAGGCCTAGAGCCCATGTGTTGGGAGATCGAAATTGATCTCCGGAAAGCTAATTTAACGTGTGTAGAGTGAGAGTGATTTAACGTAGTTTAACAGTACACAGCCAGTATTTACTGTATTCAATTTAATGTTGAACCGGATCATCTATATCCGAGTTTGTAAGTGTAAATAGTGTTTGTTGTTGTGTAAATAGTGTGTAAATAAACGGTTAATTTAGTTAATTGAAAGCGTTGGTTTTCATTTAATCAATCCTCTCGGTGCGTGACCGATATCACGTAATCATATCGGTGGTGGCAGCATATAAATAATATGGATTTTCTTCGAAGTTGTGCGGACTAAGAGGAAACTCCGACAATCTCCAACAAACAAACAGACAGAAATACAGACAAACATCTATCTTTTATTAATATTAATTGTTGTATCGCTAGTGATATAAAAAGTTGCTAGTGATATTTAAGGGGGACGCTTCACCGACACAGGTCCCCCCCCCCCTCTACGATTGCGAAGTCTCTATTAACCTACGGGAAAATTTAATTAAGTGGTTAATCATAATATAATTATCGAAATACTGCTTTCATCATCAAAATGTTGACAGATCATGTCGACTTATGGCGTTTTAAAAAAATACCATCTTAAATTTGTATTTTTAAAAACCTTATCAAGCACATTTTTCAAATTTATCCTATCTAAAATATTTAAAAACACGGTACGTCGACACTGGATATCTGCTTTCGGATGATGCACATCTTAATTTGTTTGGGTGTATGGAATCATTATTTGTTTAAAATTTTCCATAGGAACTTCGCTATCAGGAGGAATCTCTGAAGATCCCCCCTCTCCTCCCCCGGAATATCACTAGTATCCCCCTTTCTCCGTTATGTAAAACATGTTTGGTTGTAAAAAAAAATTGTAAACTGTCGTAAATGTATGCATGCTAAATGTGTAATTCTTTAAAAAAAAACATTGATTTTTTTTTTTCGCTCAAATTCCCACACATTTATTACGTCCTCCACAATATTTCACACCATTGTGAACAATAGTTTCGACTATAGACAGCTTTAAAATACGGTCGTTTTTATTAAGGACACCCTGTATTAATGAGCGTGTGTATCGGGTTCGGGGTTGAAATATATTGGGGTTTTATTAAAGATTTTTTTTTGAGGGGGGGCGAGTGTTGGTCAGGTTTCTAGACAATTTCGAGTTCGACTCTTGTAGAACTTTTTGGGTTCGGATGGAAGAATATCGGGTTCGGGGTTCGGGTGGAAGAATATCGGGTTCGGCGTTGCAATATATTGTGTTTGGATTAAAGATTTCTTTATTCTTTTTGGCGAGTTTTGGTCAAGTTTCTAGTTGTTGACAATTTCGGGTTCGACTCTTGCAGGACTTTTCTAGGCATATCATCGTTTCTAAAGGGTTCCCATGAAACTGTACGATTCCTACTATTGTTATTAGAGTTTTTACTTGTGGTTTAGTAGTTTTCTTTACTGAGGTTCACCCGTAAAAGCAGAAATACGTTCCAATAGTTTTATCCCGATGCAGAAACCCCTGTAAAATTACGCTAAAAATTATATTTTTATAGTTAATGATGATTCCACGCTTTGTCTCCGTGCGTGTGTGTAAGGTGGGGCGGGGGGGGGGGATGCAGGTCCAGGAAAAGAATTCCAGTGGAGATCCCTGGTGTTGAATTCAGACACTTTTTGCCGGGAGAGATTTCTGTGGCTCCGGTGTGGGGGGGAAGGGGGATTGCACTTTTTGACCTTTGAAAACACAAAATCTGGAACCTTCCGGGAGGTACACCTCGGGGAAGAATGCCCCCCCCCCTTCCCACCCGGGCCACCACCTGAATTCAACACTGCCCTTTCCCCTCCCAGTCCATTAGAAAACAGGAAATCCGAAATCCTCCTGGAGATATTTTAATGATTTGAGTTCGTTTAGGGAGAGAGGATTCTTCCCTCTACCTGAATTAATCGTTTGACTTTGATATTTAATTTAGGATTTCTTCGGAGAGTTATGCAACGCCGTTGTTTATCCTATCGTGGAAATCGTGACAGTTTAAAACGGCAATTCATTCATATCGCATCGCTTCCTTTCCATATGATTTCTTCTCTTTGTGCTGAGGTGAGTGGTTCGCTGCCTGCCCATGGTCTAAAGTCTGACAGCGTTAGCCAATACAGTTTTCTGTTTAATGCGGAAGCGGCATTCTAGAAAGAAGCGAAGTGACGCCGCGCAGCTAAGTTGCGGCGTCTAACCCTTATTTGCCTTTTATTTTATTTTATTTTTCATTCCTTGTGTATCTTCGGCTTTCAGCTGTTACATCTTCATCCCAGTAAAAGTTGTTGACATTTGTTTAGTCAGCGGATATACGTATGGGTTGAGATGTACACCAGCTTGCTCTTGCAATTTTCTTATTTATCAAAATACTTTTTTTTTTATTATTATTTCCAATAAAACCAGAAATGAGTGATTGACTTAAAACTCGTCATCTATATTAACAATAGAATAGTTTCGCTTTGTGTGTGTGTGTTTGTCTGCCTGTTGGCGATGACTAGCGAAATCTATCGCACGCAGAGGTCTAAAAATTTGTATGAGGTTATTCCGAGGCAGGTCCTGAAGCACCTGAGGCTCAGACTTTTTCATTTTTTAATAATTAGCCGAGATATTAATTAAAAACTCATCGAAAACGCATTCTTTTTTCTGAAAATCGGCAAGTGCGCCCGCTCATGCTCAGTGCCTCCTTTACGTAGCTCGTAAAAGGGAAGAACCAAATGCTGTTTTTATTGGCCGTTTGTCTCTCAACACCCAATGACCGAACCGTTCGGGATACGGAAAAAAGGCAGACATATTCTTAAAGTTTGTTCTTTTACGTTTTAACGGGTTACTTCACTCACGCGAAAACACCTGCTCGCTAATATTAATCGTATGGGACATATTTTTAAAAATATAAAATATCTCGTTAGCATTTCGATATTTTTCATTTTTTGTATTGGATAGTTGAGATTGATCTCTACAAAGACCCTTTTTTTTTTACTTTTTTGATTTTGTTTGCATGTTTTATTATTATTATTATTATTATCATTGTTATTATTATTCTTATGAGGGGACTTTCAGTTACGAAACCGGTTCCGAAAGTGATAGTATCGACATTAAAAACTCTGCTAACAAAATCGAAAAAGTAAAAAAGAAGTCATTTTTGAGCTATCCAATGCAAAAAGAAAAAAAATAATTTGAAAATTTTGGCATGCAAACGAAATATTTAAAAAATATATGTCCTACAGGATTAACATTAGCGAGCGGGCATTTTCACAAGATTAACTTGTAGCCCCTTAAATACCTCTATCAGTTCAAAAAATTGTTGTTGTTAACCCTTTGAAAGAAAAATTTTAAAAAGGTTCATTTTCGCGAAAAAATACGGAAATTGTATCGGCAATCGACAAAATTTTTCTTCTTCTTCTTCTTCTTCTTCTATTTTTTTATTTTTTTTTTTTACAAGAAAAAAGTATTGGATTTGTGAAAATTTTCTACTTCCGGTTTCGACGGATTTAAACGTTATAGAAGGCAGGGGCCTAAGGGGGGGACGGGGGGAGCTTCACCCCAAAACGTTGGTGAATGCTGTTACACTTGGCAAATTTACAAACTTAGTTGAAAATTTTGTTTAAAACTTTAGTAAAAACTATATACACTTTCTATTTTCGATAGACTTGGCAAACGTTACATCTAATTGGAATATTATTAAACTTTTTACAAATAAGAATTATAGGACTTTTTTTAATTGTGGTAACTTGACAAAATCTTAAAACTAGTTGGCAAATACTGAAATTTGACTTGACAATTTAAGGTACTCTCCCCCCGAAGAAAAAGTCTTAGCGATGACCCTGATACAGCTCATATTCAAAATATTAGAATAATTGAGAAAAAGTAATAAGAAAAAAAATATTTTTAAATTATTTATTTTTGATACTAAGTAAATGCAATTAAATTTTTTATAAATTAAATCGGTAATGTTTAGTTAAGATTTTAACATTTACAAAATATAAAATACAGTACAATAAATTAGGTATACAGCTTTCTGAAACGCATCAAAATATTAGAATAAAATTTAAATTGGTTCAAAATATTAGAATATTTTATTTTACGCAACAATATTACCTTATGACTATGAAGTAAATGGTAGTTAATATTTTGTAGCATCCCCTTTAACTTTCATAACAACGTACAATCGATCTTGCATTATATACAAGGTGTTTACAAACATTTCTATGCGAAACCAATTCTTAGTTGACACCGAGGTATGCGGTGACACTAAATCTTGTTGAAAGGTGAAATCATCTTCAAATAAATCTTCGGATGATGAAATCCTGTAATATTCCAAAATTTCTTGATATATCTGAGACTTAACCTTTTCGTAGACGATACACAACTCTCCAGGTCCTTCTGCACTCATGAAACCCCAAACCATGACACTAGCATAAAATTTTTCGGAACGTTTGAGGGCAATTCCGTGCAGAGAGTCACACACGTAACGAAGGCTTTAATTTTCATTTATTCAATTATTTATTAAATTTTAATTTTAATTGAGATTTTAGGTGGTATGGTAAATAAGTTATTACCATATCTTTTTATTTAAATGTGTGGAAATAAAACTCACAGAAATATATCATTTAATTTCATTACTCAAAATTTGCTTTTTTCCTAGTCACACACGTAACGTTTTTAAAACGTCCTTCCGGCCAGTGCCGGGAGGAAGAGGTAGCTTTCATATTCCTTATTTTAAAAAAGCCAACTTATATCATTCAAACACACGAAGCTCAATATAGTGGAAACAGAATATACGAGATTCAATACTAATTTTTATCAATATAATGAATGAGAATTTCGCGAAATTAGTCAGCTTTATCCAAGCTGCTTTTCTTTAAAGTAACTTATATTTGGCTGCCAAATTCGGCAATTTCTTAAAGTGCCTGTCATTTTAAGACAACATGGTGGATGAGGCTAATCAGTGAACTTGGTCGAGACCTTAGTAATTGCTGTTCACATGCTCACTCACATTGGAATCGGTTGATATATACGAGTGCTGTCGCATGCAAAAAATCAGATTTTTCAAAATGTCACCCACAATAGAAATTGAAACTGCTATATCTGAGCCATTTTTAAGGTAAAGACAAACAAAAAATACTCCTGAATCCTTATATCAAGGTCAAATACTTAAGAAAGAAACCTTTTTCAATTTCTAATTTTTTTGCACCTCACTTTAAATATATATATATATTTTAATTTAATGGCCGCCATTTTGAAACAAGATGGCTGATGAATCTGGCCAGTGAACTTCGTCGAGGTATTGATGTATACTATCCACATGCCTTCTTACATCGAAATAGGCGAATACGTGTGTTATCGCGTGACAAATACCAAGATCGTTTCAAAATGTTAGCCATGCTAGAAATTTAAAGTGCTATAATTCAATCATTTTTTAAGATATAAACAAAAGAACAAATTTTCAGAAACAAAAACTGCTCCGAAATCTTTGTATCAAGGCCAAACACATAAAAAAAATCTTTTTCATTTTCCAATTTTTAATACCTCGTTTTAAATTTTAAATTTAATTTTTTTAGGTAGCTTTCATTACAAAAAGCTACCTATTGCAGCCGTTCGGAGGAAAGCGATTTCAAAAAATTTTGGTATATTTTCATCGATCATGACCCCCAGACCCCGAAACCACCCTCCGTTCAAAAGTTGATATATATATATATATATATATATATATATATATATATATCCATATATATATATATATATCTGACCTTTGTCATACTGTAACTCTCGAATTTATGAACCGATTTGGATGTAATTCGGTACATACATAGTACATACCAATGTCTCGACCGAGTTCGTTGGCCAGCTTCATCCGCCATTTTGTTTCAAAATGGCGGCCATTTAAAATTTTTTTAAAATTTTTAAATTTGAAATGTGGTACCAAAGAATTGAAAATGGAAAAATATTTTTTTCTTATGTATTTGACCTTTATACAAAGATTCCGGAGCAGTTTTTGTTTCGTCTATATCTTAAAAAATGGCTGAGTTATAGCATTTTGAATTTCTAGCGTGGCTGACATTTTGAAACGTCCTGAATTTTGTCACGCGATAAAAGGTGTATTTATGAACCGATTTGGATGTAACTTCGTTTGTACATAGTACATACCAATGTCTCGACCGAGGTCGTTGGCCAGCTTCATCCGCCATCGTGTTAAAAAAATGGCAGCCATTTAAATTTTTAAGAAAAATTTAAATTTGAAATGTGGTACCAAAAAATTGAAAATTGAAAAAATATTTTTTTCTTATGTATTTGACCTTGATACAAAGATTCGGGAGCAGTTTTTGTTTCGTCTATATCTTAAAAAATGGCTGAGTTATAGCATTTTGAATTTCTAGCGTGGCTGACATTTTGAAACGTCCTGATATTTGTCACGTGATAACAGTCGTGTTTATGAACCGATTTGGATGTACCTTGGTGTGTACATAGTACATACAAATATCTGGACCGAGTTCGTTGGCCAGCTTCATCCGCCATCTTGTTTCAAAATGGCGGTCATTTAAAAAAATTTATAAAATTTAAAATTTAAAATGAGATACCAAAAAATTGGAAAATGAAAAAGATTTTTTTCGTATGTGTTTGACCTTAATACAAAGATTCTGGAACAGTTTTTGTTTCGTCTATATGTAAAAAAATGGCTGAGTTATAGCATTTTGAATTTCTATTGTGACTGACATTTTAAAACGACCTGATTTTTATCACGCGATAACAAGCGTATTTATGAACCGATTTGGATGTTACTTAGTCTGTACTTAGTACATACCAATGTCTCGACCGAGTTCGTTGGCCAGCTTCATTCGCCACCTTGTTTCAAAAGGGTTGCCATTTAAAAAAATTAAATTTAAAATTTAAAATGAGGTATTAAAAAATTGGAAAACGAAAAAGATTTTTTTATGTGTTTGGTCTTGATACAAAGATTCCGGAGCAGATTTTGTTTCTGAAAATTTGTTCTTTTGTTTATACCTTAAAAAATGGTTCAATTATAGCACTTTGAATTTCTAGTATGGCTAACATTTTGAAACGATCTTGTATATGTCACGCGATAACACACGTATTCGCCTATTTCCATGTAAGACGGCATGTGGATAGTATACATCAACATCTCAGACAAATATAAGTTACTTTAAATAAAAGCAGCTTGGATAAACCTGACTAATACCGCGAAATTCTCATTCATAATGATTTAGTATTGATAAAAAATAGTATTGAATCTCCTATATTCGGTTTCCACTAAATTGAGCTTCGTGTGTTTGAATAATATAAGTTGGCTTTTTTAAAATAAGGAATTTGAAAGCTACCTCTTCCTCCCGGCACTGGCCGGAAGGACTTTTTTAAATGGCAACCCTTTTGAAACAAGATAGCGAATGAAGCTGGCCAACGAACTCGGTCGAGACATTAGTATGTACTAGGTACAGACCAAGTTACATCCAAATCGGTTCATAAATACGCCTGTTATCGCATGACAAAAATCAGGTCGTTTTAAAATGTCAGCCACAATAGAAATTCAAAATGCTATTACTCAGCCATTTTTTTAGATATAGACGAAACAAAAACTGTTCCGGAATCTTTGTATTAAGGTCAAATATTTACGAAAAATATCTTTTTCATTTTCCAATTTTTTGATATCTCATTTTAATTTTTTTATTTTTTAAATTTTTTTAAATGGCCGCCATTTTGAAACAAGATGGCGGATGAAGCTGGCCAACGAACTCGGTCGAGATATTTGTATGTACTATGTACACACCAAGGTACATCGAAATCGGTTCATAAATACGCCTGTTATTACGTGACAAAAATCAGGACGTTTCAAAATGTCAGCCACGCTAGAAATTCAAAATGCTATAACTCAGCCATTTCTTAAGATATAGACGAAACAAAAACTGCTCTCGAATCTTTTTATCAAGGTCAAACACATAAGAAGAAAATATTTTTCAATTTTCAATTTTTTGGTACCACATTTCAAATTTAAATTTTTCTTAAAAATTTAAATGGCCGCCATTTTGAAACAAGATGGCGGATGAAGCTGGCCAAAGAACCCGGTCGAGACATTGGTATGTACTATGTATAAACTAAGTTACATCGAAATCGGTTTATAAATACGCCTTTTATCACGTGACAAAAATCAGGACGTTTCAAAATGTCAGCCACGCTAGAAATTCAAAATGCTATAACTCAGCCATTTCTTAAGATATAGACGAAACAAAAACTGCTCTCGAATCTTTTTATCAAGGTCAAACACATAAGAAGAAAATATTTTTCAATTTTCAATTTTTTGGTACCACATTTCAAATTTTAAATTTTTTTAAAAATTTTAAATGGCCGCCATTTTGAAACAAAACGGCGGATGAAGCTGGACAACGAACTCGGTCGAGACATACACCGAATTAGATCGAAATCGGTTCATAATTACGAGAGTTACAGTGTGACATAGGTCAGATGTTTTTTAATTTTCTAGTTATGATTTTATTCTTATGATAAATTATTTTTTTTTTTTTTTTTTTAATACTTACAGCTTTAATTCATAATAATTGACGGTGGTAGGTTATG
This sequence comes from Maratus speciosus, assembly GCA_963932465.1. Classification (NCBI taxonomy): domain Eukaryota; kingdom Metazoa; phylum Arthropoda; class Arachnida; order Araneae; family Salticidae; genus Maratus; species Maratus speciosus. The sequence goes on along the minus strand of OZ010799.1, from coordinate 460,743,248 downwards.
TTTAATTAATGGTTATATATATATATATATATATATATATCTGACTTATACTTATATCATTATGAACGTAATTTTACTAATAATAATCTACATTTATATCGTTATATTGATGACATCATTTTAATTGATACTGATCAATCTGCAATTACTCGATTTCCAGTTGATTATCCCACTAATTTGGAATTATCGGAAAACCTTTTATCTAACAATACAATTAACTTGTTAGATCTTAAAATTACAATCAAAGACAATAAAACAATCACAGATTTATATGACAAACGTAAAGAATTTAAATTCAAAGTTAATACATTTACAAATTTTAAATCTTGTCTACATCATTCTGTATTTCGGAATATAATACTTAATCATTTATATAGAATAAAATGTTTATGTTCTTCTCCTCTAATTAACAATAATATTAAAAAACTAATTTATGATGCATTAAATCATGGTTTTCCAAAAGAATTCATATATTCATTAATATACAATTAGTACTTTTCTTACATGATCTATTAAAACAAATTAACACATGCGTAAACAAAATTACAAAAAAATTATAAAATAAAAAAATATCTATAAAAAATTAAAAATTGTAAAATAATATAAAAAAAATATTATAGGTTGGTTGGGTGGGTAGATGTTAGAGTACGGAGGAGGGTGGTGTTGTCTGGATAATACGCAATGGTTAATTATAGGGGAAGGTGGGGCACGTTGGGACATGGCCCACCTTGGGACGTCTCAATTTTGACGCTTAATTTTGCAGTTAAAAATTAGCACACATGAGTGCCAATATATGATACTACAATCTACTCTTCCATGTGTTTTGGAATCATTGGTGTTTGCTGGTAACAAATAATACCATTATTTTTGTTTTGAATGAGGTTGAGTAACATTTATGTGTGTTTTGAAAAATAGATTTTTTATTAAAGAAATGAAATAATACAAGTGGGGGCATGTTGTGATGAAAAAACATGGATTTATAGTTATTTTAATGGTAAAAAATAGACTGCAATGCTAAGCTTAAATGTTTTAAAGTTTTTGTTACTTAATGTGCGAGGTGGGGCAGGTTGGGACACTCAGTTGTGGGGCATCTTGGGACATGTCCAAAAATGCTGTAAAGACCAAATGCAGCTTACAGAAGGAAAAAAAGTACATAACCAATTAGAATTTTCACTAAGCAGTGAGGATGAGACAGTTGCGCTAGCAAAATTGGTGAAAATTACCCCTGGAAGGAAAACAAATATAAATGATTTGTGTAATGGCAGTAGTGATGAATTCAGCTGTTCATGTGATGCTGATTTTCCTACAGATTGCAAACTTAAGATAAGTCCAGAAACTTAAAGGCTAAAAGTAAACCCACTGTTGGATAGTGTACATTGGCAAAGTTTGCAGGAAAACAAAGCATTGTTGTATTTGTAAGGCATATTCAAAATATTGAGGACAGCAGCGAGTATGAGATAATCCATTTTGAGAAACAAGATCTAGAGTTGTCATTTTTTTTTTTTTAATCCTGATAAACATGATAGCTCATTTGTGTATCAAACAGATATTCTTTTAAAACTTGGCACTCCTGAAAACGAAATAGGTCAAAGATGTGTTTTATTAGAATTTGATGAACACATTTTTTTCACATCAAATACAAGATATGTTAATGAAAACATGTTCAAAATCAAATTATTAAAGTGTTTCAATGCTTAAATTATTTCATGATCAACTAAAGCTTTATAAATAAAGCTTTGTTCATCAATTAAATATAAAATTTTACATGTATTTTTGATTAAAACTAGTGTCCTAACCTGCCCCACCATGTGGGGCAGGTTGGGACATTTTAAAGGCTTTTTTGTTTTGTTTTCACTTTTTTCCTATGTGAGATATTAGATTATTATGAGGTTTATTTGATGCAGAAATGTTCATACTTTATGTCTAATTGGTTCTAAAATAAGAATAAATATTAATAAAATTTAGAAAAATTATTTACTGAAAAGCGTCCCAAGGTGCCCCACCTTCCCCCTATATAAAAAAAAAAAAAATGGGGGCTCTTGTATTATTACTTTATTTCTGTTACGTATTTTATATGGATGTTGATTTGATATTTTATGTGTAATTGGAGAATTTCATTAATATTATAATTAGCCTAATTATTGATTAATCTAATTTACAATTATTTGTTATTAAATTTTAAATTTACTAAGGACAATATCATATTAATTACTAATAGTATGCCATTATTATAGTGAATAATATACATATAAGTATGTATAATATAAATATAGTTATACTGTATGCATTAAAATTGGGTAATTATTTTTATTATTATTACTCTAATCTTTTTAATATTTATTATCGGTTTAATGTTTTTGAATGTCCCACATTCATACTTTATGTTTTTTATGGATGTCTGAAGATAATCCACACTCTATATTTGTGCTTTTTAAGTAATGGGTATTTAAGTATCATTTAACCTTCTATTTACTTCCACATGTTTTTTTATTTCCTGTTCATTTTATAAATATCTGATATATATAATTCATAAAAAATAATTTTTATATTTAATAATTATTTATATTAATTATTACTGAATTTTATTTTGTTTTATAGCATATAGCTATATGCTATATATTATCAATATTCTAGAATTATTTATTTCTTAGTTTAGTTTAAATAAGTTAGCTAATAGAATATATTGTATGCTTTTAAATTTTATTTACAATAGTTTTTAAATACATTGTGTGGTTTATATTCGGTTTATAATTCTCTATATATAAGGATATGTTTGGTTTTGCTGTTTATACAGTTATTTACATTCAAATGTTTACAATTATTTATACAGTTATTTACATTCAAATGCTTACAAATATTTATCTTGCGTTAGTTGTTTAATAGAAGTAATACTAGATGGCAGCACTAAATTTGTCTCTTTAAGATAGCTCTAATTGTTAATTTTTCTAGCTCCATTTCAATTATAATTTAATACACCAGGGGGTATTTTTAGCTAAATTTTGACGATATTGTTAAACTGTTATTAATGAATTTTATAGTGCATTTTAAATAATGTAATTAATATCTATTTATTTTATATTAGATTAAATGTGTTTAACAAGGTATTTCAAATTTTATTTCAAAATGTATTAACTGCATCCTTTGGTATCATTTACTGTGATTTCTTAACTGTTTTATTCACCTTATTCTTTTTGATATACTGGCAGCCATGTGCGCGTGGATTTTTGTAAAATACTGAAATATTAATCGGTATGGTGTTTATTATTTATATTTTATATCCTATAAATATTTAAATACGTTTTATTGATTCTTCCATTTCATATTATTTGTTTCTATTCTGCTTTCATTTTTAATCAATTCACTTGATTTTATGGTTGTTTGGGCACAGGGGAAATAACTTTTAGCTTTAGCTTATTTTTCCCACAGAAAACAACCATTTTGCTTATATCATTGAATTCTGTGCCCTTGATAACGTAATTCAATGTATAAGCTTTTCAATTTTTGTCGGTGTCCACTTTTTTCTTTTTCTTCCATAATAATTCTTATATATATATATATATATATATTTTTTTTTTTTTTTTAATACTTACAGCTTTAATTCATAATATTTGACGGTGGAAGGTTATGTTTAATTAATGGTTATATATATATATATATATATATATATATATATATATCAATTTTGAACGGAAGGTGGTTTCGGGGTCTGGGGGTCATGATCGATGAAAATATACCAAAATTTTTTGAAATCGCTTTCCTCCGAACGGCTGCAATAGGTATCTTTTTGTAATGAAAGCTACCTAAAAGCTATTTAAAAATAACTATTATATCAAAATGATAAGTTTCTGCATAAAAGAATACGGTAAAGTGTACATTTTTTAAAGAACTTTTGTTTGGATTCTTAAATGAGAAATATATTGAAAAATCCTTGATTAATTAGAAATTTTTTTGTTCAAAATGTCACACACGTAACATGGAATGGCCCTTAAGGCATTCATTATCAAATGCTTCTTGCTTCATTCTCCAAACTCGAATACCTTGATCACCATATCAAACACAAAACATACTTTCATCACTAAATAATATATTTTTCTAATCTTTTTCGCTCCATAAACGTCTTAATTTACACCAATTCAATCTTATACGCTTTTGTTTTACAGTCACGAGAGGCTTTGTTTTCGGTGCACGAGATTCAAACTTAAATTTATGGAGACGTCTTAATGTTATCGATGTAGAAACTTCAACTCCTTCTTCTTTCCATTTTCGGTGCAAGAATCGCACACTTTTAAAACTGTTTTTCTTAACTATACGCTTCAGTTTCCTGTCATCTCTAGCAGATGTTTTTGCTTTTCGGCCACCATTTCGACGATTATTTTGATATTTTCCATTTTTTGAATATTGTGTTAGTATTTTACTAACGCTTGATTGCGAACAATGTAAATAATTCGCTATATAACATTGATTTTTACCGTGCCGATACAAATCAACCATACGAAGTTTAATAGATTCAGAAATATCACTCACACGACCCATTTTAAGACGAAAAAGCAAACAAACTACAAAAAGAATACTGATTTTAAATAAAATGGATTGAATTTAAATAAAGTAATGTATCTATAACTCATTCTAAACTGTATTAGAACGAATCGATGTATTAAAGGGGTCGTTCAAGTATTACGTAAGCAGTAAGAGGGGGAGGGGGGGTCCAGTGTCTGCTTATTTTTGCTGACAAGGGGTAGAGGGGGGGGGGGGTCACGTAAATTCTTACGTAAGCATTAGACAACGAAGCAACTATAGTTTAACAACAAAAAGCAAAAGAGCATGATTTAGATGAGCGTTCTGCGGATGTTAAACAATTTGAGAAAAAGATATGGAGTAAACAAGGACTGGCAACGAGGATCATTCCAGCCCACCACTACATTGAAAACGTAATAATAGACAATGCAGAAACATGGATTCAAAAATCTTGGACACCAGACTAGAAATGTGAACGCCAAACACATAATATTCCTATGATTCTTGTTAAAATTTTTAGTTATGTGCCTAAATAAGTTAGGGCCGGTTGTATTTCTTAAAGTTTTGTTGTTGTTGTTGTTGTTCAATGCGATAAATAATAATATAAAAAAACTATTTTGTGTTCTATGAATTGTTTAATGCCATAAGTAACAATATATATAACCGATTTTTTTTTCCTTCAATACCACAACCCCTATGTGTCTGTTTATGTAAATTTGCTGAATTAATAATGCAATTTATCGCTAACTGTAATTTTTATGGCAAATAGTGTTGATGTTAGAATGTCATAAAATCTTACGTAAGCAAAGGGGGGCGGTCTAGTATTTGCTTATTTTTCCTTACAAGGGGGAGGGAGGGTTACAAAATGACTAAAAATATGCTTACGTAATACTTGAACGGCCCCAAATGAACTTTATAACTAATTATTTTAATGGTACTTATAATTCCCGCAGTAGATAAAGTGTTGAGATACATTTTAAACACATGCATGTGAAAAGAAAAGCAGAACTAAAATTGACTTTAACGGGGTTTCAGGGTGGGATTTCTCTAACCCCCCCCCCCCACACACACACACACACACCTCGCCACATACGCTCTTTTACCACCACCGACCTCCTTGAATCTTAGCTCCTTAGTTCGAAAGAATAAATTTTACTTTTTTTTTATTTTCAATCTCATCAGACAGAGAGAAAATAAAAACTAAACGGCACCCATGTAGATACAAAATCCTTGATAATCCTTTTTAAACTCTTCAGGGAAGATTTATGGTTTTAAAAAAAATGACTTTTTTTTTTTTTTCTTTTACGATTTATTCATTTTATATTTATATGAATTCAAAAAGAAAAAAAATTTAAAAAACAATTAAAAATGATTAAAAAAAATAATAATAACGTCCACATTTGTGGCCGCTGAGCGTTAATGGTCATTTATGAGTGAAATGACTTCTCATAAAATAAAAAAAAACTAACAGTCATTTTCCTTCTTACATTTGTACAAATTATTAAAACTTAATATGTTTAATATATCTGATATTATTTATATCCAATATGAACGATTTGTTCCAATAATCCAACAGCACTGACTGCCAAAAAATGACTTCGCGCTTTTTGTACCGGGTGGGTCAAAAGTCCGTATAAACTTTAAAAATTCATAAAAACCGAAAAAATAACCGAAATGAAAAACTGTTTGGAGGATTAGCATCTATAGGTCACGGGATTTTTTTTAAGACAGAAATAAAAAATAACTCAAAAAACAGCCAACAGATGGCGCTGGTTCGTGCGATTTTGGTGGAAATATGCAAATGAAACTGTTTTAAGAATTTGTGCTACTAATCCAGAACTAGTTCACCGTTGTGAGCCGTGTACTTGATCAAGGATGCTGAGTATGAAGGATAAAGCTTTGTTGGTGAAGTTATTTTACGTGGAAAATTTCTGGATTAGGAGCGCAAGTTCTTATAACCGTTTCATTTTCATATTTCCACCAAACTCGCACGAACCAGCGCCATCTGTTGGCTGTTTTTTGAGTTATTTTTTATTTCTGTCTTTAAAAAAATCCCGTGACCTATAGATGCTAATTCTGCAAACAGTTTTTCATTTCGGTTATTTTTTCGGTTTTTATGATTTTTTAAAGTTTACTAGGGGGCTCTGCCCCCTACGAGCTACGCTCGTCAACCCCCTTTCAGACACCGCAGACTCTAAAAGCACGCTAATTTGATCGGCTTTAAAAAGATTTCGGAAGATTGAATTATAATTTAAAAAACAGTGGCGATATCCCTATAAACGGATTTCTATTCATTTCTCTTTGACTGGGGAATTTTAAGGCCAAATCCGCTGCGGTACTACTTGATTAACCCGTCGACCAATTTCGCCAAATTATATAAATCGCCAAAGCACTCGCCAAATTATACAAATTGACATCATTTTTATTTTAAATAACGAAAGAACAAATAAATTAGTGCAACATTAATAAAAATAGAAATAAAAAGTTGAAATAAAAATAACTTGATGACGTAGACATGTGTAACTTGCTTAAAGTCAAGTTAATGTGACATTTACGATGAACCATTATTGGCATTTAATCTTATAATTTAGCGAATGATAGATTTTTGGTCGACGAGATAACTAAGTAGTACCAAAAATACATAGGTCAATCGCTGTTTTCGTCTTTGATTAAGTAAAATAAGTTAAACATTTCAAAATAAGCTAATATAAAAGGAATTAAGTAAACAGAATCTTTGTCTCCCGGTATTTTTTAACAAAGCGAAAAGAAAGTTCTTTTAAATAAGACATTTTAAATTAATCGTTTTTAATCTGACATAATTTTGACCAAACTATTCTTTCTCTTTTTAATATTCCCGTGAAAATACTTGTGTTAGAAATGAAATATTATTTGCGCTTAACAAAAATAGTTGAAAAGTATCCTCTCAAAATATCAAATAAATGTCTAGCGCAATTTCTAAATTTAAACCGTTTTGCAATATTATTTTGTGTTCATTTTATTTAATAACTGTAATGTGACGTAAATATGACTTAATTTCTCCTATTTAAGACTTCTAACGCATGTTAATAAATTTATTATTTTACAAAATCCTTTCTCTCTTAAAATTCACGTGTAATTATAGTTTTTATGACGTCATTTTTAATAAGTTCCCGCTTTTTGTACATAATTATTTAATTCTAATTCCAAATGTTTTTTTCTGTTTATAATAGTCACGTGTAAATAAATTTTTAATTTATTTACACGAATAAATATATATTTTTTTTTTTTTTGAAGCAAACATTATTGTTTCCGCTTTTTATACAGTTGGCAACAGTTTAAATTAATATTACTTTCTAAAATCTGTCAAAAATATCTCTAGAAATGCTGAAAATTAGAATTTAAAATAGAAATAAAACCTCAAAAAATTAGTCAAATTTAAAAAAGAAATATAGTCTGCACACCGGGAACTTCAAACGTATAAAATGATCTAAAAATGATTAAATTCCCATAAATAGTTTTTGCTCCTATAAAACTTTTTTAGTGGAACGATTTTGTCCAACTTTAGCATTAAATATCTCTTAAAGTAATTCTTCGATTTGAAAACTGTCTGCATCAGCGTGTTTATCAAACATTTCTGTATAATACTACCGATTTTCATATTTTTGTATGCATTATTTTTCTTAATATTAACGAAGAAAGACCTCCGGTCACAAAAAATTCAAAACCGGTGGCGGCGGCGGCGGTGACAGCGATAGTTACTTTTTTTTAGAATAGAGAGATACGGACTTTTTGCTCACCCGGTATACCTCTAACTGCAAATCGGTGCATCCAAACCATAAAATTTTCCCTTCTCTTATAGTCTCTGTACTGAATAAGTTATCAAATTTTTGTTCTTTTCATTATGGACAGTAATTATAGTTATAAAAAAGCTAAACGTCCACATATGGGACCATAAGGGCGTGAAAAGGTTAAACGCGTCCGCATTCTGCAGGTTTTTAAGCTGGTCTCCATATCTTTTTCTCAGTACAACAAGCTAATGCCTCTTTATCGGATAAGGAAAAGGAAATCTCCTGTTATCATACGGACTTCTCTAACAGTCGGGATGAGGCTTTTTCTTTCCGATAATGTAACCCATTCTCGGTCACGTGTTGGATTCCGGACAACAATCAAACGCGATCTTTGCCCGATCGCGTTCGATGATCTTACGTAAAACATCATGCTCGGTCTTTTCAGCCCTAATTAGCATTGTTGTGGCTGAGTGTTATCTATCTGGAGTGGCTTCACTCCTCTTTACAGAATGTTTCGCATTCAATTAAGTAATAATCTAAAAAATAAATAAAAACTTAGAGCCTTTTTTTTTCAAAGGTAAAATGTTTTCTCCAATTAAAAGGATCTCACGTTCCAAAGAAACCTGCCACTGTCCTAGATTGTATGTTCAAAGTGAACGTACACAGCTATATTAATGGCAATTTTAAGTGATTTTAAATGTAAATACGTGGCATTTTCCCTCAACGATTTGCAATACATAAATTTCCATACGATTGTAACTAATTTACCGGATTTTTGCACTCTTTTTATTCTCAGTTTTTAGAGTTTCCGTTTATCTGTAGAACACTGTTCGTCTGGCTCCTCTATCTCTCTGCGTGTGTGTCCGTCCGTCCGTCCGACAAACAGCTCGTTCTCTGAAACTGTATATGTTGGTGACTTTTAATTTTGTGTATTTATTTACAGCTGAACACCTGCGATCACACGACAAATCATAAAATTTTGAAAAAGTCTTAATTATAACGCACGTTATTAATTAAATACCCCAATTTTAAAAAAAAATGGAAAATGTTCATAATTCAACTAAAGCATTCATTGTATGTAATCAATCCGCAACGAATTTCTTTTAGAAGCGCAAAAATGGGGAATGGAAGGATTTACCACAATTTAGAAGGGCTTCCATGGTGATAAATGTACTGGGCGTTTTGAAAGACGCTCCGCTGCACTGAATCTCCCCGATCACAAAATCCCATGTTAGCCTATGGGAAAACTTTCAAGTGCGATTACTCATTAACTAACATAATTATTTACCAGTTGGAAAAATGGTTATTGCCCTCATCAGGGTAGGAAATCAAAAGCATATCTGAAGCTTTTTATTGGTTTAATCCGCATTTTATTCGTTTTCTGGTGGGTCTATACAGTAATCTGTATTTCCCTTTAGTTTCAACAGAGATGGATACCTTCTGTTGCCACTATGACAAAAAAGTAATAAAAACTACAATAAAAAAAATAATAACTCAAAAACAAATTGAGATACAAATAAATACTTTCAAACAAATTGCATTTAAAAGTACATTTTTTTCTCTATACAACGGTGTAAAAAGTAATAGTGTGGGATGTTTAGAAGTTTAAAGATGAAATTTCATTTAAAATGGGTCGTCAGATTGCGGAAAAGCCTTTTCCCGAATAGCCAATGAAATGCTTCGATAATACGTAAGTTTCAGGTGGATAATACGTACGAGACGCAGGCGATTTTTGTCGCTTGCAATTTTTACGTGTAATAACCCTATTAATGTTTAATTCATGGCGTACGTAATTTAGGATCAACTCCGTCCTTTGTGACAAAGGGGGCGAGGGGGTTCAAAAATATTGAAAAAAAGTGTGACATCATTTATGGACCGCGTCTTATTTTAACGAACTTCGATCCTCGCATTAATAAGCAGTTTACTTTCAGAAGGTATTTAAATTTCTTATGTAGGTTATTCACTTATTAAATTTTCTTATCTCTATTTTACTACTGATATAAACATAGTATTCATATAACAAAAAAAATGGCGATCAATGCGACTTCAAATTTGTGTTTTTTTTCCTTGTTTAGCAAAGCTATGCAGTAGTTTTATATTTAAATATATATTTATTTGTCACAAAAAAATGATACACTTTATATACACTAATAAATATTAAAGTCAATATGAGCACTATTTTTTTAATGAAATCGTGTAAATCAGTAAAATCTCCTCAGACGGAAGCACAAAAGACTGGACAAATATTTCCTTTTAGACATATTCCGTTTACACAGGTTTTTCTATATGAGCTTTGAGATTGTCCCCTGGTTGGTACGCGGAAGTATAAACTTCTGTTGAGTGGTACTTCGGTTTAAAAGTTTGAGAACCCCTGCCTTAAATGGAAAGCCATGTGCACGATAATGTTATTATTCATACCCCCCTCCCCTCCTTACCTCCATCCTCACCCCTCTATGTCTACCCGATCTATGTAAGGAGTTAATAATAGACGCTTTCAGTCGTGACGTCAGCCATGACGTTTTGCTTGGAAACTGACTCCAAACAAACGGTTGCTAAGCTGTATTTTCTACTTTATTTGTATTTTATAGCTATAACTTATAGCTATATATCACAGATAAGTCTTTTTATACCTTAAAGGCAGTGATAAAATTTTCTACGATTTATATTTAAGAGGCTACTTCAGTCAGGCGAAAAGACGCATTCGCCAATGCTAATCCTATGAAAGAAATTTATAAAGATATCTCGGTTGCATTTCAATATTTTTAAATGATTTCTTTTGCATGCTGAGATCGATCTGTATGCAGGCCGTTTTTTACTTTTTCGATTTTCATTATAGATTTTTTTTTTATGAGGATGTTTTCACTTTCGAAACCGGTTCCGAAAATGAAAGTGTCCCCATAAAAAATATCTGTAAACAAAATCGAAAAAGTAAAAAACAACCCAGATCGATCTCAGCTGTCGAATGCAAAAGAAATCATTTAAAAATATTGAAATGCAACCGAGATATCTTTATAAATTTCTTCCATAGGATTAGCATTAGCGAACGTTTTTTTTCACCTGACTGAAGTAGCCTCTTAATAAGAAATTAAGCATAGCAACCGTTTGTTTCGAGTCAGTTTCCAAGCAAAACGTCATGAATGACGTCACACCGAAAGCGTCTTAATTAAAGGATAAAGTTTTCTGAAAGGAATGTTAAACAAAACCCTCTGTGCGATCTGTGATCACACCAGGCATGAAAGAGTTCCCCCTAAAGGAGGAATTCCACCTTTTTAAAAGCAAATTTGAACATTCACTGGATTGATGCAAGAATGCAAAGAAAATGTTAGAAGCATATGGGGGTGGGGGGGGGGGGGCTAGAAAGCTTAATAGTATAGTTATAATACATTTTTTTTTTGTATGAATAACTGTTGAAATGCATCTAAATTATAAAAGTTTGGCCTTATTGTATAGATGGGAAAAAATTTCCACCTTTTTTCCCATTTCCCACTTTTATGCCTGTCATCACACTTACCCACTTGTTGTATGTTAAGAGGCTACTTCAGTCAAATGAAAAGACGCATTCGTCAATGCTAATCCTATGAAAGAAATTTATAAAGATATCTCGGTCGCATTTCAATATATTTAAATGATTTCTTTTGCATTTAATAGTTGAGATCGATCTGTATGCAGGCCGTTTTTTACTTTTTCGATTTTGAATGCAGATATTTTTTATGAGGATGCTTTTATTTTCGAAACCGGTTCCGAAAATGAAAGTGTCCTCATAAGAAATACCTGTAAACAAAATCGAAAAAAGTAAACAACGGCCTTTGTACAGATCGATCTCAACTAATGCAAAAGAAATCATTTAACAATACTGAAATGCGACCGAGATATCTTTATAAATTTCTTCCATAGGATTAACATTGCGAACGGGTCTTTTCGTTTGACTGAAGTAGCCTCTTAAGATAAAATTTTGCAATCGATATTTTAACCCCTTCCTTGTAGGCTAGAATTATAAAAATTGTGTACAAAGGTGTGTTTCCGATGCCAGTACATTATTTCAATATTTTTACAATTTATTTAAGTGTGTTTGTTCTCAAATCCAAAAGGGCAACTTTCTGACATAAGTTTCAATTTATTTTTGTTCGAAAATGCATGAAACTAGCTGGTGTTGTTCTTCAGAAACTATGTCATTGAGCTGTTTTTTCCATTTTTTTGCAAACGCAATAGATCTTCCAGAAAAGAGTGTCCAAGTGGGCGTTTTGAACCGAATTTCCGCGCGAAGGAAGAAGGAGCACTCAAGAGCGGGCGAGAAACGCGTTTGTCAGGTGATCAAATTCGCTTATAGCTCAATAGGTAATGGATGGATCAAAAAATGGAAAAAACAGTTCAATTCCAAATCGCTTCCATGGCCAGGCTTTCCAGTTTTATACCTTTCCGTTAAAAAATGAATTTGTAAATGTGTTAAAACGTTTTGCGCTTTGATGTGTCAAAACGATGGTGTCAAAACGTTTGTTGAGCAGAGCTGTTAAGAACAGCCTTAATAAATTATTACATTAATTTTGAGGCATTTTAAGCTGCGTACACACTATCCTTCTAACTGTAATCAGTGTCGGCTTCGTTTGTTCTTACCACGCGGTGTCTTTGATTTTTAACGACTTTAGCAGGAAAGGGACTGATGTCCAGCAAAAGAGGAACCTTTCCTTCAAGTAGAGTCGAGCTCCTTATCTCCTGACCCATTGTTGATTCCCCTCATTCTTTTGTCAATAAACCGCAGATGGGTTCAGAATAAAAGCTTTTCCAAGAATACTGGACAAGCAGGCAAAATACGCGTGAGTACGCAGCCTTACAGTTATCCTGCCACATGGGATCCATCGTCCGATAGTCTCTGAATGCGGACAATTGCAGGGGAGTTTAACAAACAATGGATTGAATGATACGCCCCTAAACGCTGTCCAAAATATTCCAAAGCACGTTGAAATTGCAACAACGAAACGTTTTAAAGACTTAAAAGGAGAAGGGACCTTCCTCCCTTTATATGTTATTCACACTATATGAATTACAATACATATATTTATCACAAAACAAATTAGAAAAAAAAATTGGGGAAAAATAAGCAAATTTCCTGAATATAAGCGTTATGAAGAACTTTTCAAAATGCCTCATGCGTGTTTCATATCAATTAAAATCCACAATAGAAAAACTTGTGCATACCATTTTATATATTTGAATATAAAGATAAGGAAAAAAGTATTTTTCAAATTTTGTGGAACTTTCAGTATTTTCGCATTATATTTCTGCTCTTAACTACCTTTAACTTTTCAAATTATATTTAGTTTCAAAAAACTATGCACACTTTTATTTGTAAGGTACCTGTACCCAATATGGACACCTTAAGGAAAATTGATTTTTTTCACCCCCGTGTACACGTCATAGGACTCCAAAAATATATGACCACTATATCTGGACTGTTGACTATCATTATTAAAATTAGCGACCTTGTAATTATTCTGGTTTAATTTTAATGATAAAAACAAAAAATGTTTGCAAGTGTCCATATAAGGAACCACCTGTCCCTATTATGGACATGCATGTACATATTAGGGACAGGTGGTTCCTTATTGACCTGTAGTACTATTTCCGTTTTTTTTTTACGGGAATTTTTACCCATAAATTACAGAAAATTTTCCGTTTTTCTGATTAAAAACGGAAAATTTTCAATAATTTATGGGTAAAAATTCCCGTAAAAAAACGGAAATAGTACTGGCGTCTAGATTGCCAGTAGTATTTCCGTTTTTTAGTCCGTTTTTTTTTTTTTTTTTTTTTTTTTACAGTGTTGAATAGTTATGAAAGATTGTTTTTTAAAAAACTATTTTTACTTTTATACTTATTTTTTAAAGAAATGTGTGATTTAATAAATTAAGTGTCCTTAAAGTAAAAAGAATACTTTTATTACTTTTAAATAAATCAGACTTAAAGTTAACTTTAAGCTGCACTGTAATGTTTATGTAGCATAAATTTTATTTGTTTATATTATCTAATTTATCTTCCATATTTACTTTCTTCTGTCTTTACAAGAAGAAAGTATTAGATTCGTGAAAATTTTCGGCTTCCCTGAAGAAAAAAAATTGTTAAAAATATCACAAATTCTCTGTATAATAAAAAAAAAGTAGATTTTTCAAAATATTCCTCTATAATTTATTAAAGTATATTTCCAAAGATGTTTCGTTAACAAAAGTTTATTATCGCTATTACTATTTTTTTAAAACAAATCGCTTGCCCGACACATCTTGTATTAATAAAAAAAAAAGTTTCGCTCTGTCTGTGTGTGTATGTATGTGCGATGGCTAGCAAAATCTACGGTGCGTTCGAGAGTGAAAATTTTTATGAGGCTAGCCCGATGTCTCTTCTGATGCACCTCAGACTCAGAATTTTAAAATTGGTTGAATTATTAATTAAAAATCGCAACTCACTCTCATTGAAAACTTATCTTGGTCCTTGCGAGAGGGTAAAAAGTGCTGACGCACGCTCGGAGACTTATTTACGCATCGGTGGAAAATAAAGCTCGAAAAGAAGGAATTTCGTGGGTATTTTTCCGTGGGAAAACGACGTTACGGCGCGCCATTGTTTTTTGACAACCATTCTTATATCCCCTAATCCCTTCTTAAACTGGTGTAAAACGTATGGGTTGCTGGACTCTTGCTACGACTAAGAGAAACTATAACTTGACGACCGTTATTGGCGATCTTCAAACTTTTTATGTTGGCAAAGAAATTAGGAGCATACATTAGGAGTTATAATATTACACAGAATTTCGGTAAATCGGAATATGTGTTAAGTAAATAAAAAAAAATAATAATAATTAGATATAGATCAAAATTCCACTCCAATGCATCCTACTTATTTATGCATTATAAACCGCCTAAGAAAGTAGAAAATAAATAAAATCATATTATAAACTTTATCATCAAATATGTAAAGTTGTAGGTTCAAAACTAATAACTAGCCTTCATTGTCGTGATTTATCTTAGAGTTTGTTTATTAAAGTTCATTTGAATCGCCTAGATGTTTTTGGATTTAAAAAAAATCGTTAGAAAATATGCACTGTTCGTCTGTACATTATAGTAAGAAGAAACCAAAAGAAATTATGTGTTTTTTCGTGTGTCAGTAGTCAGTAATATAGTGTGAGTTTGTATTAAATATGGGGTTATAATAAGGAGGCATCAGGACCTTTGAGCTTCAAAAAATTAGTTTTCGGTTTTTGTTTCATTCTGAAATTTTAAAAAATTTTCAACAATATGCACAAAACCCCATTCAAAAATCTGCATTATTTCTTGAGTTATAATCATTTATAGATAATGAGTATAGAGGTCTGCACGGGCCGTCATTTCCAGGCCCGGGCCCGGCCCGTACAAAAAAATATTGGCCCGGCCCGGTAAAAAAGTTGAAAGTTCGGCCCGAGCCCGGCCCGGCCCGTAGAAAAAAGTTTATTGGCCCGGCCCGGCCCGAGTTCCGTGAGTGAAAGTAGGCCCGAGCCCGGCCCGTGCAGATCTCTAAATGAGAGTATAATTGAAGGTCTGTGGATATTGAAACTTTAAATCGCGCGTTTGCGCGCACAATTATTTTCAAACTCTGTCTAAGCTACAACTTTAAAACAATAACCAAATATGCGTTTCTTTATATTCCACTTGGTAAAACCAAAAAAATCTCATATTTTGGTTATTTATTTTTTTGCACTTGGAAAACTTCAAATTTTTGATTTTTTTTTTAAACTTTGTGTTAAAATTAAATTTTAAACAAAACATTCGAGTATATTTTGGTTTTAATTTAGAAGTACGTCTGTTATGATTCGATTTTGTTCAAAAATTGTTTTCTATAGGTATAATTTAGAGTTTTTTCATGCGCGCAGAACTAAATGATTTTAATTCGCGCATTAGTGCGATAAATTTTTAAATTTAAAATTTAAATACTCATTTTATATATACAACATTTACTTTTTATATAAAATATAGTTAAGAATATATACTTCAAGCATAAAGGGGAAAAAATATTTTAATTCCATATTATTTGTGTTTTGGTACTTTGAAAAAGGCGGTGTTTTTGATCATTTCGACAAACTGAAAGGTCCTGTGCCCCTGTAAGAAAATAAGCAACAACAACAATACATATATATATTATAAATAGAAAATTGGATTCTCGAAAGGGGAAAAAAAGGAGGAGGCCTTAAAAAATAAAACTAGCCTTAATAGAATATTTGCATTTTCTTTTTTTAAAGCGAGAAAGAATAAACAGAAAACATAAACCTATGCCTATGTTATGACCAGCTATCTAATAATATATGTGATATGCTAATTGAGAATTTGGGTTCGACCCAAACATGAAAATACCATTTCTAAGAACAAGGGACCTTCAAATTCGTTTCTTTCTTTCTTTTTTCTTTTTTCTTTTTTTTTTTTAATTTCATTTTAAATACTATTCAAGGGTGTTTATATGCATTATAAGGAATATACGCATTATGACGTATATTTATCACACAAGAAATATACATATGTTTGGAGGAGCGGAGGGGAATAAGGAATTTTTAAAAATATTTTAAGCGTTATGAAGAGCTTTTTAAAATGCTCCATGCGCATTCCATATCAATTAGAATCCCCAGTATTTTTTATGCAAGTTTTTTTTTATATACTGGGGGCTCTGCCCCCTACGAGCTATGCTCGCCAACCCCCGTTCAGACGCCACAAACCCTAAAAGCACGCTAATTTGATCGGCTTTAAAAAAAAATTTCGGGAGGCTGAAATATAATTAAAAAAACAGTTGCGCTCTCCCTTTTAACGGGCTATTTTCGTCTTTGATTATATCAGATCAGCGAAAATTTTGAAAATAAGCCAATGTAAAATTAAGTAAGCAGAGTCTTTGTCTCTCGGTATTTTGTAATAACGCTATAAGAAAGTTCTTTTAAACAAGACATTTTAAATGAATTGTTTTAAATCTGACGTAATTTTCCCCAAAGTTCTCGTTTTCTTTTAGGTAGATTTCGTAAGAAATACTACCTATTGCAGTCGTTATCATGGTGCGACTTTTGAAAAATTCCTTCATAACTTTTCATTATAGGACCCCAGGAACCCAAAACCACCCCCACCTAAAAAGTTTATATATATATATATATATATATATATATGTATGTATGTATGTACTAAATTTTGTCCGCACGATAAAAGTCGCAATAATGCACGGATCGTCTTCAAGCTCGCCAACAACTTTGAGATGGCTAATATCTCGGCGAGGATTGAAAATGGGCAAAATCGGCCCAAGGGAATGGAAATGGGGAGGGCTCAAAATTTTGAATACCGTCTTAACATGATTCCGATAAAATCAGCTCTTACACAACAATGACAGGAAAAAATAAATATTTTTCGTTAAGCAGTTGCCAACAATTAAAAAAAAAACAATAAAATTCTCACCACAACAATTGTTTTTCTATTGCAAGATTTCACGTGAAAAATTAACTTAAATAAATAGTTTGACGAATTGAAAACAAATTGAATATTACGTCATTAGTTTTCTAGTGCAAGATTTCCGCATGAAAACTCAAAATGAAATAAATAGTTTCACGAATAAAATATATATGTTTGTATGTATGTATGTATGTATGTATATATATATATATATATAACCAATAATTAAACATAACCTACCACCATCAAAAACCATAATATTATGAATTAAAGCTGTAAGTATATATATAAAAAAAAAAGATAAAATATTTATAAGAATATTATGGAAGAAAAATAAGAAAGTGGACACCGACAAATAATGGAAATGCTTATATATTGAATTACGTTTTCAAGGGCACAGAATTCAATGATATAAGCAAAATGGTTGTTTTCTGTGGGAAATATAAGCTAAAGCTAAAAGTTATTTTCCCCTGTGCCCTAACAACCATTAAAATCAAGTGAATTGATTAAAAATGAAAACAGAATAGAAACAAATAATATGAATTGGAAAAAACAATAAAACCTATTTAAATATTTATAGGATATAAAATGAAATAATAAACACCATACCGATTAATATTTTAGAATAAATCCACGCTCACATGGCACCCATATCGTAAAGATTAAGGTTAATAAAACAGTTAAGAAATCACAGTAATTGATACCATAGGACACAGTTAATACATATTGAAATAAATGTTAAATAACTTTTAATATAATATAAAATAATATAAATAGAAAGTAATTACATAATTAAAATGCACTATTAAATTAATTAAAAACCGTTAAACAATATCGTCAAAATTAAGCTAAAAATTCCCCCTGGTGTAGTAAATTATAACTGAAATGTAGCTGGAAGAAGTAAATCTAGAACTTATCGAAAAAAAAACACAAATTGTGGTGCTGCCATCTAGTATTACATTTATGATTTAATTGTCAAAAGACTTGCTTCAGTTATACGCAATTGAATGTAACAATTGTTTTATTAACAGCAAAACCAAAAATATCCTTATATATAGATAATTATAAACTGAATATATATATATATATATATTGCGTCATATTGGAAATATAATGGACCTCAGCAGGTGAATATGTAACGCCATGTGAGTTTGAAGAAACGTATTAAAACATGATAAAAACCCGACTGTGGAAATATTAACATATTTTAACACTTTGAGGTTCTCTGAATTTTCTTTATCCATTTTTAAACCTATTCCATATACATGCGTGTGTGTATTCGTGTATATTAGAATTTTCACATAATGTTTAGCTCCCTAGAGCTCATTCTTAGTGAAGGAACTGGGTTTATCTCTAATCTTGATTTAAGTTTTGTTGGTGAATTTCGTACTTAACTTCGAAATCCACCTCCGCCTGTTGGCCCGAGCCGGCAGGGATTTTTTAATATTCATGTGAAAATACTTTTGTTGTTAGAAAGGAAATATTACTTGTGCTGTCTTAGAATTCACAACAATAGTT
The DNA here is from genome assembly GCA_963932465.1 of Maratus speciosus. Taxonomy (NCBI): domain Eukaryota; kingdom Metazoa; phylum Arthropoda; class Arachnida; order Araneae; family Salticidae; genus Maratus; species Maratus speciosus. The sequence continues at coordinate 460,724,014 of OZ010799.1, read as the reverse complement.
TAAAAGAATATCTTAAAATATGAAATGTCTCGCGCATATATATTTTTAAATTTAAGTTGTTTGACAATATTATTGTTTGGCCATTTTAAATATCACGAAATTTCCCCTCATTTACGACTTTTAACACATATTAATGAATTTATTATTTTACTATTTTCTTTCTCTTTTAAAATTCACATGTAAATATAGTTTTTATGACTTAATTTTCTATATTTTCCTGCTTTTAAATCGTAAGCATTTGATTATAATTTGAAAGTTTTTTCTGTTCATAATAGTCACGTGTAAATAAACTTTTAACTTGAAGGAAATGTTATTCGTTGTGCTTTTTTAAAAATTGGCAATAATTTAAAATAATGCCCTTTTCTAAAAGATGTAAAAAAATATTTCTCAAAATGCGGAAATTTTGAATATAAAATGTAAATAAATCCTCAAACAAACAAAAAAAAGAATAAAAAAAGAATAAAAAAAATAAATGCAGTCTGCATACCGCGAACTTCTAATGTATAAAATGATTAAATTCATATGTATAGTTTTGCTTTTATAAAACTTTTTAATGGAACGATTTTGATTAATTTTAACGTTAAATATCTCTTAAAATAATTATTCGATTTAAAAACTGTCTATATCAGCGTATTTATCAAACATTTCTTTATAACAACCACCGATTATCATATTTTTGTATGCAGTAGTCATCTTAATATTAATGAAAAAAGACCCCCAGTCACAAAAAATTCAAAACAGCAGCGGTGACAGCGTTAGTTACCTTTTTTTTAGAGAGATACAAATAAAACTGTGAATCGAATTTCATATACGATGCACATTTTTTTTTTAACCTCGTATAAAGGTAAAAAAAAATCTAACTTTTCAGCATTTTTGCATATCTTTGCAAATTACCAACTTTAAATTTTCCATTTATAATTAGTTTTAAAAAGCAATGCAGAGTTTTATGACGTATATAATGACAAAATAAAAATTTCCTATAATGACTTATATTCGGGATTTTAATTGATTTGGAAAGCGCATATGGAGCATTTTGAAAGCTTCTTCACAACACTTAAAATATTCAGGAAAATTCCTTATTTTTGCCCCAATTTTTTTTTCTTGTCTGATAAGTACATGCCATAAAGTATATACCGGGTGTCCCAAAAAGGACTGACTGATTTTAAAATTCAATAACTTGCAAACGGTGACAGATATTAAAAAAATTCTTGCAGGAGGGTTATGCATAAGGTCAAAAGTTTTATTACAGTGATTTTCAATTTTAGTTCGATTTACAAACAATAGATGGCGCTGTAAGCAATAGTCACTAAATTCAGGCTCGATTTTTGGTACTTCGTGGCCCGGATAATACATTTCCATCTCCTTTTTCTGCATGGAACAAGATAAAGGACCAAAAATCGAGTCTGTATTTAGCGACTATTGCTTGCAGCGCCATCTATTGTTTGTAAATCGAACTAAAATAGAAAATCACTGTAATAAAACTTTTGACCTTATGCATAACCCTCCTGCAAGAATTTTTTTAATATCTGTCACCGTTTGCAAGTTATTGAACTTTAAAATCAGTCAGCCCTTTTTGGGACACCCGGTATTATGGCCCTTGAATGTAAAGCGAAAAAATAAAAATAAAAAATATGAGTCTGAAAGTTCCTTGTTCCCTTAACGTCAAGCCAAACCCAACACACACACACAACAACAACAACAACAAATCCATCAAACCGTAGCCTGATCCGAACACAAGAATCTAATTTCTGTGGACACGTAACCCAATCCGAACCTGAAAAATCCCTTTGAAGTCAATACGAAATCCGAACCAAACGTGGAAAAAAAAAATCCATCGAGCCGCAACCCGATCTGAATACGAAAAAATAATTTCCATCGACACGGAACCCGACTCGAACCTGAAAATTCGATCTGAAGTCAACCCGGAACCCGACAAAATAATTCCATTGAACCGTAACCCGATCCGAACAGGACAATCCACAGAAAAAAAAAATAGTCACACGAACAGCAAAAAAGAAAATTAAGGACAACCCGAACCAATGCAGAGTTGTCACTATTCAGAGATTTTATTGTATTTCAATATTAAAGAATATAGATATGTTCATTTTTCGGTACACACTGGTGTCCAAAATTAAGGACCAGTCACAAAATGCTAATTTTTAAGTAAGCGAATACTCAAAAGGAAATAATATAATTCAAATAATTACTACCCCTACAGCACACCTAGTCCATATAGCATCTCATTCATGTCACACATGGTCACAAGTGTCACAGTCACTACGGTGAAACAAAAAATAGGAAATTCCACACGTCTCATTATGAGTCTCAAATGATCACTATATGTGACTTCACTGAGACGTCAATGTGACTGCTGCTTTGTGACGAGTCACCAGGTGTCTTTACAATGTATGTACATTGTGACTCTCATGCGACTGTCATTTTTAGACTCAATTTCAAAGTCATCAAGAACGTTGCATTATCATAAGTCACCAAATAATATCACATTCTAGTCACAGGGTGATTTTTCACAAAAGAGCGCAATGGTGACTTCAAAGTAGTCTCTCTGTCACCTGAAAGTTATCATGTGACTGTAATGTGACATTATTTGGTAACTTATCACAATGCAGCGTTCACGATGTCTTTGAAATTTAGTCTGCAGATGACAGTCACATGAGAGTCACAGTGTAACTACATTGTAAAGTCACATTTTGATTCGTCACAAATCAGCAGTCACAGTGATATCTCAGTGGAGTCATATATAGTGATCATTTGAGACTCATAATGTGATGTATGGAATTTCCTATTTTTTTTGCTTCACCGCAGTGACTGTGACACTTGTGACCATGTGTGACATGAATGAGATGTTATATGGACTAGCTGTGCTGTAGAGATAGTAATAATTCGAATTATATTATTTCCTTTTGTGTATTCGCGTACTTGAAAATTAGCATTTTGTGACTGGGACCTTAATTTTGGACATCAGTGTATAAGATAAAATTGGTATTAGTGATATAATTGTAGACAACTTTTCGTAAGTGCATTAAAAGATGAATTAATTTCCTTTCATTTTAGTGTTCAGGGTTCAAGCATTTTCGGGTTGTGGTTGAAATATGTCAGATTCAAGTCGGGCTGCATACCGACGGAAATTATTTTGTCGCGTTCGGATCAGGAGTCGGTTTCATAGATTTTTTTTTTTTTTTTTTTTTTTTTGGGGGGGGGGGGGCGGGTTTCGGATTTACTTCGAAAGGAAATTTTTAAGTTCGGATCCGGTTCAATGGATTTTTTTTTTTTTTTTTTTTTTTTTTTTCCGTTCGGGCCGGTTTGCGTGTTGACTTCAGGTGGAATTCCCAGGTTCGGTGGAAATTATTTTATTGTATTAAGATCGGGCTACGGTTCGACGAAACTTTCCTTTGTCGGATTCCGGTTGAATTCAAATGGAATTTTCATGTTCGTGTAGGACACAAACAGTATTTGGACAAAGAATTCATCATTTTCTAATTAGACTAAAACTGCATAGTTTCTTTGCAAAAAGCCTAAAAGATATCAACCTGATAGAGAAATAAATGGCTATATTCCAATTAGCCTAACGCTCTCTAGACTCTTTGCAATAAGCCTGAAATATATTAGGCTGATTGGAAAAAGGAAGATTATTCTCCAATTATCCCGGCTCTTTGCAAATGTCCTAAGGCGCCTTGCAAAGAGCCGGATTTCTCAATTAACAACGACATATGCGTAAAGCTTTTATAGCTAAAATCCAAACTTTATGTTTTCTTATACAGTCACAAAATCATTTGTATTCTTAAAATGCACCAAATTTGCAGATATACTTATTCGTATGGTAAGATATTGAAAAAAAATTTCTCTATCTTTTTTTTTTTTTTTTTTGGGGGGGGGGGGGCGGGTTTCGGATTTACTTCGAAAGGAAATTTTTAAGTTCAGATCCGGTTCAATGGATTTTTTTTTTTTTTTTTTTCCGTTCGGGCCGGTTTGCGTGTTGACTTCAGGTGGAATTCCCAGGTTCGGTGGAAATTATTTTATTGTATTAAGATCGGGCTACGGTTCGACGAAACTTTCCTTTGTCGGATTCCGGTTGAATTCAAATGGAATTTTCATGTTCGTGTAGGACACAAACAGTATTTGGACAAAGAATTCATCATTTTCTAATTAGACTAAAACTGCATAGTTTCTTTGCAAAAAGCCTAAAAGATATCAACCTGATAGAGAAATAAATGGCTATATTCCAATTAGCCTAACGCTCTCTAGACTCTTTGCAATAAGCCTGAAATATATTAGGCTGATTGGAAAAAGGAAGATTATTCTCCAATTATCCCGGCTCTTTGCAAATGTCCTAAGGCGCCTTGCAAAGAGCCGGATTTCTCAATTAACAACGACATATGCGTAAAGCTTTTATAGCTAAAATCCAAACTTTATGTTTTCTTATACAGTCACAAAATCATTTGTATTCTTAAAATGCACCAAATTTGCAGATATACTTATTCGTATGGTAAGATATTGAAAAAAAATTTCTCTCTTTTTTTTTTTTTTTAGGAAATTTTTAAGTTCGGATCCGGTTCAATGGATTTTTTTTTTTTTTTTTTTTTCCGTTCGGGCCGGTTTGCGTGTTGACTTCAGGTGGAATTCCCAGGTTCGGTGGAAATTATTTTATTGTATTAAGATCGGGCTACGGTTCGACGAAACTTTCCTTTGTCGGATTCCGGTTGAATTCAAATGGAATTTTCATGTTCGTGTAGGACACAAACAGTATTTGGACAAAGAATTCATCATTTTCTAATTAGACTAAAACTGCATAGTTTCTTTGCAAAAAGCCTAAAAGATATCAACCTGATAGAGAAATAAATGGCTATATTCCAATTAGCCTAACGCTCTCTAGACTCTTTGCAATAAGCCTGAAATATATTAGGCTGATTGGAAAAAGGAAGATTATTCTCCAATTATCCCGGCTCTTTGCAAATGTCCTAAGGCGCCTTGCAAAGAGCCGGATTTCTCAATTAACAACGACATATGCGTAAAGCTTTTATAGCTAAAATCCAAACTTTATGTTTTCTTATACAGTCACAAAATCATTTGTATTCTTAAAATGCACCAAATTTGCAGATATACTTATTCGTATGGTAAGATATTGAAAAAAAATTTCTCTATCTTTTTTTTTTTTTTTTTTTTTTAAATACGAAAAATCTTTCAGACAATAATATAAACGATAGTGTTTAAAATAGTTTTTTAAAATACAATAATCTTAAAAAGGTCGAAAAAAAAACCGCGATTCAAGATGTTATAGAGTTTTCGAAAAATGAAAAATTCTATTCAATACCAAACCTCATTAACGTCCATCCTTGCAATTTTTATTCTTTTGAAAATGAAAATTGTTCTATGAATTTGTAAAATAAAAAAAAAAATAAATAAATAAAAAAATTGTTGAGTAGATTTTTTTTTTTTTTTTTTTTTTTTTTTTAAGAACGACCTTCAAAAAACTCCACAAGGAAGCCTGTACCATCTTCAGACCAGGGCTCGTAAATACATATTTTCGAAAATATAAGCAATTATCTGGTATTTTGTTATGTATCTGATATTTTCAAAAACAGCTAATTTACTGTTGATTATATTTTCAGGACTAATATAAATTAAGAACTAAAATGGCATTTAGCATGAAAATTAAATAATGTTTTTCCATTCTGTTTTTTTCTTAACTTACAACTAAAACGAAAATCAACTAATTGAAAACATAAGCAATTTTCTGAAAAGTTAAACAATTTACTAGTATCGTGTATCAAGAAAATGTTATGTTTTATACAAAAAAATTTCAAATAAAAATTATTTTTTATTGAAAATTTTAAGCGTAAATGTAATCTTGTCTACTTTTTCATTCCTTAATCAGTTGTGCAGCTTAAACTAAACTAAGCTATAACCAGAAAAGATTCTTTCTAACGATTCTGTAAATAACTGGTTATCTACAATCCAACAGCTTACCTTTTAAATGACTGATCTAAGTTAACATTGCTACGACAAAAGTATTGGTTCTTAAAAAAAAAAGAAAAAAAAAATCCCTGCCAGCTTGGACTACAGGCACAGGTAGATTTCAAAGTTAAGTACTAATTTCATCAACGAAAACTAAATCAAGCTTAGAGATAAACCCAGTTAAACAATTTTATCTGGCCGCTTTTGACGAATTTTTAATTTAATTTTTCTGTAAGGGCTGTTTTCATTAGAATCATGTTAATACGATAATTATTTCTGAAACCCCTATTTTTTTCTGTAAGAGTTGGTCCTATCAAAAATTTGTCAATACAAAAGTTGTAGATAATATTAACAAGATTTATAATAAATTCAAGCGGATTGGATATCTTGTGAATTAAAAGTTTTGATTCCCCCCCCCCCCCCCCCCCCCACACACACACACACTTTTTATATTTTTTGCTGTAAAAGTTGGTCCTATCAAAAATTTGTCAATATAAAAGTTGTAGATAAGATTTAGAAGATTTATAATAAATTTAAATAGATTTGATATCTCGTTAAGTTTTTCTTCTTAAAACCCTATTATTTTCGCCCCTTGATCCCACTTTTAATGATATAAAAAATCTGTCATACATAAATTTTTGGCCCTTATCCTAGAAGTAATAATAACTTAAAATGGATTTGATATGTATTATAATTAAGAAGTTACGGGTTTTTTTTCTGTTTTCACAAAAACTCTTCCTATTTCCACCCCCATGGTCCGATTTTGCCCATTAACGAACTTGACCGAGATTTTCTGCCTATTGATTTTATGTATTAATTTGGAAAAGATTTGTCGTGCCCATAAAAAAGTGATATATAGATTTATAAACTGAGGGTGGTTTTCAGGTTCAAAGGGTTAGGATCGGCGTAGATCTGCAAAACGTTTTCATAAATTCCAACATGGAGGGGGATGCATTAGGTAGTATTTCTTACCAAATCTACCTAAAAATTCAGCTTCAAACATATAATTTTTTCTTTTGGCTAAAAAGGTTATTGCCAGAAGCAAAAGTTCTTCGTCTACAGATCAACACAGTCAACAACAGTTGAAAAAAAAAAATGTTTTACACGTGTTTTTACTGAAAATATCAAAATTATCAATCTTTAAATTTCGTGGAAATTTTTTAAGGTCATTTGCTTTCTCAGAAATTTGAAAAAAGGCTTTTCGAATCCTTCGTAAGTTATAAAAAATATATATGTATAAAAAATGAACATATTTGCGAATGAAACTTACTTCGTAAATGTATCAGAATTTAGCAATTTCGATTTTCAGATCAAATTAAGAACAGTATCTGACAAGTACAGTTTTGTTTTAAATATTAAGATATCCAATTGTATCTAAATTTTAAAGTTCCATAAATAATCTTAAATGTCAATTTTTCAACTTATGCTGGGACTGAAACAGAGCCAGTTTATAGCAAAAATTTTGAAAAATTCTTTTGTTTGCAGATGAGATGCGAATCACGCTCCATTTTGTAAAGAAAAAGCTGCTTAAAAAATCTGAAAATTTCCAGCATTTGACAGCCATTCCAATATAATAATTAATATTTTCCCCTGTTTAAAAGAAATCAGTTTTCTAATGCACTAAGCACGCATTCTAAGTTTTCTTTCTACAAATTCGTAGAATTTTCATACTAGTTTTTGATGCGTGCATAAAATATATTTAAATTTAAAATTAAGTTTTCTCAAATTTACAAAGAATTCAGAAAATCGTCTTGTTTACTTGTATGTAAAATGCTACAAATATATAAAATGCTACAAAAACATGCTTACAAAATATATCTTTTATTTCTTTATGAGTAGGTTTTCTTTAATCAGAAAGTTCTTCACACCTTTTTTTAAGAAAAAGTCGCCAAATAGTGTGATAAGTTAGCAAATATGTAGTTAAGATTTTACATATCTTTACCCTTCACCTATTACCTACTTTTACTTGTCAATACTGAAGAGGGTACCTATTCAGCATAAAAAAAGGGGTGTATCGAGGCGCCGTAACGTCATACCACCTTTTTCCGTTACCTATTAACTTACATCGGCCAAACTGCTTAGTAAAGTTAAAAACGGAAGACATATTCTGAAATACCGTACTCTTACTTCTCAAATGTCTCAGTCAATTCAAAAAATATTGCAGTTAACCTTTTGAAAAAGAAATTCCAAAAGGGTCTTTTTTCCGAAAAACGCTTTTCTCCTTTATTGCAACAGCCCCACCAGTGGCTGAGAGGTTCTGCTCTCGAAGCTGGTAGACGGGAGGTGCTGGGTTCGAACCCAATCGCGCCCGTCGGCCTAACCGTTTCGGAGTTTTCGTGGTTTTCTTCGAAACCGTGGATTCCCATGCGTAAATACGGGTTAGGTTCCCTTAGAAAGACCCCCACGAAGGGCACTCCCCCCCCAGGGCCTATATCCCACGTGTTGATAATCGGCCGTCATAAACACAACCAACCAACCAACCTTTATTGCAACACCTCTCCAGGGCGCAATTTTCGAGGTACCGACAAACCAAAAGTATGTTCTTAAAGCTGAAATCTTCTTCTAATCGATGGTGTAATCGGGTTTAAAAAATATGATTTTTAATCCTTTCAAATATAGCGACAAACTCGGGTCAATTCCCCGGAGACGATATTCACGGAGACGATATTTTTATTTTTTACAAAATAAAATGTGTGAAAATTTCGACGAAATCAGTAAATACCTGAGTGTTTCGTCGCGGTTTCTCTCGCTTTCGATGCGCATAAACTCCAAAAATCAAATTATGCAGAAAATAAAATCAAATAACATATACTTTCGATTCGATATTTTTTCTATTTAAAAATATAACTCCAGATAAAATGGAAATAAAGATATAAAATCATACACATTTGAGGTTAATTTAAAGATCATTCCTCACGGGACCGGGCAACGCCGGGTGGGTCAGCTAGTCCTGGGTAATAATTAAGTCCAGTTCCGGCCCGGCACGAGCATGTAAAATGAAATGTAAGCCTGATCCCGACCTGACCCGAATCTGCTGAAAAAAATTAAACTCTGGCTCAGACACGGTGTAACTGCCCGACGCCGAGTTTTTATATTAATGTTGTCAAGCTACCATCAGCTCGTGCAACGAATTTATACTTATTCTCTTCCACGTCCATTAAAAATTGTTCCTATTTTATCAGCTTGGTTTAATCCTTACAAATCCTTCTATATATAAAAAAGAAGTTTTGATTTGGAAATGGACCAATGAAAATCTGCGTAGATATTGCTGGCAGATCGGCATCCAATTTGAATGCTTAAGCATGGCCTTTCTTCGTTAATATTAAAAAAAAACTGTTGCATACAAAAATATGAAAATTGGTAGTATTATAGAGAAATGTTTGATAAACACGCTGATGCAGACAGTTTTCAAATCGAAGAATTATTTTAAGGGATATTTAGTGCAAAGTTGGACAAAATCGTTCCATTAAAAAAGTTTTGTAGGAGCAAAAACTGTACATAGGAATCATTTTTAGATCATTTTATGCGTCAGAATTTCCCGGTGTGCAGATTGCATTTAGTATTTTAATATGACTCATTTTTTGAGGTTTTATTTCTATTTTAAATTCAAATTTTCAGCATTTCGAGAGATATTTTTTTAGAAAATTGTATTAATTTAAACTGTTGCCAACTGTATAAACAGCGCAAACAATAATGTTTGCTTCAAATTAAAAATTTATTTTATACGTGACTATTATAAACAGAAAATATAAAAATCAGGAAGTCATTGAAAATTACGTCATAAAACTATAATTACGCGTGAATTATTCAGTAACATGCGTTAGAAGTCTTAAATAGGAGAATTTACGTCACGTTACACTTATTACGTAAAATGAATAAAAAATAATATTGCAAAACAGTTTAAATTTAAAAATTGAGCCAGATATTTATTTGATATTTTAAGATGATCATAATATTTCATTTCTAACAAAAGTATTTTTACGTGAATATTAAAAAGTGAAAGAAAAGTTTGATGAAAATTACGTCAGATTATAATGTCAGATTCAAATTATAATCCAATCTTCCGAAATCTTTTTAAAGCCGATCAAATTAGCGTGCTGTTAGAGTCTGCGGTGTCTGAACGGGGGGTTGACGAGCGTAGCTCGTAGGGGGCAGAACTCCCCTAGTTTGGTAAAAAAAAAAAAAAAAAAAAAAAAAAAAATGTCTTCATTCTGCCGTTTGAAAAGTTGTTCTCCGTACCGGACCAGACCCGTGTTTACTGCTGAAACACGTTCATCTAGATTTTTTTAGGCGCCTTAGTAATTATATAAATACGTAGCACCCTATAGTTGTCTTCTGGTCCATCTGTATGTCCGTCTGTCCGCAACGACCCAAACGTATGGTTTGAAATTTAATCTATAGTAGGGATGCACCGAATAGTGATTTTGGCCGAATACCGAATATTCGGCCTACAGGCGAACCGAATACCGAATATTCGGCTAGCCGAATAGTAACTGCTAGGCCGAATACCGAATATTCGGCTTGTCGAATAATTTTATAGTTCAAAGTTTAAAGGCATTAAAACGTTAAATTTTACATAATATTTAAAACAGAAATTTCCATTTTGATAATCAAGAGCTTTTTTTCAAGTAAACTTTATGCTGAAGAAAATCTGCTTTGAATTAGAGGATAGTTATAAAACTTTTTTAATTAATAAAATTTTAAATTTCATGGCTTCTTCTATGAATTAAAACAAATGAATAAAATTTTCTTAAATTCTAAAACAAACATTTTAAAATCAAAGAGAAATTATGAAAAAATTGGAAGAAAAATTGTACAGAATCCTATATTATTTGTTTGTCAGGAAGAGACTAAAGTAAAAGTAAATAAATAATACAATCTATTCAAATTTTATATGGTGGTAACTCAGCAAGAACTGTTTTACTCCTTTGATTAAGCAAGGAAGTTTTTAAATGCATCCTAGATCGGTGTCTGGAGTGGGCGATCATTTTCAGAGATTGTAAATGTTGTTCTTAAAATCTTAGCAAGAAACAGATTATTTACTGGACAATGTTCAGGAACTTGCATTTGTACATAATTAAGTCCTATGAAAATCCTCGTGATTTGTTAATTTTCTTAAATAATGCTTAACAAACAGCAAATAAATAATGTTGAAACATTCTCTTTTATTTAAATATATGATTCTGTTTCTAATTATTCTGAATATCTTTATAAGTTGACTGTTAAAGTATAAGTTGTATAAGGTTTTTAAAAATATGTTTTAAAAGTTTTTTTTTAAGTATTCGGTTGGCCGAATATTTCGATATTCGGCCAAACCGAATATTCGACAGGTCGAATAGTTTGCTATTCGACCAAGCCGAATATTCGGTATACCGAATAGTTTAATATTCGGCCAAACCGAATATTCGGTGCATCCCTAATCTATAGCATCGTTACAGAACTGGGTCAAGTCCTTTCACATTTTATGAAAATCGAATCAAAACTTAAAAAGATATTCATAAAAGTTTTCTTCATTCTGTTCAATCCTATCCTACATCATTCATTCAATGCTATCTCATGATAGGTCGTGATTCTAGGTTGTCATGGTGATTATTCTATTAAATCTTATCCTACGTCATTAACTCACAAGGGAACCATTTTTGGTGTTGCTCGCACCTAGTATTGAGACCTGGTGTATTTTAAAGCCCTATATTATGAAGTTTGAGAATCGATAAAATTTTTCTGTTAAAATAATGTTTCTTGATTATACAGCAGCATAACTTTCTAAAAACGCAATTTTCGAGACCACTTATCGGACTATTAACATTGAATTTCTTTTTTTTATGAAAAGCATTTAAAAATAAAAATTAGTTAGTATAAAATATTGAAAAAAGTTTGAAAATTTCTTCAAAAACCCACGAATTTGATTTTGAAAAATTGCAACTTTATATTCAAATTTTCATTGGGGAAACGGCGTTTAGTTTCAAAAGTAGAGCTTTCCGGCAACCCTAGCCAAATGTCATTGCTGAATTTGTAATAGCTAGAAATTGCAATGTTCGATCTATTTCGCAACGGTAATTTTTCTAAATTGTGTAAAAATATTAATTTACTTTATGATTACTTTTACCGAAGGACCATTTAATACACCAACATTTCATTTTAAGCATTCGAAACTTTATTTCATTCGATTTCAAAAGAAAATAGTTTGCTTATTTTGTATTTCACTAAAAAATAGTTTTCATTGATCTTCGAAGCTTTTATAGAATTACATATTTATCGTCTGCATAGAAAAAAAAAAAAAAAAAAACCTAATATTTGTTTCTTATGCTATCAATTATCTCTCTATTCTAAAAAAAAGTAACTACCGCTGTCACCGCCGCCGCCGAAGGTTTTGATTTTTTTGTGACCGGAGGCCTTTCTTCGTTAATATTAACAAAAATAGTGCATACAAAAATATGAAAATCGGTAGTTTTATAAAGAAATGTTTGATAAACACGCTGATGCAGACAATTTTCAAATCGAAGAATTATTTTAAGAGTTATTTAATGCTAAAGTTGGACAAAATCGTTCCACTGAAAAAGTTTTATAGCAGCAAAAACTATACATGGTAGTATAATCATTTTTAGATCATTTTATGCGTTAGAATTTGCCGGAGTGCAGATTGCATTAATTTTTTTATTTTGACTCATTTTTTCAGGTTTTATTTCTATTTTAAATTCAAATTTTCAGCATTTCTAGAGATATTTTTTACAGATTTCAGAAAATTGTACTAATTTAAACTGTTGCCAACTGTATAAAAAGCGCAAGCAATAATGTTTGCTTCAAATTAAAAATTTATTTACACGTGACTATTATAAACAGGAAAAAAACTTTCAAATTAGAATTAAATAATTACGTATAAAAAGCAGGAACTTATTAAAAATTACGTCATAAAAAGTATACACGTGAATTTTAAAAGAGAAAGGATATTGTAAAATTATAAATTCATTAACATGCGTTAGAAGTCTTAGGAGAAATTACGTCATATTTACGTCACATTATAGTTATTACATAAAATGAACACAAAATAATATTGCAAAAAAGTTTAAATTTAGAAATTGCGCTAGACATTTATTTGATATTTTGAGAATTAATTTAAAATGTATCATTTAAAAGAACTTTCTTTTCGCTTTGTTAAAAAATACCACGAGACAAAAACTCTCTTTACTTAATTCCTTTTATATTAAGCTTATTTTGAAATGTTGTTACACGTGTATACGTCATGAAGTTATTTTTATTTCGACGTTTTATTTGTGTTTTTATTAATGTTGTACGAATTTATTTGTTCTTTCGTTATTTAAAATAAAAATTATATCAATTTGTATAATTTGGCGAGTGGTTTGGCGATTTATATAATTTGGCGAAATGGGTCGACAGGATAACAAGTAGTGCCGCAGCGGATTTGGCGTTAAAATTCCCCAATCAAAGAGAAATGAATAGAAATTCGTTTATAGGGAGATCACCACTGTTTTTTAAATTATAATTCAATCTTTCGAAATCTTTTTAAAGCCGATCAAATTAGCGTGCATTTAGAGTCTGCGGTGTCTGGACGGGGGTTGGCGAGCGTAGCTCGTAGGGGGCCGAGCCCCCTAGTAAAAAAAAAAAAAATTGCAATCTGATATAATTCTAGTAATATGTTCTGTACATTTTCTCTTTGGATAAAGCGTGCAGAAAAATTGTAGCTCCATATTTGGCGACTTAACTCACTTTTGGCGTGAAATAAGCGGATAAATATGTAATAATAAAAAATTAAAAGTATAAAAAAGTATATAAAATATTATTTTAACAGAGCATTTTTTTCGGTTCTGTAACTTTTATGTATAGGGCTACAAAACGCATCAGGTCTTGATGCTAGGTGCGAGCAACACCAAAAGTGGTTCCCTTGTCAGTGATATCCCATGATAGGTCATGATGATGAAGTCACATTTAAGAGAGAGAGTCCTATTATTTCCGTACAACTGGATTTAATCCGTAATCGGAGTGACAAATAGTGTCGCATAACTACCGTGAGTGATCTGTCAGACCGCTTAATCGCTTAATGATGAATAAAATGCTACATTAACTCTCAAAATATTATTTCTATACTAAACTTCATGTACAGGACTATTATATTTAAAATTCAGCTATTCAAAAGCTCTACTAAAAGGACTCCAAAGTAAAAGTAGAGGAGTGGGTAGTAGAGGAAAAAGTAGTGGAAAGTAAAAGGACTCCAAATAAAAGAAAAATTAACCATTATCATTATACCTTTTTTAAACTGAAAATTTGTGAAAATTGCAAAATGCAGCGGTCAATGAGACCGCTAACAGCGGTTACGGGTTAATATGTCGCCCACCGCAAGAAAAGTGACGCATCTCGCAAAAATTCATTTTGCGTTTTATTCCACAAACAGGTCTGTCATAGGTGTGTCTTGCTACGCAAAATGTTTCAAAGTGCAGTTAAGAGGCTACTTCAGTCAAACGAAAAGACGCGTTCGCTAATGCTAATCCTATGGAAGAAATTTATAACGATATCTCGGTCGCATTTCGATATTTTTAATTTTTTTTTTTTTTTTTTCATTTGATAACTGAGATCAATCTGTGTGCAGGCCGTTTTTTACTTTTTCGATTTTGATTGCAGATTTTTTTTTTTATGAGGATGCTTTTGTCGGAGTTTCCTCTTAGTCCGCACAACTTGGAATAAAATCTTATTATTTATATGCTGCCACCACCGATATGATTACGTGATATCGGTCACGCGCTGAGAGGATTGTTTAAATGAAAACCAACGCTTTCAATTAACTAAATTAACAGTTTATTTACACACTATTTACACAACAACAAACACTATTTACACTTACAAACTCGGATATAGATGATCCGGTTCAACATTAAATTGAATACAGTAAACGCTGGCTGTGTACTGTTAAACTACGTTAAATCACTCTCACTCTACACACGTTAAATTAGCTTTCCGGAGATCAATCTCGATCTCCCAACACATGGGCTCTAAGCCTAAGCTATCCGAGCCTCTCTCAACCCTACACACTCTCTCAGAGCTATCCAAGGCACGACTGTCCACCTTGCGCGCTACGCTCCAACTCTCTCAGCAGAACACCTGCCTTCCAGGAACCCCTTGCTCCTTCTCAACGTAACGCCTCCGGGGTTTTCTACCTGGCTCCCATTGTCTCCCCATCTTCCACAGACATCTCAAAAGGTTGGGCACACCTCTCTCCAACTATCTTTTCCCCCTTCATATCATCTATACATTTTCACCGCCTTAGATCCAGTTTTAGATAAGGAAAGAAAGTTATTTTGAAATTCCAGTACACAGCCCATACAATATATAATATATTAAGACAAAAAATAATATAGAACCTCAGTTCTAATAGCAGATGTTTCTCAGAACCTGACAGCTTTTTCTTTCGAAACCGGTTCCGAAAACGAAAGTGTCCGCATTAAAAATACCTGTAAACAAAATCGAAAAAATAAACAACGACCTTTGTACAGATTGATCTCAACTATTCAATGCAAAAAAAAAAAAAATAAAAATAAATAAATAAATAAATAATAAAAATAAAAATATTGAAATTCAACCGAGATATCTTTATAAATGTCTTCGATAGGATTAGCATTAGCGAACGGGTCTTTTCGTTTGACTGAAGTAGCCTCTTAAACTGAAAATCACTTTATTACGCTATATGTCCATTTGTGACCACAGAAGAGGGGTAGATTGTGTGGGGAGGTAAAATGACCCAACCTTCCAAACCTCATCCTACGTCTTCATTCTTAAGAGGCTACTTCAGTCAGGCGAAAAGACCCATTCGCTAATGCTAATCCTATGGAAGAAATTTATAAAGATATCTCGGTTGCATTTCAATATTTTTAAATGATTTCTTTTGCATTCGATAGCTGAGATCGATCTGTATGCAGGCCGTTTTTTACTTTTTCGATTTTCATTATAGATTTTTTTTATGAGGATGTTTTCACTTTCGAAACCGGTTCGAAAATGAAAGTGTCCCCATAAAAAATATCTGTAAACAAAATCGAAAAAGTAAAAAACAACCTTTGTACAGATCGATCTCAGCTGTCGAATGCAAAAGAAATCATTTAAAAATATTGAAATGCAACCGAGATATCTTTATAAATTTCTTCCATAGGATTAGCATTACCGAACGGTTTTTTTCACCTAACTGAAGTAGCCTCTTAAGGGTTATATGTTTTAATACACCTTTTTATTCCTGTATACATGAGCTAAGTGCTATAATTTCATGTTACACTAAAATCGTGCAAATTTTCTTTTGCCTCTCCTGTGAAATTTGCTTCTGTCGAGATGATTCACGTTTCTTGCGGGTGAGCGATTTAATAATCGTAAATTTTTTATTCATGCATAAGAGTGCAATAACTATTGCACCTATAGATCTGAATATTTATAAAACTAGTTACAGTAAGGACGGAACTCATTTGCCACGTTTGACCGTACAATTTCCAACTTGTTGTTTTTTTAATAATAAAATTTCGTCAATTTCGCGGATTTTCGCCATTTCGTTCCACCATGTGCGGCGCAAGACGATTGAGATACACTGGATTAGCGAAATAGCATTCAGTTGGACTCTCTTTTATTTGAACAATTCGTGTCTTGTTCGGAAATAGTTTTTCCCGCTACTCGCTGGGTAATAATTGTGTCTGCAATTTTTTCTCATACCTGCAAATGACATCCATAAATAAAATAGCAAGAAAAATTGACCTGCCTCCACCCATGTCTTATCTCAATCCCAAGGTCGCTTCCTTATTTGGTCATTCAACCTCTTTTATCATTTTCATTCACAATATTTGGAGGAGACCGGATGTGAATGGATCTATTACTACGATTTTACTACGAAGGCTGATCCCTGCGTGCGCAGGCTTCCTGTTGCCATCGCGATGGTGTTAATTTCTTCCAAGACGAAAACAAAGGGATGGGTGGGGATGATGTCAAGGGGGTTCGCACAGAAGATCCCACGGGATGGAGGAGAAGTCTTTACTCACTTCGATGATTTTTGCGTAGAAACAATGGCAGGAAAATCAATTTTAGAAGAATGTGTTTTCGGAGGAAATAATTTATTTTTTTCTTTTATTAACTTTCTTTTTATTTTAAATATTTCTTGGCTGACAATGTTTAATCTCAAACACCAGTCGTAGTGTATCGAGTTGGACTTTTTATGACAGAATTCGATTTGTTTTTGTGCCCTTTTGGAATAAATTTTGTGTCGGGAATCCTGGCTGTCATGGATATGCTTAAAAAGAACTCCTTAGAAGTACTGGATATTAGTTCCTTTTTTATCTGCGTCTATAGAACGCAGGTAACGTATACCATTTTTACTCATTTATTTATTTTTTATTTTTCACCTGGCGAGATATCAGTTTTTAACGTTGTAATTAAGGATCGACCGAAAGAGGTTTTTAAGACCGAAGCCGAATTTCGATAAACTACCTATTTTCGGCTAGAAACGAAAACGAAAATGTCAAAATAAATTTTAAATAATTAATACACACATAATTATTTATACGTGTGGTCCAAGTTGGCTATCTGTGGCTCTGGCCAAGACTCTTTATTTTCATATAAAATAAAATGTAATCCATTCATCAACGAAGCAAAATGATTTTCAAATTATATGAATTTCATCTCATTAAGAAATATTTTAGGTATACATAACTCGATAAAAGTTAATTTTATAATGATTTTTGTAAAGGATCATCTGTTGTATTAGAATTTTCTCAAAGAGTATTCGAAACACTTCTGCAGTTTCAAACTAAAAATTTTCCATTACTGTTAAGTTTGCAGCTTTTAATGCAGCTTTTAACGCCCTCAAAGTTGAGTCATCTATGCATTGCTTGCTTTGTAATTTGCACTCACGTATTGAGTCAGTGAAACATGAAGTGAATAACGTGAATAAAGAGTGTTTCATTGGGACCGATACAGCTCAAATCAATGAGTCATGTTGAATATTTCCGAAGGAAGAAGCAAGATTTTTTGGAATACAGATAGTTTCGGTCCAGCCGAATTTTTGGCAGCCTTTTTGCCGAAAATTCGTTTTCGCGAAACTCAGATTTTGGGCAGAAAAAGAAACCGAAACCGAAATTTCGGTCGATCTCCAGTTGCAATTGTTTTCGTTCTCATATTTCTGTATTGTTGTTTCGCTTTCCAACATAGTTGATAGATTTTATAAATTCGATTTGTCTGTCTCTCTGTTCTCGAACTCTCGTAAATACACTGACTGTATGCATTCTAAATTGTTTCCTTATAGATAAAGACAGATCCCTTCCAATTACTATTCCTGTATGGGATCGGGCAACCCAATATATATAAATAAATGTTCATTTATCAGCATCAAAATAAAGTTGATGTTAGAGATATAATTGCAGACTATTTTTCCCTTAATTGTATTAAAATAGGAATTCCTTTTCTTCATGTCAAATTCGGTTCGGTTAAGTATACTCGTGTTCAAAATGAAGATAATTTGCATATTCAGTCGAATTTCATGAACAAAAAGTAAAACTAATGCTTCGAAACCAAGATGCAAATCTTTAGTGTCAAATATGTAAACATACACCTGTGTATGGGTGGAGCGAGTAGAGGAAACAGGCTTTATAAGCGCTTGTGGCAATTTCTGCGTTTCGTTAGCTCGCAAACCTCGGCGAATATCTTGGTGTTTTTTTTTTTTTTTTTGCAAAGTTTGGGGAAATTAAATTCAAAAGCAAACAGTAAAAATGAGTAATCACTAACGTTTGGATAAGGTGGCGAATCGTGGGGAGACTGGAAGCAGGGCAGCCTTAAGAGGCTACTTCAGTCAGGTGAAAAAAAACGTTCGCTAATGCTAATCCTATGGAAGAAATTTATAAAGATATCTCGGTTGCATTTCAATATTTTTAAATGATTTCTTTTGCATTCGACAGCTGAGATCGATCTGTACAAAGGTTGTTTTTTACTTTTTCGATTTTGTTTACAGATATTTTTTATGGGGACACTTTCATTTTCGGAACCGGTTTCGAAAGTGAAAACACCCTCATAAAGAAAAAAATCTGTAATGAAAATCGAAAAAGTAAAAAACGGCCTGCATACAGATCGATCTCAGCTATCGAATGCAAAAGAAATCATTTAAAAATATTGAAATGCAACCGAGATATCTTTATAAATTTCTGCCATAGGATTAGCATTAGCGAACGGTTCTTTTCGCCTGACTGAAGTAGCCTCTTAAGTGCAAATTTCTAAAGACTTCAATGTAACGACCAGCGTCGTATCCAACTTACGGAAACACTTTAAGGATACTGGGTCCTCAGAGAGCCAAGCCCTGGTAGGTAGTCCAAGAGCCACGTCTGCCAACGAAGATCGCTATTTGTCTATTACAGCGAGGGGTAACAAGAATGCGCTCTCGTGACCTTTATGCGGTCACGGGAAGCTGAGTGTCAAGGGTTACTGTTTCCGGACTGTTACATGACAGAGAGCTATTTGCGTCCCATTTACTTTTGCACGCAGGAGAGCCCGTTTAGTTTGGTGTAGAGATCATCGACTTTGAACCAGGGATTAATGGGAGACTGTTGTATTCACTGATGTGTCTCGGTTCATCCTAAACACTGATTCTTGGCGTACTTTCATCTAGGGAGGACCAGGGACCAACTAACTACCCTCCAACATCCGAGACAGAGATCTCTATGACAGCGGAAATGAGTTTTGATGGTCTAGACAGGCATCATGTTGGGTGGACGATCACCCCTCTATGTGTTTTGTAGAGGGTCTGTGACTGATGTGAAGTATGGAAATGAGGTCTTAGAGCCAAAATGTTCGCATTTCCAGGTGTGCAGTTGTCTCTGATTTCATTTTAATGGACTACAACGCGCGCCCACATAGAAGTCATCATCGAATTTCTCTACAGTTAGGATATTCGTCGGATGGATTATCCAGCTAGATCTAAACCCTATAGAGCATGTCTATACCTCTCTGGGGAGGACAATTGCAACTTGCTTTCCACCTCCCAGATCCACCCAAGGCCTGAAAATAGCATTGCCGGCTATCACAGGGACTCGTAAACAGCCTGGTTTCCAGCATGAATTCATGTTGTGAGAGGTGTATAATTGTAAGAGGGGACCGACCACACATCCCTATTATCCCATTTTAGGTAGATTTCGTAAGAAATACTACCTATTGCAGTCGTTACCAAGGTGCGACTTTTGAAAAATTCCTTCATAACTTTTCATTACAGGACCCCAGGAACCCAAAACCACTCCCACCTAAAAAGTTTATACATACATATATATATGTATGTATGTACTAAAATTTGTCCGAACGATAAAAATCGCAATTATGCACGGATCGTCTTCAAACTCGCTAACAACTTTAAGAAGGCTAATATCTCGGCGGGGATTGAAAATGGGCGAAATCGGCCCAAGAAGGTGGAAATGGGGAGGGTTCAAAATTTTGAATACCGTCTTAACATGATTCTGATAAAACCAGCTCTTACACAACAATGGCAGGAAAAAATAAATATTTTTCGTTATAGCAGTTGCCAACAATTAAAAAAAAAAAAAGAAATAAAATTCTCACCACAACAATTACTTTTCTATTGCAAGATTTTCACGTGAAAAATCAAATTAAATAAATAGTTTGACGAATTGAAAACAAATTGAATATTACGTCATAAGTTTTCTAGAGCAAGATTTCCGCATGAAAACTCAAAATGAAATAAATAGTTTGACGAAAAAAATAATAAAAATATTGCGTCATATTGGAAATAAAATGGACCTCAGCAGGTGAATATGTAACGTCATGTAAGTTTGAAGAAACATATTAAAACATGATAAAAACCCGACTATGGAAATATTAACTTATTTTAACACTTTGAGGTTCTCTGAATTTGCTTTAGCTATTTTTTAAACCTATTTCATATATACATGCGTGTGTGTATTCGTGTATATTAGAATTTTCACAAAATGTTTAGCTCCCTAGAGCTCATTCTTAGTGAAGGAACTGGGTTTATCTCTAATCTTGATTTAAGTTTTGTTGGCGAATTTAGTACTTAACTTCGAAATCTACCTCCGCATGTAGGCCCGAGTCGGCAGGGATTTTTTTGTTCAACACTGTAATCTCTGTTTTATTCCTTCCGACGCTGATGAGTCTTACCGTGTGTATTATTACTAAGGATCGGCCTAAAATGATAATGTCCCAAAATTTTTAAAAGTAATTAATACAAACATAAACATACATAATTGTTAATTAATTATACGTGTAAATATACGTGTGGCCCAAGTTGGCTCTCTGTGCCTCGGACAAAAAGTTTTTTTTTTTTTTTTTTTTTTTTTTTTTTTTTTTTTTTCCCCATATAGAATGAAATGTAATTCATTCATCTATGACACAGAATGATTTTCTACTTATACGAATTTCATTTCATTAAAAAATGTTGTATGCATACTAAAGATCTACACGGGCCGGGCCCGGCCCGAACAAAATAATAGCACGGTCCTGCCCGATGAAAAATTAAAAGTTCGGCCGGTCCGTTTATATTTTCACAGTTTACGGCCCGGCCTATACAAAAATCAGTGAAAACAACCCCGGCCCGTGGAAAAAGCGTTTAAAACGTGATAACTTTTTCATGCTGCTGTATAATAAAACCTCAAGCCGTATAATAAAAAGTAGATTTTTAAAAATATTTCTCTGCCATTTAATAAGGCTTTTCTCAAATTCAAAGGAGCTGCATCTCATGCATTTCTGAATTCATTTATTTTTCGAAACGCATAAGATTGGCAGGTGTTCTTATTTAGAAACTATGTTATCGAATAACAATATCCATTTTTTTTATAAAAGCAATATATCTTTGAGAAAATACTGTCAAAGTTAAATTTTTGAATCGAATTTCCAGAAGCGATAGCACGGGAAAGGAGAAAGACCTGCAGTCACGTGACAAGAATCTCTTACATCTCGATAAGTAATTTATTTATAAAACATGTAAAACGCTGTTCGATTCCAAATCTGTTCATTAGCCAGGCCTGTCAATTTTAGGCCTTTACAGTTAAAAATGAGTCAGAAAATGTGGCTCAGGAAAGAAATTTCTCATTGTTGAGCCGTGAATTTGAGAACCACCGTAAGGTATATTTCCAAAGATTCCGTTAACAGAAGTTCGTTATCGCTATTAATATTTTTGTAAAACATATTGTCTTCCCTACACATCCTGAGAACAATAAAGTCGAGCCTTGCTCGACTATGTAGAAAAAAAATGCAAGCCTGATCTCGGCCCGGCACGAGTCTGCTGAAAAAAATAGGCCCGGCCTCAGACACCATTTTACTGTCCATGCTGGTCTCTACGCTGGACCTGTTACATTTCTGTATTGTTGTTGTCAAACATTAAATAAACAGTGTCTCATTTCAGCTGATACAGGTCAAATCAATGAGTCATATTGAACATTTCCGAAGGAAGAAATGGGATTTTTGGAATACAGTTTTGGTCGAATTTCGGTTCGGCCAGATTTTTGCCGAAAACGAATTTTCGACAAAACTTTGATTTGAGAACGAAAACGAAACTGAATTTTCGGTCGATCTCTAATTATAACTGTTGAATAGTTATTTTGTTTGCATTATATCACGTTACCGGGTGTCCTAAAAAGGACTGACTGATTTTAAAATTCAATAACTTGCAAACGGTGACAAATATTTAAAAAATTCTTGCAGGAACGTTATATATGATGTCAAGAGTTTTTTTACTGTGATTCTTGAATTTAGTTTGCATTGCAAATAATAGATGGCGCTGCGCCAATATGCGCTAAATCCAGGTCCGATTTTTGACGCACTCAATTCATTTTAATCTCTTTTTTTGGGGCATGGAAGAAGCGAAAGGTAAAAAAATCCAGCTTGCATTTAGCGCCTATTGCTTGCAGCGCCATCTATTGTTTGTAATTCGAACTAAATTCGAGAATCACGGTAAAAAAAATCCTGGCATCATACATAACCCTCCTGCAGAAAATATTTAAATATCTGTCACCGTTTGCGAATTATTGAATTTTAAAATCAGCCAGTCCTTTTTAAGACATTTCATTAAAATATGTCTAGTAGTTTTGGATATAATTGACCCAATCTGAAAATTCTCTTAATTTATTTAGAAAATGTGTGTATTTCGGGATCGTGTTGAAGTGTGTCAGATTCGAATCGGGTTTCGGGTTGATTTAAATGTAATTTTCGGGTTCGGTTCCGGGTTATTTCCGATGCTAGGACTTTGGGATTCTAGACGCAATGTATCTATCTCTCAACCTTTTTTTTTTTTTTCCCATGCGATTTTTATCATTTTTTCACTTCTTTGTCAAATCTTTTGATATTCGTAAAAGTAATCCAATTTCAATCTTTTAGACCAATGTAGTAACTTTTGTCTTTATTTGGAATTTGTGGTGTCAGGTACTATTCCGTGGTAGTGTATACTATTCACATCTGCATACTGGGTATCACAGCAAATATGGCCACAAGTAATATATACTAATACAAAAAATACTAGTAGAAAAATAATAAAAATAAATGGTATATTGGTTGAGGGGAGTATCCCTTCGCAAACGTTCAATTTGTTTATTTATGTACGTCATAAAATGCTGAAAAAAAATTTCTCCAATTGGTCATCATTAAGGGTTTTAGCTTGCTTTGTTGCAAGATAAAGTCAACGGATTCCTTTTGAAAACAATAGAATACTAAGTTATTATAAAAAAAATTGTAATCATTAGTTTCTAATGATTATTTATTTATTTATTTATTTATTTTTGTGTGTGTGTGTGTATTGGGCGGTGTACGGGAGGCAAAGAGAGGAAGGGAGGACTTAGTTATAAAACTATTGGAGACAGTTCTATAATTATGTCAATCCGATTATCAAAGATTGGCTTTTTGAAGAAGTTTTACTAAACGGATTTTTATAGGAATTCCATTATTAGTTAAGAGGCTACTTCAGTCAGGCGAAAAGACCCGTTCACTAATGCTAATCCTATGGAAGAAATTTATAAAGATATCTCGGTTGCATTTCAATATTTTTAAATGATTTCTTTTGCATTCGATAGCTGAGATCGATCTGTATGCAGGCCGTTTTTTACTTTTTCGATTTTCATTACAGATTTTTTTTTATGAGGATGTTTTCACTTTCGAAACCGGTTCCGAAAATGAAAGTGTCCCCATAAAAAATATCTGTGAACAAAATCGAAAAAGTAAAAAACAACCTTTGTACAGATCGATCTCAGCTGTCGAATGCAAAAGAAATCATTTTAAAATATTGAAATGCAACCGAGATATCTTTATAAATTTCTTCCATAGGATTAGCATTAGCGAACGGTTTTTTTCACCTGACTGAAGTAGCCTCTTAAATAAATTGTGCAAGAAATCGTAAAAATTACATGTAAATTTTGCATTTGGAATTTCAAAACTTGCACTCTTACGTGAGCAGAGGCGCGGGCAAAAGCTAATAGAATAATAAAGAGGGGAGGGTGCGTCTGTGGTATTTAATAAACATCTCCCCAAGGCTATCGTTAACACTTTTTATTGGGGGGGGGGGGGGGCGGTTGCCTAGTCAGTATTTGCCAACTCATTGAGAAGCAAAAATAAATAATTCTCGACGTTTGCCAACTAGTTTTATAATTTTGCCAAGTTACCACAATCAGAAAATGTAATATAGTTCTTATTCGTAAAAAGCTCACAAGCCTGAGATTCTTGTGTTGTTTAACTTTTGATAATTGATTTTTATGTATTTTTTAGCGCTGAATCCGAAAATGACCTTCATTTTTTCAATCCCTAATATTAGTTCACACTCTTCCTATATTTATATATCTTGTTCAAATTTTCAATCATTAATAAAATACTTATTCACTTATATACTTATTCACATATTATACTATCCACTCAAGATCAAATACATTTTTTTAAACTTGTAGTGGATGACACTTGATGTTAATACAGTTTTTTCAAATATTAATTCATTAATTAAATTTAATTAATTAATTTTATTCAAATTTTCCATCGTTAATAAAATACTTATTATTCATCCACTCAAGTTCAAATACATTTTTTTTAACTTAGTGAATGACACTTGATGTTAATACAGTTTTTTTAAATATTAATTCATTAATTAAATTTACTTAAATAATTTTAGTTTTATATGGAGAAAAAAATTCTGTTATTGACATAAGTAGGAATTGACTTTTTTTTTTCTTCTTCTTTATGTATTACTTGCTAATCATCGCGTCAAGATTTTTTGCAAATCGTAAATTTCAATGGTAAAAAGTCAAAAATAGAGAACATCTGATACGGAAAGATACAGGAAATGGTTGTGTTTTCTTAACTTTTGATAACTGATTTTTATATTTTTTTTAGCCCTGAATTTGAAAATGACCTTCATTTTTAACCATCATATGAGGATTTTTTGCAAATCGTAAATTTCAAAGTAAAAAAAAAAATAGCAAAATTCTGATACTATAAAATAGATGTGATGGTTGTGTTTTTTAAATTTTGATAATTGATTTTTATGTACTTTTTAGCACTAAATCTGAAAATAACCTTCCTTTTTAACCATCACGTCAGAATTTTTCGCAAATCGTAAATTTCAACGCTAAAAAGTAAAAATTTTGCAAAAAATCCTGACGTGTTGATAAAAAAATGAAGGCCATTTTCGGATTCAGCTCTGCAAAATACGTAAGATTCAATTATCAAAAGCTAAGCAATATGACACAACCGAATTTTGCAGGATTGTGAATAGTCCCAATTATATTCGTAACTTTTGCCAAGTCTATCAGAAATATGAAGTACAGTAAACCCTGTCTAAGGCGGAATCGGTCGGGACTGAGAAAATTTTCCGTGGTAGAGAATATTCTGGCTTATGCAAAAGAGGGTGATTTATTGGAATGAAGCATACGTAAATCGAATAACGTTTTATGTTTTCGATTAAAAGATTGGATCTTGAGTTATAATGAATTGCTCGCAGATGACGATCTTTCATTGATTGTCCTGACTTGAAAATCTGTTGAAAACTGAAATTCTGGAAGATCCTTTGTTTTTATAAATAAATGAGAAACGCTATTCAGTTTATTAGTACTGATGCTGTAATACCTACAAATTTGAAGTTTACGCACACACACACACAAAATAATAATAATAATAATAATAATAATAATAATAATAATAATAATAACGTCGGAAATGAGACAAAAAGCTATCACTTTGAATTTGAGTACAACCTTAAAGCGTAATGTATTGTACTTTAGACAATACATATTTTCATAAATATGCATTCTACTAGTAATAATAACTTTTAAATGCATATTTTTATAGGGGAAAAAATGGCATAAGCAAGAATTCCTTAAAATTTAAACAGTTTCTGTTCTTTTGAATTAACTTTTTTAAAGTGTTACGGAATTTAATTTTTATGCTCTACATTGATTGACGTATATATATCAATTTTAAAATTTCATAAACGAAATGCCTTTCATTTTTAAAATATATTTTTTTCCGCCTTATGAAAAATTTTGATTTCGGTGGGCCTTAAAACCCTTTCCGTTTCCGCGTTAAGCAGATTCCGTCTTATGTAGCAAGAATTAATGTTATTTTGTATGGGTTCGCCGGGACTTACAAAAATTTCCGCGGTAGACAGATTTCCGGCTTACACAGAGTCCGCCTTAGACAGAATTTACTGTATATTACAGTTTTTATTAAAGTTGTAAACAAATTTGCTAGCTAAGTTTGTAAATTTGCCAAATGTAACAGCATTCGTGAACTTTTTTTTTTTTTTTTTTTTGGGGGGGGGGAACGATGGGCGCTTATAGCTGAATTGTGGGACACATAAAATCCGTTACATTTATGAGAAAAAGACAATGAAAAAGTTGATGAAGAAGAAAAACAGATGTTCTTCGTATTCTGCGCATTCAAGCGTAACCGTTTCAAAGCGTATCGGTTGTAAGTGGTCGATCGTAACGTTTGATTACGAAATTTACAATGGTTGCGCATGCCATGCGCATGTCGTTAGGTAACTGGAGAGAGCGAAAATCATAGACTTCTTGAAATGGAAGTCACGGAGTGAGAATAAAAGCCTTATATCTATTATTTTTTTAATATGAAGAGAAATTTTATTATGTCTGTTTATATAAGTATAAAAGTAAAAATAGTTTTTTTGTAAATCACTCTATAACCCTTAAACGCATAGTGCAACTCAGGAGTTACATGATGTTTTCTTGCCATTGGATGCTCTCTATCGGTTTTTTGGTGAACTATTATGCGTTATTTTTGTTAACGGAATCATGGGATACATACTTTAATAAATTACAAAGAAATATCTTCAAAAATCTACTTTTTATTATATAGCTTCAAAAGTTAACCCTTAAATGCCTGATTTTTCAAAAATCATTTTAATAAGGTTTTACGGCTTTCATTTTTTAAATAAATCATGGGAAAAATACTTTAAAAAAATCATATTTTGTTTTAAGTGTGGTTTACGGCTAAAAAAACAGTTTGTTACTAATCGGCAATACTGGTCTTTAATTGAAAAAATAATTTTCCTTGATAAAATTCTATAATATTAAACATACAATAATTTTAGGAACTATGATAAGAAATAAATTTTACTTGCTCACTCCAGAACAAAATAGGGTATTTCGTAAGATTCCAAATAAAACAAAAAGGACATGTAGCAACAATTGAAAAAATAAATCTATCTTTATTCTTAAACAGCACAAGTGTTGTCATCTACATGTTGAAAATCGATTTAATAATATTTTCAGAATGTATTTTATTGGCAACATAAGGCATTATAGCTTCAAAATTATTGTAATAGTATTTTAGAAGCCAAAATTGGATATGTTGCCGAAGGGCAACACACGGCATTTAAGGGTTAAGATGTTTTTCACCCTCATTTTTCTTTTATTCTAAACTAACGAATCTTTATTTAACCCTTACCGGCGCGGAGTAATACTGTTTATAAACTGATGAAATAATGGACTGACACCGCAATTTATAAACGAATTTCGAAACGCTCGGAACGAAAATGCGAACTTGCTTATTTTCATGTACATTATGGTAGGAAAATTTTAGTTAAATATTCTTGCTGCCGTTTGTCAGTTTTGGAATTAAAATTAGGTGTCCATTTTAAAGGACACCGCGCCGGAAAAAAGAGTTAAATGTTGTAAAGTCTAAGAGTCTAAGTAATCATTAATGTTGCTATTGTGTATTTTCTCTCTTGCGAACACGTAGTAATCTAAAATGCACTGTAAAAATTTCCCATAAATGTGTATGCAGTATTCTTTAAAAAATTGTGTGTTAAGAAAAATCGGAATTTTTTGTAGAAATTGAGTCGAACCGGGCCGGGTCTGATTTAATTGATTTTTGAACTTGCCGGGCCCGGCCGAGCTTTTAATCTGTACACCTTCCCGGGACGAGATAGATTTTGTTCAGACCGGGCCAGGTCCTGGAAATTCCGGCCTGTGCAGATCTCTACCCCGAATATTTTCCAGATGCAATCCAAGTAATTGGGACAACCCTTTTTTTATTGTCTTTTATTTATGTAGTAAAAATTTCTCCGGCTATTTTTGTTGCTTACTCTTGCCACATGAATTAACACTATTCATACAGGTGACATGAATTAACACTATTCATTCATTCACATTCATACTAAAGGTAGAAAAGTAAGATCACTTGAAATTACACTTAAAATTTCTAAAATACAGGGGAATTAGGAGCTGCTTAGAATAGATAAAAATAGTCATATGTTAGTATCGCTGAAATTTCTGAAATAACGAGTTAGAATGATTAAAATACAAGTTGGCACGACGGCACGAGCCAAAATTCCCGGGTTGACGCGGCTCGTGCAAAAAACTGTGAAATCAGGCCCGGTCCGAGTCAATTTCTACAAAAAAAAAAATTGCAGATTTTTCTTAACATCTGTATATATATTTCTCTTACGTGGTGCGGAAATCAGGCTAAATTTAAAGCTTGCCATTTGGCAACAACCACCGAGATGATTCTCAGTGATTAATTTACGATAGAGTCAAACCACTGTTTTAAACACTAGTATCGTGAAGGAAATTTTCACCTTGTTATTAATGAACTTTATAATATACAGTCGAGTCTCTATATAACGAAATCCATTGTTACAGTAAAAAATTCGTTATATAGAGAAATTCGCTATATGGAGAATGAGTAAAAATTCCTATTTAATGTGTAAATTTTGAACAAAATTATTTTTGAGGTGTTTAATTAGAATTTGAAATGTTTAACTATAAATTTTAACCTAATATTGTATTTCTTAATTATTTAAACAGTTTCAAAAAAGAGAACAGACATTTATTTGAAAGCATAATAAAAATCACATAAGGAAAACTTGCATTATTTTAGACGAAGAAATCTGTAATTTTTCGCTGTTTTGATTTCAAAATTGTTACACTCTCGAAAAAATGATCACACTTTAGCAAGGAATGAAAAATTGTATCGGGAACATTTCCCTAAATTTGAATTCTCATTAACCTTAAACTTCAATTACCTCTCTGATCCCGCTCTTATATGTTAGTCCAGGCAATAAAGACCGTATAGGGACTCTACCTAGCAAAATTAATGGTAGTACTGGAAATCGGCTTTCTAGATGTTTTTTGGGTCGCTGAATCCGAATTTGTAACTTCCCACTAAAATTTCCCCCGGCAACCCCCCCCCCCAAATTTTGGTAAAAAGCCCCCTAAAAAAGGTTTTTTTTAAAAAAATAAATGTTTTTATTGTTTTAGGGGAAAAATAGCTAGAAATTCAGAAAGTAGACAAAATTTGCAACAAATTAGATATATGACATTATGACTTAGGATGAAGGGGAAGGGGGGATCTGCCTCGGAACATGCGCCGCAGTGCTGCGTGGACTAAGTTGCGCAATTCCATTTAACCACTCACACGTTTACATTAGCCCTCCCATCTTCCCTCCGAACTTTCTCTATAAGGTTTACTTCAAGTTTTTTGGGTCGCTGAATCCGAATTTTTAACTTACCTTCAAAATCCCCCCCACCCCCCGAAAACCCCCTCAAATAGTTGTTTTTAACTTAAATTTCTTATTGTTTTAGGGGAAAGGCATTACAAAATTCAAAAACTAGACAAAATTTGCAACAAATAGGATAGATGACATTATGACGCAGGATAAACGGGGAAAGAGGGGGCTGCCTCGAAACATTCCCCGCGTGCTTTTCTCAAAAACCAAATTTTTTCAAAAAATCAATTTTTTGGGGGGGTTGCCGGGTGAAATTTTGGTGGGAAGTTACAAATTCGGATTCAGCGACCCAAAAAACACCTAGAAAGCCGATTTCCAGTACTACCATTAATTTTGCCAGATAAAATCCCCTATTGCCTGGACTTCATCATTTAGTGCACGTAGCGCCGCAGTGCATGTTCCGAGGCAGCCCTCACCCTCCCCGTTCATCCTAATTCATAATGTCATATATACTATTTGTTGCAAATTTCGTCCAGTTTCTGAATTTCGTAATGCTTTTCACCTAAAACAATAAGAAATTTAAGTTAAAAACAACTATTTGGGGGAGATGGTTCGGGGGGGGGGGAATTTTGGGGGGAAAGTTAAAAATTCGATTCAGCGACCCAAGAATCTTAAAGTAAACCTTATAGAGAAAGTTCGGAGGGGAGATGGGAGGGCGAATGTAAACGTGTGAGTGGTTAGTGGAATTGCGCTACTTAGTTTACGCAGCACCGCGCACATGTTCCGAGGCAGATCCCCCCTTCCCCTTCATCCTAAGTCATAATGTCATATATCTAATTTGTTGGAAATTTTGTCAACTTTCTGAAATTCTAGATTCTTTTTCTCTAAAACAATAAAAAAATTGATTTTTTTAATAAAAACCTTTTTTGGGGGCTTTTTACCAAAATTTGGGGACGTTGCCGGGGAAAATTTTGGTGGGAAGTTACAAATTCGGATTCAGCGACCAAAAAACATCTAGAAAGCCGATTTCCAGTACTACCATTAATTTTGCTAGGCAAAATTCCCTATTGTCTGGACTATGTGTAACAATCCAATTGACACTGTTTTAAGTATGATGGAAGGTGTGTGTGTGGGGCGGGGATGGGGGGAAGATGAATTCGTTGAACATAAAAAACAAGGAGATGAACGGTAGAAAAGTAAGATAAAAAAACTCAGTACTGAACGATAAATCACTAATCAGTGATGGAAAATTGATTCCATGCGATTCGGAAGCTTTTATAAAACAATAAATAAAGAACATTTTATGAAAAAATTCGTTATATGGAGACAGATATTTCGCTATATGGAGACTGTTTTTAATGAGATCATGGGAAAAAGGGACCGTTCCTACTAAAAATTCGTTGTGTAGAGAAATTCGATGTATGGAGTTTCGTTATAAAGAGACTCGACTGTATTTATAACTACTTAAAAGGTGACAAAAACATATAAAAATATTATTTAATGTAACCCGAGATCTTTCGAACACACACGCGTTCATTTTCAAAGGGATAAAAGATGATTGACTGAATAGAAATACATTTTAAAAACAAAAACAAAAATAGTACGCATGCGCAAGCGGAGTTCAGTCCATTTCTCTGCAGAAGGGTGAAAAGATCAGTTCATACTATCAGGAGGTCGTGATTTATTTACAATATTGTACCAAATTGCGGGA
This sequence comes from Maratus speciosus, assembly GCA_963932465.1. NCBI lineage: Eukaryota > Metazoa > Arthropoda > Arachnida > Araneae > Salticidae > Maratus > Maratus speciosus. The sequence goes on along the minus strand of OZ010799.1, from coordinate 460,692,401 downwards.
ATATTATAGGAAAGGACATCGTTACAAACATTATCACTTCTAAGTAAAATTTCAATGGATTCACGGATTATTGATGAGTAGTGGTTAGACGTTGAAATGATAATTTTAGCTTTTTCGAAGTTTATATTAATATTTTCTGTTTGATGTAATCTGGATAAAGCTGTATTTGGTTTGTTAAACTTAATATCAGAAATGTGGTTTACTGTTTGATGTAATCTGGATAAAGCTGTATTTGGTTTGTTAAACTTGATATCAGAAATGTGTTCTGTTTGATGTAATCTGGATAAAGCTGTATTTGGTTTGTTAAACTTGATATCAGAAATGTGTTTGATTTCAACACATTTCACATATGATTCATATATTATTAGTCACACTTGATTCACATTTCTGATATCAAGTTTAACAAACCAAATACAGCTTTATCCAGATTACATCAAACAGAAAATATAAATATAAACTTCGAAAAAGCTAAAATTATCATTTCAACGTCTAACCACTACTCATCAATAATCCGTGAATCCATTGAAATTTTACTTAGAAGTGATAATGTTTGTAACGATGTCCTTTCCTATAATATTCCCGCAATTTGGTACAATATCTTAAATATATCACGACCTCCTGATAGTATGAACTGATATTTTCACCCCTCTGCAGAGAAATGGACTGAACTCCGCTTGCGCCTGCGTACTATTTTTGTTTTTGTTTTTAAAATGCATTTCTATTCAGTCAATCATCTTTTATCCCTTTGAAAATGAACGCGTGTGTGTTCGAAAGATCTCGGGTTACATTAAATAATATTTTTATATGTTTTTATATGTTTTTGTCACCTTTTAAGTAGTTATAAATATATTATAAAGATTAATTTACGGTTATATGACACAACTCATTCAGCAAATCAAAATTCAGAGAGAATCTCTTTTTAAGTACAGGCGTTCTTCTCTTACCGGCAATGGACGACAAGCATCTCTGACGTCATCCAACGTCACTATGCCAATTTTCTTTTATACAGCTAATCAGCGTCCCGATTTTCCTTTAAGCGTTAACCAAAAGCCAATCAGATACGGGTAATTTCCCACAAGCATTGCGAGCTCCGCCCAGTGTGTGTGGTCCATTAAATGCATAGAATAACAAAAGAAAGAAGAAAGTTATATTGCTACTTCCATTATTAATGGCGGCATGAGTCAGCCCGAATTGTAGGAGCCTTAGTTTGATCGATGTATTAATAGCAATGCCATTGGTTCATTTTACGGTGACGTGATGCATTCAGCGAATCAGCTTTCTGATCAAGATTATCTTTTAGACACAGCTGAAAACGTTTTGTTTACATTTCGTTAGCGTCATGTTAAATGAATTTAAGCCGTACTGTGCAATATTATGAGCGAAAAAAAAAAACATTTTTATTTGCATTTTCCATGAAGTTTTCCATTACTTTTTTATGCATTAAAAATATTTGTAAATTCCATATGTTAAAATGATTTATGATAATGCTTATTCTGGCTAGAGTTGATGCAAATAGTGGCGCATTGTTAGAAAAAATCGTCTTTATACACTACATTATTCGTCATGCAAATAATTTTCCGTACTCCTAGAAAACATGCTTTTTCCGTTGATTCTTCTCGGAAGTCAGGGGGAAATTCCGTTTATCCTTATCACGCATGCGTATTGGCTGTATTAATACCAATCTTCGAATTTATTTTTAAAACGAAAAACCGAAAATTCAATAAATTAAATTTTCTAATTAATTTTTAAAAATTAATAATAATGCTTTCGAATTTAATAAGGTAGCCAATTTCTCATTCAATTAAACTTATTCGCAATTTATTTTTTAGAGTATTAAAAAAATAGTCGCATGCAAAATATATTCTAAACGAACACATTTAAAAAATGTATATACACTGCGTCTCATAAATATAAAGACACTGATATTTTCGAAATAATATTTCAATAAACTAATATTTTAACACAATCAAACTGATTGGTAAAGTTATCATACGAATTGAATATTTCCAACTGAGCGAGAAAATGCCAACCAGCCAGCATATTTCGCCAGCCAGCATTCAGGTTTTTCTGAGCGAAATATGCTGGCTGGTTGTCGGCCCAGTTAGCTTAAACGGAAAAGCATTGGCCTTGTAAGCTAAGGATCTGGGTTCGATTCCCAGCCTGGGCATTTTTTCGCTCAGTTGGTAATATTCAATTCGTATGAATATTTTAATAATTCAGCATTCAAAATTATGTTTATGCATATAAGAAAAAGCATGTACTAAAAAAACATTTTACTGTAAATTAAATTAGAATTAAATAATTTGAACTCGAAAATTGATAAATGTAAGCAAATTTGCTGTCTCATAAATATAAAGATAATTTACATATTTTTGAATTATCGTGCAATAAACGGTCTATTCTTATGAATAACAGCAAATATTTTAGCAGGCATGCTGTTTATTAGGGTGTGTTAGGTATTTTGGTTTTATATCAAACCAACTTCGTTCGATTCCTTTTTTCAATTCAAGGACGTTTGAAAATTGTCTTCCAGATGCATATACACTGCGAACGAGAATGCCACAAAGATTTCCATTTGGATTTAAATCAAGACTACGTGCAGGCCACACCATGACATGAACATTGTTATCAGAAAACCAGTTTTTTGTGAGTCTTCATGAGTGAATCGGTACATTATCCTGTTGGTACAGATAATTCCGACCACCAAGACTTTCAGCAATTCAGTACAGCATCCTCTATTAATCTATAAGTTTTAAAACATCAACCATTATTTCTTAACGGGCTCTCCGAACAAGAAATTTAACAGCCCTTACCAATCCGCATTTGAAGAAAACCCGTATCTTCATTTTTAACTCGCCCTCTACCAAGTGCTCGTTGGCCGAGTGGTTAAGATGCTCGATTGGAAACGCGTGGTCCCAGTTCAAAACCAAGAGGTTCCACGGAAGAACGAGAGACGTATTTTTTTTTAAAAGCTGCTTCTTTCAGATTACATAAATTTTCTGTCCTAGAACAAAAAGAAAAGAATGGAAATTTCTTCAATTCTGGGATATAAACTAGTAGCACATTTCAGACATGCATATCGCTAAGACGATTACAGCTTCTAAGCCAATCAGCGAGCGTCATCATCACGGTCACATACACGCCCACAAAGTTTGATTGACAGAGAACACGTGGACGATCGGTCGTGTGTGTTTATTATTTACATTGGTCGCCATGAAAGTGAATGATTTTTTTTTTCCAAAATGACTTTGGATTTTAATTACTTCAATTACCAATAATTATACTTATGTTGGACTTTGTATTTAAATTTTGTTTAAGTCGGTGTACAGTCCTATTATATTACGTGTGATTAAAACTAGCAGGGAAAAAATCGTTGACAGAAAGCTTTAATTTCGTTACAATTTATTTGCTAAATAAATAAATTTAAAAAAGAGAACTTTTAGCAATGTTTTTTTCCTATTTTGATGTTCCTTAAAGCAGGAGCTCTTCAATTTCATTGAGTTAAGGGTGTATTCGAAAAAATATTTTTCCAACCTCAACAGCTCGAAATTTTCTGAGACATTTTCAGACTCATTTTTAAAAGTAAAAACATGAAATTTGCTGGGGGTGATTTTTAAAGACATGTTTAACATGCCGTGTGATTTCATTTTCAGCTCAATTAATTAGAATTTGATTTTTAAACAGTTGTTTTCTCAGTATGACCATTTTTTTTTTCATTCCCAGATCGCCCGCTTCGGAAAATTCGGTTCAAAACGCCCACTTTGACAGCGTTTTTTACAGTATTTTCTGCATTTATCAAAAAATCGAGAAGCACGGCACATTATGTAGTTTTTAATAAGAGAATTTCCCAGTTTGATGCGTTTGAGAGCAAAAATGAATTTTAAAATGAATCAGAAAATAAGCAGTTTGGATCGGAATACACCCTTAATTGTATTGCTAAGTTAAAACACCACATCATAAAGTCTACAACTAGTGTATTTCTTTTATATTTTCCTATACATTATATAACAACCTAACAAAAATAAACAGACAGGAGATTTGACAGAATGTTTTTGTTATGAAGCCGAAGGAAGACGCTTTTATTTGACAGTGGGCGAAGTAACTCGATGAGCGTGTTGACTTCGGTAACGATCACTGATTGGCTTAGAAGCTGTAATCGTCTCCGCGATATACATGTCTGAAATATGCAGACCGGCAGCAGTGCTGCCAGGAATATTTCCGTGAATTGAAGAAAGTATTTTTGAGAGTGCGAGCGAGCAAAGGCAATGCAATTCACGGTGATTGACGAGCGTCAGTGAGCAGGGAATGAGCTCCTAGTATAATTAAGATTTTTTTTTTTTGAAGAATGCTGCATACATATTTATGCGAAAATTTTACCGTACATTTCAAACTATATCGCCTCCAGCCATAAGATACAGAATAGCAACATGAATGGGCACTTAGATTCTTAGACTATTACATTCAAATATAGTCATTAAAAAAATTAGTGTTGCATATTTATGCGAAAATTTTATCGTATATTTCAAACTATATCGCCTTCAGCCATGGAATACAGAATAGGAACAAATATGATAACTTAAGATTATTAGACTCTTACCATTTAAATATAGACTCATTAAAAAAAAGAGTCTTATTACTTAATTTCTATACAGATAGTCATCGAATAAATAGCATTTTCTGTGCAATAATGGAGCCAAGGCTTACCACTGCTAATTTTACACTCAGTTTTTAACATTCGTCAATCTTTCATGAAATTCGACTTTCCCTTATTACAGTCCTTGTTACACCTAAATTAGCACTTCTTTAACTGGAAATATCTTCTCCTGGATGCGTGTACATCCACGCCTTCATTAATATTCGATAACTGTTGCCATTTTACATTTCCGAAATACCCCACCTATAATTAAATAATTAAGAGAACGGCGTACGGGATTGAGGTCCGCGGCTCCAACTAATTTGTCATCGATTTAGTAGTTACTTGTTAAGCGATTATTTATACAAACGACATTCCTTTCTTGTTGAAAGATAATTTCATATCATCGTCCCTTATCCGTCCCTTAAAAGTTTTATTATAACCCAGGTATGGCAAACTCATTTACCGCCGCGGTCTAAATTAATAATTATATGTAAAAGCCGCGAGCCACATAAAAACAAAGTAGGCAATACAGGCATCCCCGCGAATTACGTAAGTAATGCGTTCCGTAAAGTTTTACGTAAGTCAAATTTGTAAGAAACTGCAATATTTATCATGTATCTGTATGTATCTTATTTACAGCGTATTATTTTATAAATAAAGCATCATGCGGCAATATTTACTCGTATGTAAACGTATGAAAAAATATAAAAATAAACTTAAAGAACACTTTTCAAATATCTTGTGGAATACGATATTTATAAATCTAACATGGATGAATTGATTTATAACAATTTTGAATCTTCAACAAACGACTATAAAAATAAGCAATAGTTAAAGAAGACTCATTTAACCTACTCTTCATGAATTTCTGATGGCAAGACCAATGAATAGCCCTCACAAAATAAAATAATCCTTGATAAGCATAAACTGTATTTATTATTAATTGGATGACTACTATGAATAGCTAACAATAAAGATTTAGTTGTTTTGTTATAGATTTGATTGTATATACCAAAAAATATATATAACTCTATCTAATATATAAACTATATTACGGTTGTGGTTTATATCTATATATTTTATTCAATTCCTACTATTAGTTCACACTCTCCCTATATTTATTTATTTGTTTATTTATATATCTTGTTCAAATTTTCAATCGTTAATAAAATACTCATTATTCATCCTATCAAGTTGAAATAAATTTTTTAAAACTTGTACTGGATGACAATGGATGTTCAGTTTTTCCAACAGCTTTTTTCAAATATTAATTCATTCATTAAATTTTAATTAATTAATTTTAGTTTTGCATGGGAAACAAAATGGCGGCCATTGGTTATTGAAGATCAATGAAAGTATTTTCAATAAGGGTTTACCATAGGGGGGTCCTGTTCTGTCGCCAAATACCGCCAAGTTTGTCGCCAACTTGGCGATATATCGCCCAATTTGGCGGCCAAAATGAGTCGCCGAAAGTGACGCCAAATTGGCGATATCTCTAATATTTCGCCAAATTCCCATAGAGTTCCATTGTAAACCTACCTGCTTATAGAAAATCAACAAATTGAGATATTTTAATGCAACAAAAACTAATATTAGCTTAAGTTATTCTATTAAATTTTTCTTTGATGACTTAAGTAGGAATTGACTTTAAAAACAAAATTTTTATATTACTTGTTTATAAAATAAAAATCAAAGTATGCAACTGCGTATCAAACGCGCTAATATGTTTACAAATGTAATTTTCGAGATTTATTGCGTAACTGCGAATTTATGTAAGTCGCGTATTACGTAAGTCGGGGGATGCCTCTATTACCATTGCACAGAATAAATTGTGGCCGTACAAAACACGCACAGAATGAAATATTCACGCTCAGTAAAGCAATGCTTTAAAATTAAAGTGTTCATTTAAAATTAAGTTAAAAATATATTACAATGTATTGTCATCGGAACCACACACCTTTGTAGGTAATTTTTTATAATCCTAGCGGCCAGGGACGGCGAATCTATGGCACGCTGCAAATAATTTTTGTCACGGCATAGATTCAGGTTCTACATCCAAAATGTAGTAGAATTTCACAAAATGCATTAGTTTATCTGTTTATCTGGATTCGATTAGTTCGGTTGGTTGTCATTACAGATTAAAAAAACTGAAATATAGCTTAAAGTATCTACAGTGGCGGTCAAAAGTTTCCGGCCAGTTAGTTTCCTTTATTTGTTTGCCAGAACATTTCAGCGAAGAAGAAGCACAATTGATCCAAAAGTTAGGAATAAGCAAATTACCTCTGACCACGTGATCATTTTGATTGGATACTGAAGATACTTGATGCAAAGGGGAGGAATTCGAAATTCGTGTGTGCAAAAGTATCCGGCCATTCGTCATCAGTTAGTTTTAGCTATCAGTAAAGTGTTTTTTGGCCTTGTTTGTTAATTAATCAACGTGAATAATATATTTGAAATTAAAAATGAAAAGTTAAACAATTTATTGTTCCTAAACGAGGGATTTGTTTGTCGCTAAAGGGCCAATCCTCTCGTGAGATTGCGGCAAAGTTGTGGATCGGAAAATTTGCTGTGAACGATATTTAAAACAATATACAGATGGTCATGGCCTTCGGAACTTGCCAAGGTCTAGGGATCCCCGAAAAACGACTATTCTTGTAGACAGAATTATCAGGAGAACAGCAGTTCATGACCCGCATGAAAATGCCGCTGCAATTCTCCGAGACTTACGGTGTTAAAATGTTGCTGAAATAAGTCCGTTGCTTAAATAAGTCTGTGTCAAGACACTTACGTGACGTAGGACTTTATGGAACAGTCGGTGTTAAAAAATCTTTCATAAGTAAAAAAAAAATCAGAGGGCCCAACTGGCGTTTGCCAAGGAATACAAAGACTGGTCAAGTGAAAACTGGAAAAAAAGTACTATTTTCCGATGAATCAACGTTCAATCTTTTTGGGATTGATAAAAGACAGTACAACCGACGACCTAAAAACAAAAGATAAGATTCGAAATATGTTATTCCTACAAAGAAGCATGGCGGAAGACACGTTATGCTGTGGGGAGTATTTTCTGGAAAATGTGCCTGTCAGTTGTTTGAAATCCACGGCAAGATGAATAGTGCAATACATAAGGATATCTTGCAAGATCATTTGCTAACTTATTGGAAGAAAAATTGTGGTCGCAACTATTTGTCTCATCATGATAACGACCAAAAGCATACATGCAAGCTCGTCAAGCAGTGGCTTTCACACACAAAAAAATCCGCTTTTGAAATGGACAGCCCAATCACCCGATCTGAATCGAATAGAAAATATTTGAAACTAACTTGAAAAAGTGTGTGGAATTATAAATATTCCAATTCAGCAGCATTTTCACAAAAATTGCAAGAACCATGGAAAAAACTTAACATTGATGTTCTACAACCGTTCATTGAATCGACGCTTCTTTGCTGCGCCGCAGTACTTATTGCAAAATGTATGAATACAAAATACTAATTGTAAATGTTGTTGATCACTGTTATTTTCTGTTATAACACCATTTTTTTCCAAACTTGCCAAGGTGGCCAGAAACTTTTGAGAACATGAGGTTTCTTTGGCAATTAATTTTGTCAATTAAATTTATTAATATTTATTTTTTATTCCATAAATACGTTCTTAACTGTTATGTCAATAAAGTGAATAAGTATCACTTTGAGATTCCTCTTCATATGGGTATACTTACAAATTAACCAAAAATTTTATGCTGGCCGGAAACTTTTGACCGCCACTGTAGATTGTAGCTCAATATTGGCTCAAAAATTTTAAGAATAAGAGAGAATTAGGAGATTATCGCGAAAGACAGATTAAAAGGCATTCTAAACAAAAATGCCGATGCTAAAACTTTGAATTGCCGACTTTGAATTCAATTCCAGACACTAAAAGGTGGTAGATTCTGGCGCTTGCTTTTTTGACAATTTTTTCGTCGAGACATTCTTTTCGAAATAAATGAAATGAAAAATTCAAGTAAAAACATCTTGTCAAATGCGTCCAATTCAACTTGCATTCTCAACTTGAGAGGGCTTAATTTGCGCCCGAGCCCAGCTCCAGTACTTATCTGTTTTTGGTAAATATTTAAATGTTGGTCGGAATTCACCGGAGCTCATAAATACAGGGCTAATTTATACAGGGCCGGATCCCCGTGCAATAGCGCTTCCGAAAAACCAAATCCTAAATTACCCTTTTCTTTCCTTCCCATCTCCAAGCTTTTGCATTCTTTTTTATTCACTTATATGTGACGTAATATGTCGCACATATCAGCTTTTGTGCTTGAACTGACTCAAGCTCAATCTGTATTACATTCAAAATTTGATTTATTCATATATAGGAAAGAAAACTTTTCCTCCTTCAAAATTACGTATTATACTATTTCAAATCATTTTACTGCTATTTTGATCAGAATGAGGGGAAAACAGGAAACGTGTTTTTCTGTTCATAGTGATATTTGCAAATTTATGTCTGGCACTGATGGCGGCGACCTATTGATACGGTGCCACTCAAGAGACTGAACAATGAATTTGCTTTCAGTTCGAATTTCTTTTGTGACAGTAGGATATTTTTTATTGGCTGGTTTATTATTTTTTTTTATTTATTTAGATATCTAAACTGAAAAGAATATTTTCTGTTTTTAGCCAGTGAGCACCAGCTTAAGGTTTTGTTTGTTTTAGGTTTTTTGTCTTCTATTGTGTACGAGTATAAAAATCACTAACGTGATTTTTTTTTTTTCATCATGAACGCTGCCCATGCATGCTAAGGCTCTGCTCTGTAGATTTACGAAGTCACTTTCATTTGTAAATAGATATAATTGCCATGTATAGTTATTCTGATAGAAAGCAATCGAGCAGTGTTTCCCTTTTTCTATAAAAGCCTCGAATCTTTCCAAAAACGGTGTCAAATATGTAATTTAATCCGATTTTCAGGGACTCACCACAAAAGATTGTCATGCGGAAGGAATCGATTATAGTTTAAGATATGCACCTTTTATAGGAAATTGAAAAACATTGTTCCATTCTTCAGCATAAAAATATTAATTTCTGTAAAATTTCATTCATTTCTTCATAAAAATGCATACTATCCCCTGCGAAAATGCGAACTATCACCTTTTTGTTTTAACACTATGTCCGAATCATAATCGCTACCCTATTTAATCGCAGAATTCTGCAATTAATTAACATTAAAATTAAGCAAAGATTACTATTCGGAAGGAGTGATAACTGAAAAGCGGAATAGTTGACAGCTAAGTATATGCAAATAGATATATTTAAAATTTTAATTTTGCTGAAGAAAAAAAAATGATTTAAATTTTGCAAATAATGTATGAAATATAAATATGCAGATTAGAGTGACAGGTGTGGGGGGGCAGGGGGGAACGGTACCGTTGTTAGTACCGGTACCACACAATATTAGGGCTCCGGTACTTTTTTTGTTAGAAATTAAGCCCTAGGTGAGACAACAAAAGTAATATTTTTAAATAAATATCTAAAGTATAACATCAAATATTACCCATATTTTTGTAATGTTAAAAACGAAATTTTAAGTAATTTTGATTGATTATTACTTGATCCATTAATTTTTTTTTATTGTTGGCACGTCCTGATCATGTAAAATGTATTTTTGAAAAACATTGGCACGTGGAGTTTAACCCCTTGAGGGGCAAGTAATTACGTTTGTGAAATGCTGAATTCCCACCGGAATCTTTGAAAAATTCTATTTCAAAATAAATAAAAGCAATTTTACGGCTTTTATCCACCAAAGTTAGAAAAGTAAAATTTAATAAAATTTTTCTGGTGTAAAAATTCATTAATCGTAGGTGGTATATAATATATACCGGTGCCCCTCAAGGGGTTAAAAGGTTCGCCGTCCCTGCCTAGCGTATCGGGAAGTGAATTAAAAGTTGATTCAAACTCCCATCTTTACATGTAAAATCCAGGTTCAGTTCAATAAAAATGGTTATATTAGCAGAATCTCATTAAAGCGAACGTCACTTTAATGAATTTTTCAGTTTAACGAATATAATTTGGATTGTCAAAAAAAAAATCCTATTACCATATTTTATTTTTAAAATATGCACTTTAATGAATGTTTCAGTATAGCGAATTTAATCAATGCTCCACAGATTCGTTGCAACGAGATTTTACTCTACTTAAGCAGGGCTGCGGAGTCGGTGGGGAAAATGGACGACTCCGACTCCAGGAATTTTAACAGATACGACTCCGACTGTTTCGCTCAAAAGTGGGTCCGACTCCGACAACGCAGCCCTGCTTGTAAAATAGACGACTCTGACTCCGGGAATTTTAACAGCTCCGACTCCGACTCTTTCGCTCAAAAATGGGCCTGACTCCGACAACGCAGCCCTGCTTGTAAAGTGGACGACCCCGACTCCGGGAATTTTAACAGATCCGTCTCCGACCCCGACTCTTTCACTCAAAAATGGGCCTGACTCCGGCTCCGACAACGCAGCCCTGCTTGTAAAGTGGACGACTCCGACTCCGGAAATTTTAACAGATCCGTCTCCGACTCCGACTCTTTCGCTCAAAAATGGGCCTGACTCCGGCTCCGACAACACAGCCCTGCTTGTAAAATGGACGACTCCGACTTTTTCGCTCAAAAATGGGCCTGACTTCGGCTCCGACAACGCAGCCCTGCTTGTAAAGTGGACGACTCCGACTCCGGAAATGTTAACAGATCCGTCTCCGACTCTTTCGCTCAAAAATGGACCTGACTCCGACTCTGACAACGCAGCCCTGCTTGTAAAATGGACGACTCCGACTCCGACTCTTTCGTTCAAAACTGGACCTGACTCCGACTCCGACAACGCAGCCCTGTAAATAAGGATCGACCGAAACAGATTATTAAGACCGAAACCGAATTTTGGTAATTTTCCTATTTTCGGACGAAAATGAAAACCTTCAAAATTATTTTTTAAGTACTAATTAATGCATATATAAATAAATATAGATCATTATTAAATAATTATATGTGTTTATTAAATATACATAATTACTATTAACCCGTTCGGGACCATGGGTGTATATATGCACCCTCTGAAAGAGCACACAGAATTCCTTTTAGGCACCAGTAAAAAAGAAAAGTAATATTTAGTTTCTTTAATTAGAGCATTTTCGTGATTGTTTAAATAAAGGTAACTTTAAAAACAAAAGTGGTGCCCACCGAATAAAATTTGTGTAAAAGCCGAAAGGGTTAAGTAATTATACGTGTTTTTTAAATATACATAATTACTATTAATTCATTATACGTGTTTATTAAATATACATAATTACTATTAATTCATTATACGTGTTTATTAAATATACATAATTATTAATTAATTACGCGTGTGGTCTAAGTTGCCTCTCTGTGCCTCTGACCAAACCTTTTTATTTTCATACTAGGGGGTTCTGCCCCCTGCAAGCTACACTCGCCAACCCTCGTTCAGACACCGCAGAATCTAAAAGCACGCTAATTTGATCGGGTTTAAAAAGATTAGAGAAGATTGAATTATAATGAAAAAAACCTATAGCGATCTCCCTGTAAATGGGTTTCCATTCAATTCCCTTTGATTGCGAAAATTTAAGGCCAAATCAGCTGCTGTTAAGACATCCAATGGTTGTTTTCGTGTTTGATTAAAGAAGATCCGTTAAACATTTGAAAAGAAGCTAAAATAAAATGAATTAAGTAAACAGAGTCTTTGCTAGAGGTCTGCACGGGCCGGAATTTCCAGGCCCGGGCCCGGCCCGGCCCGTTTACATTTTTACCGTTCTCGGCCCGGCCCGGCCCGTACAAAAATCAGTGAAAACAGGCCCGGCCCGGCCCGACTCAATTTCAACAAAAAATTCCGTTTTTTCTCGATATACAATTAAGATTCTTTTAATGAATAATGCATGCATATTTATGGGAACATTTTACAGTATATTTTAAATTACTATGTGTTCGCAAAATAGAAAACACACAATAGTAAACATTAACGATTACTTAGAGTGTTTTAGTCAACGTCTCTACAGACGTTACAAAATTTAAATAAGGGTTCATTAAAAGATTATTGTAGTTTAGAATAAAGTGTTAAAAAACATGATAACTTTTGAAGCTTAATAAAAAGTAGATTTGTGAAAATATTTCTGTCATTTTTAAGCCTTTTCTCAAATCCAAAGGAGCTACATTTTGATACATTTATGAATTCATTTCTTTTCGGAAACGCATGAGATTGGCAGGTATTCTTATTCAGAAACCATGTAAATGCCGTTTTTTTCTTAGATAAAAGCAATATATCTTTCAGAAAATACTGCCAAAGTTAGCGTTTTGAATCGAATTTCCGGAAGCGATATCACAGGAAAGGAGAAAAACGTACAGTCCCGTGACAAGAGTCTCTGTTATCTCTGTACGTAATTTATGAAAAATGGAAACGCTATTCGATTCCAAATGCCTTCAATTCTTAGAGCTGTCAATTTTATGCCTTTATAGTTAAAAATGAGTCAGAAAATGTGTCTGAAAGTTTCGCATTGTTGAGCAGTAAATATGAGAACCACCTTAAGGTACATTTCCAAAGATACTGTTAACAGAAGTTCATTATTGCTATTAATACTTTTACAAAACATAATGCCTGTCCTACACATCCTGAGAACGATTAAGACCAGTTCCGTCCCGCACAAGTCTGCCGATAAAATTAAACCCGGGATCAGGCATCATGTAACTGTACGATGCCGATCTCTACGATGGACATGTTACATTTCTGTATTGATGTTGTTAAACTCGCATCGGCTCGTAACACACATTTATACTTCTCGAAAAAGTCATATTCATTGGAAATGGCCTCGTATTTTATCTGCTTCTCTCAAATTCTTATATCGGGCCGATAGGCCCGATTAATTTTTTATCGGCCCGGCCCGGCCCTGCAGGCCCGTTCAATTTTTTTGCCGGTCCGGCCCGGCCCGGCCCGTTGAAAAAATTGTCCTAATTCTGCCGGCCCGGCCCGTTTGAAAATTTTCCTCCATTCCGCCGGCCCGGGCCGGGCCGGGTACGGGCCTCGGGCCAAGCCCGGGCCCGTGCAGACCTCTAGTCTTTGCCTCCCGGTATTTTTTAACAGCGTTATAAAACGATTGACATAATACAATTTACTACAATTACTACAATTTACTGCTTTAACTCCTTCAAGGGCGGTGGTTCATTTTTGGACCACTTAATTTTAATTCTTAAATGCCACATTGGCACCAGAATGTTGGAATGAAAATTTTCCTTTTATTAAGCAAGTGAACAAACACCGGAGCGTTACATCCTATGCCATTCTTTGGTTGGTGCTCCGGTCGGGTGATCAAGCAAGTGAACAAAAGCATTTCCGTATTTCGAAATTTGTTTGTAAATTCTGGTGCCATTAGCTGATTTCAACATTTTACGAATAGAAGTACTTTGCCCCTGAAAGGGTTAAACGCATATTAATGTATTTATTATTTTAAAGTTTCCTTACTCTTTTAATATTCACATGTAAATACAATTTCCAAGACATAATTTTCAATATTTTCCTGCTTTTAACACGTACTCATTTAGTAGTAATTGTAAAGTTTTTCTCTGTTTTAATAGTCACTTGTAAATAAATTTTTAATCGTTAGGAAATATTATTCTTTGCACTGTTTTTAGAATTAAAAACAATCTCTGTAATAGGTGTTATAAGTCGCCAAATATTATTCTATCGCCATCATTTCCCCTTTTCATAAGAAAGGTTTCCATTTTGATTAAAGAATCAAAGTTATTTTTTCGAATAAAACTACATAAAAGTTGCCATGATCGCAAAGAATTCTTGGTCTTTTATGTTAACCGGGTGCAAATCTCGCCAATAGCTTTTTTTTTTTTTTTTTAACTCGCCAGTTAGCATTTTTTTATTTTTCGAATGGTAAATTAAAATGGTACTACTTGGTTAGTTGGTTATCCCATCGACCAAAAATCTATCGTCAGACTATAAGATTAAATGCCAATAATGGTTGATCGTAAATGTCACATTAACTTGCTTGTAAGGAAGTTACACGTGTTTACGCCATCAAGTGATTTTTATTTCGACGTTTTATTTACATAATAATTTATTTGTTCTTTCGGTATTTAAAATAAAAATTACGTCAACTTTTACAATTTGGCGATATTGGTCGACGGGATAACTAAGTAGTACCACTAAAACATTGCTTTGAATTTGAAATTAAATGTCATGATTTGTTGCATTATTTAATATTTAACACAGATGTCATATACGCACCGGGCTTCGCGAGATTATTTTTTTTTACGACAATTAGTCGAAACCTCGTTTTCGAATACCAGTTCATATGTATTTTTAAATTATTTTCTATTATTTTTAAAAGGAAATAACAGTAAATAAATAAAAATAGTTAATAACTATAGAACAAAACAATTTATAACATTTTTTTAATAAAAAGAAAATAAATGTAAATAAACATTTATTAATAAATAAGTAACAATATCCGGGTTACCATGTCAGGCAAAATAACGCCATTTTGGCGCCAATTAGGTACCCCGGTACGTATATCACATTTGCGCCTAATATTTTTCTTTTCGTTTCGTTAAAAAAAGAAAGAAAGAAGTGAAAGCCATTAATTTTAAATGTTTCAATTTTAAATGAAAGTTTTGTATTAAATAAAATGATAATGAAATACAAAAAAAAAAAAAAAAAAAAAGCATTGTTCTTAGCATACATTTAAGGGAGGCCAAACTGGTCGCCAAATTAGTTTAAAATAACAACCTTTTCTAAAATATGAAAAAAGATGTCTGTTATGATTAAAATTTGAGTTGCCATCATTAGAGAAAAACATTTAAAATTAGAAAAAAAAATTAGTATTTCGAAAACTAATTCGAATTAAAAAATTCTAATACCAGTTTTGAGATCTGCGGATCAATACGGATTTTTGGTGTTAATTTCATCGGAAAGTATTTTAAGAGAATGTATTTTAGGAGAAATCGCCGTGAAACACAATCAATTGTTTAATCAGTCATTTCATACATTCGTTTCATTTCAGCCGTTTCATAAAATCGTTTCATTATGATTTTATATACAGTGTGCCCACGTATAACCTGACCGACCTTTATTTTCGCAACCGTTGGTGCTAGATGCATACTTCCAATTACAAAAATGGTCAAAATTAGGTGCGGGGTTAAGATAAAAATGTTTGAAGCGAAAAAACAATTTAGTGAGGAATTACAGAATCTAAATTTTTATACGGTCCCCCGGTCCCATAAGTTATATTTAGTAAAAATTCTCTGTTACACTGACAAGTAAGGCAAAAAAAGTCCCGTTATTCTACGATTAAAATTGACCGAGTAATAGCTGTTTAAATTTGGAGTATGCTTTTTGCTGCATATTAGGAGTCATTAACAAATTTAGTAGAAATATAATTTCGTCAGATATATTAAAGAAATGGTTGAGAGTAAAATTAGCAATGTAATATAAATTTGAAATCTTTAATCATTCTGACATATTACTGCAAAATGCACAATTTGTACTGAACATCATAAGAGGATAAAAATAACAGATTTTTTGTTAAATAAAAGGATGAAAAGCAACAGCCCCAATTCTTTACAAAATGATACATATTTTAAAATACTGCCACTGTCTTTCAAATTTTGAGTTGTGGCATGTTTTTAGCTTTTGAAAATTGATTCTTATGTAATCTTTAGCTCTGAATCCGAAAATGACCTTCATTTTAAACCATCACGTCAGGAATTTTCTCAAATCGCAAATTTCAAAGTTAAAAAGCTAAAAGATAAAATTGATCCCCCCCTCCCCTCCCAACGTCATTGGACCCCCGAGTTGTTTAGCTGTAAGAAACCCAGTATAAGCCAAAAAATCTTATAAATTATTGAATTAAATAAAATTAAACCGAATAAAAAAGTCTTACATCTATTTTATAGTATCAGATTTTTCGCTATTTTTTAACCTTGAAATTTACGATTTGCAAAAGATCCTGAAATGATGATTAAAAGCGAAGGTATTTTTTTTATTCAGTGTTAAAAAGTACATAAAATGTAATTATAAAATTTAAAAAACACATACATCGTATGTTTATGTTATCTAATCTAAAACTCTTTCTTAAACTTCTTGACGGTAATCTATCCGAATTTTTTCGTGTTATCCTCTAATATAAGTATGTTTAAGATGGTAAGAGTCGAAAATCATAATAATATTGCATCGTCTTCGGATTTAAGTCAATATGTAAAATTTAACTTCGATCGGACATTTGAAAGTAAGTTAAAGTTCTAGTACAAATTTTAAACTGGAAAGACGATCATTGCAAGTTAAATAAAACCTTATGAAAATAACACAATTTTAGTTGAAAGAAATCATAGCCTCAAATCCTTACAAAATAAAACATATGTTAAAATACAATTATTTTAACTAATCTGAAACTTAACTAATAAACTTAATCGTAATATTGTACGATTTCTTTCAAAGCTCAGATACCTTGAAATAAGTTTAAGTACTTTAAATACGATTCCTGAAAGCATGGCAGAAATCATCTGTTTTGAGATACATAAAAGTGGTTTAAGTCGTGCATTTCAAAGTTTCATAACTCGGTCAATTTTAATGTTAGACGTATGGGACTTTTTTTGTCTTACTTGTTAGTGTCACAGTAAAGTTTTACTAAATATCACTTATAGGACCGGGGGACCGTATAAAAATTTAAATTTCGTAATTTTTTAATAAATTATTCTCTTGACCCAAATCGCTTTAAAAATAATTCTTTACCTTATTTAAACCATTTTTGTAATTGGAAGTATGCATCTAGGACCAACGGTTGCGAAAATAAAGGTTGGTCAGGTTATACGTGGACACACTATGTATATAGGGTAGATAAAATATAATTAATTAATTCATCAACGACACATAATGATTTTATAATTATACAAATTTCATCTCGTTAAAATATGTTTTAAGGATATATTCCTCGATTTATCTTTTATAGTGATTTTTGTAAATGATTATCTGTTATATGCTAGAACTTTCTCTAAGAGCATTCAAAACGCTTCTGCGGCTTCAATCCCGAAAGAGCAACTTTATGACATAAGTTTTAATTTATTTTTGTTCTGAAATGCATGACACTAGCACACTAGCAAATGTTGATGTTCAGAAACTATGTCATCGAACTATGTTTCCGTTTTTTTTTTTTTTTTTTTTTTTTTTGTGCAAACGCAATTGATCTTTCAGAAATTAGTGTCAAAGTGGGCGTTTTGGACCGAATTTCCGCACGAAAGAAAAATAACCACTCCAGGAACGGTGAAAAATGTCTTTGTCACGTGATCAAAATTGCTTAAAACTCAATAGACAATTTTTTGATAAAAAATGGAAAACACAGTTCGATTCCAAATCGCTTCCCTAGTCAGGCGTTCTAACTTTACATCTTTACGTTAAAAAATGAATTTGTAAATGTGGCAAAACGTTTTGCGCTTGTTGAGAACAGCCTCAAAGGGCTGCTTCCATTCGCTAGAAAACACCCGCCCGCTAATGTTAATCCTATATAAGAATTTATTTAAGATATCTCGTTTGCATTTCAATATATATTTCTTTTTTCCATTGACTTACTGGGTTTGATCTCTACAAAGGCCGTTTTTTACTTTTTCTATTTTCCCGCTAGGTTTTCAAAGAAGATACTTTACCTTTCAAAACCAGGTTCCGAAATATAAGTGTAGCCTAAAAGAAAAAAAAAAACCTGGGGAAAAAATGGAAAATTAATAAACGGCCTTTATAGATATTGATCTCAGCTAGCCAATGCAAAAAAAAAAAAAAAAAAAAAAAAAAAAGTCATTGAAAAATATTGAAATGCAAACGAGATATCTTAAAAAATTTCTTGCATAGGATTAACATTGGAGAACGGGTATTTCCGTGTGAGTAAGTTCCCTCTTAAGTCTGCAGCTTTCAATGAGCTCGTGGAAAGCGTCCACAAAGTTTAGTTCTATATGCATTACTTGCTTTATAATTTGCCCTCACGTCTTGAGGCAGTCCTGACTGATCATTATAAATAGCAATCAATAAAGAGTGTCTCATTTGAGCCGATTTAGTTTCGATCGAATTTCTGTCCGGTCAAATTTTCGGCCACATTTTCGCCGAAATTCAGGTTTTGGGCCGAAAACGAAACCGAATTTTCGGTCGATCTCTAATATTTATTAATAAATGTGTTTCATTCTAAGAATGTTGCTAAAGCAAGATTTTAGCAAATATTATTGATAATTATTATAATTATCAAAAAATAGAAAATATTTGTAAAAAATCACCATAAGATAAAAACAATACATAGGACGCGTTTCGAGCTAAAAATATCAACAGCTCGTCATCAGCTACAGCAAACACGTGTCCTTAAGGGGACAACCTTACGGACACGTGTTTACTGTAGCTGATGACGAGCTCGGACACGTGTTTACTGTAGCTGATGACGAGCTGTTGATATTTTTAGCTAGGACGCGTTTCGAGCTAAGAATATTAACAGCTCGTCATCAGCTACAGTAAACACGTGTCCGTAAGGTTGTCCCCTTAAGGACACGTGTTTGCTGTAGCTGATGACGAGCTGTTGATATTTTTAGCTCGAAACGCGTCCTATGTATTGTTTTTATTTTATGGTGACTTTTTACAAAGATTTATTATTTTAAGTGTTTCATTATCGCCAGTTTTCGGTGCTGTTTCGCTGTATCAATATTTGATATTATCGTATTTGATATTATATCATATATAATATAATCATATTTGATATTATCATATTGCTGATAATTAACGTCATGACCAGGGATGTGATTTCCGCGTTTTTGCACACCAGTATATTATTAGAGAAATTGTTGTTCTGTTAAACCGCAAAAATGTTCCGATTAAATGTAATATTATTTTCTCTAACAAAAGAGTGGTGTGCAAAAACGCGGAAATCTCATCCCTGGACATGACTGGTGTACTCTGAAATATCAAATTCCTTGAGGGGACTGAGGTGAACTGCTCCACCCCAAATGGCGCCCCCTGGATATGCGAATGTTATCGAAACTAGTATGCAATATTTGTTAAATCTTTTGGTGCTTAAAAATGTTGTTCTATTTATTTATTATTCTATACTTTCAGTATTGACTCTAGAAAAAAAGGGCTGCCGAGCGGGAATTTTTCAAAAAAGGAACACTATTATAAAAAAGGGGACATTTTTTTCAAAAAGGGAACACTATTCTAAAAAAAGGTGCATATTTTTTTTCAAAAAGGGCACACTTGTACCTTTTTTGCTGAAAATATTTTGAACTGGTTTCTTTAGAATCCCTAGAATTTGCGATATTTTCCCGGGATCAATTGAATTGCCAAGGGGCGCATAGGAAGTGTTAAAAAGGGCAGCCGGGCGCATCGGAAGGGTTTAAAAGAGCCGTCGGGCGCAAAAAAGAAATACAAAGGGCCTCCGGGCGCTGCGTACTGCTAAGCGGCTTAGAGTCAACACTAACTTTGAATTCAAAAATGCATTTAATTTTTTTCCATCATTTTAAGCTTGTTTATTTTACACTAACTAAAGTAAACCGGCGTTGCCGGAATTTTCAGAATGTTTGTTTTGAAAAACCAACGATTGCGTCTTAATTTACATAATGTTCACTCTTTTTTAACACTTTCCAACAAAGTTGAAAAGTGTTTATGCATTCGGTTTGTCTGTCCACGCTCTAGCTCTCGTAAATAGACTGGATTTTCATGCAATGGATAAACCATATTTAGGGTCACCTAACCATGTTTGGTATTGCATAGGAAGTATGTGGGATTAATAGTTCATTGACAGGTCTAACCAAAAGAATTCCATTACATTATGGTATAGGCGCAGTGGTTCCCAACGTGGGGCGTACGCCCCACTGGGGGGCAATTCCAAATTTCCTACTCACTCATTCACTATCAATTTCTTTTGTCCTTTTTGGGGAAAAGTAGTGGTGTAGGCTAAAAATAAATGGAATTCAAGCAAAATTTAAGAAATCTGTTTTTTATTGAATTTTTTAAATGCCCCTATCAAAATTTAAAAACAGATTTAACACCTGAATAATTATGTGATTAGTCTTTTTAATATTTTGATAACTTTTAAGTTATTAAAACACTGTATAATTTTCCTGGTGGTTAATTTAAATTTTTTTGTAACGCTTTCGATTATTTATTGAATGAGTTTTCTACTTCTATTAGCGAAGACAATTAACGATATTGAGAAAGAGAAAATAGAGAGAATATGTTATGCGGAATAACGGCTACTTAATCTGATAAAGATGGGAATATTGAAATACTTCTCGTGTATTGTGTAACCATAGAAAGAAAAGCCAGTGTCCAAAGCTTTTCCACCAACTTTTAATAAGTTACAAGAATGTTTTATAAAATGTATGAATTTATCAATTTTAGCGTTAAATGTGTCTATTTAAGATATTTTCTGAAGATAAAAATGCAGACCTTATAACACTTGTATACGTTAAGTTGGAAAAGTACAACAAAACTCGTTTTGGCATATATGGAAAGATGTATAATCTCATTGCATTTATAAAATTATATTAAAAACACATTTGTGGTAGAAGATTCACCTCTTTGATAAGTTAAAAAATGTGAAATGAATAGTTATTGTTAAGGCGCTATTACACTTCCATCATGTGAAGAGAGTAAATATGATACATAATTTAAGAATTAAGAGGGGGGGGGGGACATAGTGGCTTTACAGATACTTTGGTGGGGGGTGGCCAATAAAAGGTTGGGAAGCACTGGTATAGGGGGGAAATCGTTTGCAAAGTATTTTAATGGCATTACGCAGTTTCAAATGTATTTAAACCGATATAAATCACTAAATTTTACTACAAGATTATTATGACAGAATAGTGTATTCATAGCATGTGTCGTTCATTTACAGCAGGCATGTCAAACTCATTTACCGCCGCGGGCCAAATTAAGCATTATATACTAAGCCGCGGGCCATATTAAAAATAATAATAATATTACCGTTGCACAGAATAAAATTTGTCTGTATTACAAGACACAGCCATGTTAAAGAAATTTTAACGCAAAGTTCCTACATTAAGTACAGGGTAAGTTTATATTAATTTTTCGAAAAAACACTCACAGTTATTTTTAACAACCAAAATAATAATGATAATAATAATTGAAGCGTTTATTTTAATAATTCCTTGTACACGCTAATCTAGATTTAGTATAGGCATAGCTGTCAATCTTCCGTGATTTCTCAAAATAAAAAATAAAAGTAAATATATTTAGAATCTGAAAATCTATTTAATAAAACATGTCATATATAATCGATACTTTCTTTTAATTTCATTTATTAAATATATTTCCTGGTTCAAATTATTTTATTTGACTTGAAAAATAACAAAAGGTTGCATATTGTATTTCAAAAAATTAGTCGATTGATATTACAGAAATTTGGAAACTCCGTATCCATGGCGCTAATATGGAATCGTGCTGAATTTTGATTAGCTGCAGTAATAAATTCTGAGCAATAATTTGAACATAAATTATTAGAGGTGATAGAAACACATTAAACTGTTTCATGAAATTCAAAAATCTTCTTTTGAAATCAATTTTTAATACGTTTTTAAAAAATTTCCACGCTGTTGATTTTTGTTGTTATGCAATCCGATACGTCCCTTAAAAAACTCGACTGATGGCAGGCACTAGGCAAAGGATAATTATATAAATGTAAAATGGTAAAGGCTTCGCGGGCCACAGATAAATGGTCGGCGGGCCAGTTGTGGCCCGCGGGCCGCGTGTTTGACATGCCTGATTTACAGGTACACACAAATGAAATCGGTTACAGTACCGTCTTTGAGTAATACTTGCTGAAGTGTGTTTTCAATTTCGGCTTGCGCTTTTAAATTTAACTGTTTTTTAATCCTATACAGTGCTGCTCAAAGTATTCGGATAATTTTCCGATTGTAGATGAGAATAGCTGAATTGAGTTTTCAAATGTGTTTTGAACGTCGTGCAATGTTGCATTTCCATAGGGTAACTAAACATAATATTTTAACTTATTAAACTATGAAGTTTTGTTACATTATTCTGAATATGGTGGGAAGTGTTTCATAATCTATGCTTGATGCATGATTTTTCTTTCTTGTTTTTTCATTTAATCCGGACGACAGCTTATCTACTTATCGTATTCCCCCGCATTAGCCGGCATGCCGGAAAAACTCGTATTTACCGGCATGCCAGAAAATATGAGGTTTCCATACTGGAGGACGAACGGCTGATTTATTTTGGTTTTTCTAACAACATTTTTCATTTTAAGGAAAAAACATCAATACTTGTTTTTCTCTCTGTCTCTGTCTCTATATATATTCCTTTATATTTAAGTGATTATTAGATTCTATTTATCTTACTAGCTGAGCCGCTCGGCGTTGCCCGGTCCCGTAATAATATTCTAAAGTGAACCTGAAATTTGCATTGCAAAATCTCGTAAAAAGACCCAATCTCGAACCGACGGAACCTCGAACCGGATCCTCACTGCCTACAGTACCGTGCAAAATCTTGCAAGAAAAAAAAAAAAAAAAAAAAAAAAAAAAAATTCTCGAATCTTTTAGTTCCACATTCTACCACCAGGGGACGAACTATATTTTTAACAAAACTGTTTTTGAACGAAACTCCGTTACACAACCTACCTGTAGATATACTATTCAAGGGGGTGGCGGACTTAAGCAAGAATTTAAAATATTCGTTGAAATTACTATACGAAAATAGTGGTAAGTACACTTTTGAAATTCTATATTAAATAATACTTATCCCAGGGCCTGTCAAAAATCCGCATCTAAAACGGTACAGTTTTTAATATTTGATCGCGCCCCCTAAAAAAATTTTGTTAGCAAGTATTTAAGATATTTGTTGAAATTACTATCCTCGCTTTTTCCGGCATGCCGGGAAAGACCAGGGACTAATATTCGAAAATCTGGTCTCCCTCGAATTTTGCGGCATGCCGGCTAATGCGGGGGAATACGGTACTTAGTAAATATATAATCTGTGATCTGGATTGAAACAGAGATTAAAACCTTTTGATGAAAAGATGTTTCCGAGTATTTTGTTATTTAAATATTTTTTTCATGATTGAAGAAAAATGGCTAGTACAAAAATTCTATGAATTTTATTTTTTAAAAAAATCTGAAATCTTTATTTCAGTTCTTTACAAAGAATGAGCTCTAAGGACCTAAACCTTTGTGGAAATTGTAATATACACGCATACACACAGGTGGATATGGAATGCATGTATGGAATAGATTTAAAAATGGCGAAAACAAATTCAGAGAACCTCAAAATGTTAAAATATGCGAAGTTTTTATCATGTTTCAATACGTTTTTTCAAACTCGTACGACGTTTTATATTCACCTCCTGACGTCCATTATTTCCATTAGGACGTAATATTCACTTTTTTTTTAAATTCATCAAACTATTTATTTCATTTTCATTTTTCACGTGCAAATCTTGCAATAGAAAAGTAATTGCTGAGGTAAGAATTTTATTGTGGATTTTTAATTGTTTGAAACTGCTATAATGAAAAATGTTTAAATTTGATAGGAAATTGCTGTTGAATGGGTGATTTTTTATTTATTAAAAATGAACTATAAATTATTTCGATTCCGGATTACTTTAGTTGCCTTGGCCGTGTTTTAATACACCTGTACTTAACGTTTCACAATTCTGGATTCCAAACTGTGGATTTGTATAGAATTACTGACAGACAGACAAATTTTCATTTTTATATATTAGATAACACTTTTAAATTATACGCCAAATTGTACCAGCATCATTGCAACGACCGTTTTTTAATTAATCGGTAACCGTTTGATTCTTCTATGTTTTTCACCTGCCCTATCCTAACTATGGCTACAGTATAGTTTCCGGAGGCACAAGCAGCTGAAAATTTGGATATGCGCAAAAAAATGAATTTCTGAAGCAACTCTACTCATCCTTTTCGGAAGTTTTGAGTTTCGGTTACCTTTTTTTTTTTTTTTTTTTTTTTGCACCTGGCAATGAGAAACGTACGACTCTCCCAGCTTTGTTTCTATTTTGGTTATTGTTTTTTGGTCATCTAATGGCAATAAAGTAATAGTGTCCACTATTTTGTTTTTATTTGTATTCACTTTTGGAATGTGTGCACCGTCATATGCTAAAATAAGTTTGGATTGGTGTTGAGAGAACTACTTTTAGTTTTGGATTATCGTCTGCTAAAGTTTCAGTTTTGCGCGTGAGGTAAGTTTTATTTATTTATAATTTTAAAAGAACATATTGAGAGAAAATATTCACTATTTTGTTTTTGTTTGTATTCACTTTTGGAATGTGTGCACCGTCATATGGTAAAATAAGTTTGGATTGGTGTTGAGAGAACTGCTTTTAGTTTTGGATTATCGTTTGCTAAAGTTTCAGTTTTGTGGGTGAGGTAAGTTTTATTTATTTATAATTTTAAAAGAACATATTGAGAGAAAATATACACTATTTTGTCTTTGCTTGTATTCACTTTTGGAATGTGTGCGTCGTCATATGCTAAAATAAGTTTGGATTGGTGTTGAAAGAACTACTTTTAGTTTTGGATTATCTTCTGTTAAAGTTTCAGTTTTGTGGGTGAGGTAAGTTTTATTTATTTATTTATAATTTTAAAAGAACATATTGAGAGAAAATATTGTGTTATGGACATTTGTGTTTAATTTTTGTAATTAGTTTTTACCAATATTGTTTTCGATTCGCAAAAGTATGAAATTCTGAAACAAGCTTTACTTTTCGGCTAACCTTTTTTTGCACCTGGCAACTAGAATCCTGCATCGGATCGGGTAACCTGATTTTCCACAAACTCGACACCACCCAGTTCAACCCGGTTGATGTTAATGTGTTTCGTTTCAGATCGGGTTGGCTTTAAATGTTTCGGGGTTCGGGTCGGTTTCAGATTAGGTTTTGACTCTTTGGGATAGCGCTCTTCTAGACCCGATTTTTCAAAAGAAAGTCCTAAATATTTTTTATTTCGAAAAACTATATATTTCAAAATATGAAAATTAATAGGTGCATATGCGTTTATTTTTATGCAAGAGTTTTTTTGCCATTATTGTATTAAATTAGGGATTAATTTATTTCATTTCAAGTTTCGGGGTTGAAATCGGGTTCGGGTTGGCTTTCGATGTTGTCGAAATTTTTTTTGTCGGGTTTCAAGTTATCTTTAAACTAAAATTTTGGTTCGGCGCAGGTAGAACCATGCATAACTTTACTGGCAACAAGAAACAACTGACCTTTCATATCTTTAATGCTTTTTTTTTTTTTTTTTTTTGTGTGTGTGTGTGTGTGTGTGTGTGTGTGTGTGTGTCAGTTAATAGCAATTAACAGTACACTGACTTTCAAATTCATTTTTTTTTATATTTAGAATTAATATTTATGACCACAGTTGGGCTGCCGCAGGCTGTATCTGTTTCAGCCACGCCCATTTTAAAACACCCATTGCATAGCTGCCAACTTTTATGCTTTCATCTTCCCATTAAAATTTAATATTCCATATTTATTTTCAAAATATCAAGATGTTTGATGTTTTCATATATTTGATATTTATTTTCAAAATATCAATATGTTTGATATTTTCGATATTTTTATATATTTGAAATAGATTTTCAAAATATCAATATGTTTGATATTTTCGATATTTTTATATATCTGATGTTTATTTTCAAAATATGAACACATTTCATATTTTCAATATTTGATACCTATTTTCAGAATATCAAGATGTTTGATATTTTTATATATTTGATATTTATTTTCAAAATATCAAGATATTTTTATATAGTTCATAATATATTTGATATTTATTTTCAAAATATCTATACTTTTAATATTTTCATATATTTGATATTTATTTTGAAAATATCAATACTTTTGACATTTTCATATTGTATTTGATGTTTATCTTGAAAATATCAAAACGTTTGTTGTTTTCGATATTTTCGTATTTTTTAAATTTATTTTCAAAATATCAAGACTTTTGATATTTTCATATATTTTATATTTATTTTCAAAATATCAGTATGTTTGATATTTTCGATATTTTTATATATCTGATGTTTATTTTCAAAATATCAACACGTTTCATATTTTCAATATTTAATACCTATTTTCAGAATATCAAGACGTTTGATATTTTTATATATTTGATATTTATTTTCAAAATATCTATACTTTTGATATTTTCATTATATTTCATACTTATTTTCAAAGTATCAATACTTTTGATATTTATTTTGATAATATCGATGTGTTTGTATTATTTTCGATATTTTCATATATTTGATATTTATTTTCAAATTATCAAGATATTTTATATATATGTTCAAAACATCAGGAAGTTTCACATTTTTTTATATTTTAATTTTATTTTCAAAATTTCAAGCGTTTGATATTTTAAAAATAGCAGTATGTTTGATATTTTCGATATTTTCATACATTTGATATTTATTTTCAAAATTTCAAGACGTTTGATATTTTCATAATTTCAAGACGTTTCATATTTTCATATTTGATATTTTTTTAACATATCAAGACATTTGATATTTTCATATATTTTATATTTATTTTCGAAATATTGAGATGCTTGTTATTTTCTATATTTTCATGTATTTGAAATTTTTTTTTCAAAATATCAAGACTTTTGATATTTTCATATATTTGAAACTGATTTTCAAAATATCAAGACTTTTCATATTTTAATATATTTGAAATTTATTTTCAAATGACGTTTAATATTTTCATATATTTGATATTTATTTTCAAAATATCAAGATCGAATGTTATTTTCGACATTTGCATATATTTGATATTTATTTTCAAAATATCAAGACATTTGATATTTTCATATATTTAATTTTTTTTTTTTTTTTTGAAATATCGAGATGTTTGTTATTTTCGATGTTTTCACATTTTTTAAATTTATTTTCATATACTCATATATTTGAAATTAATTTTCAAAATAACAAGACGTTTGATATTTTTCTATATTTGACATTTATTTTCAAAATATCAAGATGCTTGATATTTTTATATACTTTAAATTTATTTCCAAAATGTCAAGACGTTTAATATTTTCATATATTTGATATTTATTTTCAAAATATCAAGATATTTGATGTTTTCAACATTTTCATAAATTTTATATTTATTTTCAAAATGTCAAGGCATATATTTTCATATATTCGATATTTATTTTCGAACTATCGAGATGTTTGTTATTTTCCATATTTTCACGTATTTGAAATTTATTTTCAAAATATCAAGACGTTTGATATTTTCATATATTTGAAACTGATTTTCAAAATATGAAGACTTTTCGTATTTTTATATATTTGAAATTTATTTCCAAAATGACATTTCATATTTTCATATATTTGATATTTATTTTCGAAATATCGTGACGTTTGACACTCTATTAAATTTATTTTCAAAATATCAAGACGTTTGATATTTTCATATATTTGAAACTGATTTTCAAAATATCAAGACTTTTCATATTTATATGTATTTGAAATTATTTCTAAAATGACGTTTGACATTTTCATATATTTGATATTTATTTTCAAAATATCAAGATATTTGTTATTTTCGTTATTTTCATATATATGATTTACAAAGCTGCCAAGTATCCGGCTTTTTGGAGACCAGTACTTTAATACAGATAATGTTCTTTAATTTAATTGGAACAAATCGGAGATTTAAAAGAACAACATTTTTTCTGAGATAATAGTGGTGTGCAAAAAGCCGGAGACCGTGGCAACTATGTATCATATTTGTTTTCAAAATATAAAGGCGTTTGATATTTTTATACGTTTGATACTTATTTTCAAAATATCAAGAATTTTTATATTTATTTTTTAAATATCAAGATGTTTTACATTTTAATATATTTGAAATTTATTTTCAAAATATCTATACTTTTAATATTTTAATATATTTCATACTTATTTTCAAAATATCACTACATTTGATATTTATTTTGAAAATATCAAGATGTTTATTATTTTCGATAATTTCATATTTTAAAAATTTATTTTCAAAATATCAAGATGCAAGGCTACATTGACTTTCAAATTCAGTTTTCTTATAATTAAAATTAATATTTATGACCATAGTTTCCTATTTCGATAACTTTTAAGAGGGTTTTGCGTACTTTTGTGCATTCGCACGCAATATCTGCTTCAGGCACGCGCATTTTAAAACACCCATTGCATAGTTGCTAACTTTTACGCTTTCGTCTTCCCATTAAAATTTAATATTTGATATTTATTTTCAAAATATCAAGTTGTTTGATATTTTCAATATTTTTATGTAATTTATATGTATTTTCAAAATATCAAGACGTTTGATATTTTCATACATTTCATACCTATTTTCAGAATATCAAGATGTTTGATATTTTCATATATTTCATACCTATTTTCAAAATATCAAGTTGTTAGATTTTTTCGATATTTTCCTATATATTTTTCATATATGTTTTTGTAATATCAAAATGTTTTACATTTGAATACATTTGATATTTATTTTCAAAATACCTATACTTTTGCTATTTATTTTGATAATATCTAGGTGTTTGTTTTATTTTCGATATTTTCATATATTTGATATTATTTTGTAAAATATCAAGATATTTTATATTTATTTTCAAAACATCAGGAAGTTTTAAATTTTTTTTTATATTTGAATTTTATTTTCAAAATAACAAGATGTTTGATATTTTCGATATTTTCATACATTTGATATTTATTTTCAAAATTTCGAGATGTTTATATTTTCATAATTTTAAGACGTTTCATATTTTCATATTTGATATTTTTTTCAACATATCAAGACATTTGATATTTTCAAATATTTTATATTTATTTTCGAAATATTGAGGTGTTTGTTATTTTCTATATTTTCATGTATTTGAAATTTATTTTCAAAATATCAAGACTTTTGATATTTTCATATATTTGAAACTGATTTTCAAAATATCCTGACTTTTCATATTTGAATACATTTGAAAATTATTTCCAAATGACGTTTAATATTTTCATATATTTGATATTTATTTTCAAAATATCAAGATCGAATGATATTTTCGACATTTGCAATATATTGGATATTCATTTTCAAAATATCAAGACATTTGTTATTTTCATATATTTAATTTTTTTTTAAATATCGAGTTGTTTGTTATTTTCGATGTTTTCACATTTTTTAAATTTATTTTCATATATTCACATATTTGAAATTAATTTTCAAAATAACAAGACATTTGATATTTTTCTATATTTGATATTTATTTTCAAAATATCAAGATGCTTGATATTTTTATATACTTTAAATTTATTTCCAAAATGTCAAGACGTTTAATATTTTCATATATTTGATATTTATTTTCAAAATATCAAGATATTTGATGTTTTCAACATTTTCATAAATTTTATATTTATTTTCAAAATGTCAAGGCATATGATATTTTCATATATTCGATATTTATTTTCGAACTCTCGAGATGTTTGTTATTTTCCATATTTTCACGTATTTGAAATTTATTTTCAAAATATCAAGACTTATGATATTTTCATACATTTGAAACTGATTTTCAAAATATGAAGACTTTTCGTATTTTTATATATTTGAAATTTATTTCCAAAATGACATTTGATATTTTCATATATTTGATATTTATTTTCGAAATATCATGACGTTTGACATTCTATTAAATTTATTTTCAAAATATCAAGACGTTTGATATTTTCATATATTTGAAACTGATTTTCAAAATATCAAGACTTTTCATATTTATATGTATTTGAAATTATTTCTAAAATGACGTTTGACATTTTCATATATTTGATATTTATTTTCAAAATATCAAGATATTTGTTATTTTCGATATTTTCATATATATGATTTACAAAGCTGCCAGGTATCCGGTTTTTTGGAGACCAGTACTTTAATACAGATAATGTTCTTTAATTTAATTGGAACAAATCGGAGATTTAAAAGAACAACATTTTTTCTGAGATAATAGTGGTGTGCAAAAAGCCGGAGACCGTGGCAACTATGTATCATATTTGTTTTCAAAATATAAAGGCGTTTGATATTTTTATACGTTTGATACTTATTTTCAAAATATCAAGAATTTTTATATTTATTTTTTAAATATCAAGATGTTTTACATTTTAATATATTTGAAATTTATTTTCAAAATATCTATACTTTTAATATTTTAATATATTTCATACTTATTTTCAAAATATCACTACATTTGATATTTATTTTGAAAATATCAAGATGTTTATTATTTTCGATAATTTCATATTTTAAAAATTTATTTTCAAAATATCAAGATGCAAGGCTACATTGACTTTCAAATTCAGTTTTCTTATAATTAAAATTAATATTTATGACCATAGTTTCCTATTTCGATAACTTTTAAGAGGGTTTTGCGTACTTTTGTGCATTCGCACGCAATATCTGCTTCAGGCACGCGCATTTTAAAACACCCATTGCATAGTTGCTAACTTTTACGCTTTCGTCTTCCCATTAAAATTTAATATTTGATATTTATTTTCAAAATATCAAGTTGTTTGATATTTTCAATATTTTTATGTAATTTATATGTATTTTCAAAATATCAAGACGTTTGATATTTTCATACATTTCATACCTATTTTCAGAATATCAAGATGTTTGATATTTTCATATATTTCATACCTATTTTCAAAATATCAAGTTGTTAGATTTTTTCGATATTTTCCTATATATTTTTCATATATGTTTTTGTAATATCAAAATGTTTTACATTTGAATACATTTGATATTTATTTTCAAAATACCTATACTTTTGCTATTTATTTTGATAATATCTAGGTGTTTGTTTTATTTTCGATATTTTCATATATTTGATATTATTTTCCAAAATATCAAGATATTTTATATTTATTTTCAAAACATCAGGAAGTTTAAAATTTTTTTTATATTTGAATTTTATTTTCAAAATAACAAGATGTTTGATATTTCCGATATTTTCATACATTTGATATTTATTTTCAAAATTTCGAGATGTTTATATTTTCATAATTTCAAGACGTTTCATATTTTCATATTTGATATTTTTTTTCAACATATCAAGACATTTGATATTTTCAAATATTTTATATTTATTTTCGAAATATTGAGATGTTTGTTATTTTCTATATTTTCATGTATTTGAAATTTATTTTCAAAATATCAAGACTTTTGATATTTTCATATATTTGAAACTGATTTTCAAAATATCCTGACTTTTCATATTTGAATACATTTGAAAATTATTTCCAAATGACGTTTAATATTTTCATATATTTGATATTTATTTTCAAAATATCAAGATCGAATGATATTTTCGACATTTGCAATATATTGGATATTCATTTTCAAAATATCAAGACATTTGTTATTTTCATATATTTAATTTTTTTTTAAATATCGAGATGTTTGTTATTTTCGATGTTTTCACATTTTTTAAATTTATTTTCATATATTCATATATTTGAAATTAATTTTCAAAATAACAAGACGTTTGATATTTTTCTATATTTGATATTTATTTTCAAAATATCAAGATGCTTGATATTTTTATATACTTTAAATTTATTTCCAAAATGTCAAGACGTTTAATATTTTCATATATTTGATATTTATTTTCAAAATATCAAGATATTTGATGTTTTCAACATTTTCATAAATTTTATATTTATTTTCAAAATGTCAAGGCATATGATATTTTCATATATTCGATATTTATTTTCGAACTCTCGAGATGTTTGTTATTTTCCATATTTTCACGTATTTGAAATTTATTTTCAAAATATCAAGACTTATGATATTTTCATACATTTGAAACTGATTTTCAAAATATGAAGACTTTTCGTATTTTTATATATTTGAAATTTATTTCCAAAATGACATTTGATATTTTCATATATTTGATATTTATTTTCGAAATATCATGACGTTTGACATTCTATTAAATTTATTTTCAAAATATCAAGACGTTTGATATTTTCATATAGTTGAAACTGATTTTCAAAATATCAAGACTTTTCATATTTATATGTATTTGAAATTATTTCTAAAATGACGTTTGACATTTTCATATATTTGATATTTATTTTCAGAATATCAAGATATTTGTTATTTTCGATATTTTCATATATATGATTTACAAAGCTGCCAGGTATCCGGTTTTTTGGAGACCAGTACTTTAATACAGATAATGTTCTTTAATTTAATTGGAACAAATCGGAGATTTAAAAGAACAACATTTTTTCTGAGATAATAGTGGTGTGCAAAAAGCCGGAGACCGTGGCAACTATGTATCATATTTGTTTTCAAAATATAAAGGCGTTTGATATTTTTATACGTTTGATACTTATTTTCAAAATATCAAGAATTTTTATATTTATTTTTTAAATATCAAGATGTTTTACATTTTAATATATTTGAAATTTATTTTCAAAATATCTATACTTTTAATATTTTAATATATTTCATACTTATTTTCAAAATATCACTACATTTGATATTTATTTTGAAAATATCAAGATGTTTATTATTTTCGATAATTTCATATTTTAAAAATTTATTTTCAAAATATCAAGATGCAAGGCTACATTGACTTTCAAATTCAGTTTTCTTATAATTAAAATTAATATTTATGACCATAGTTTCCTATTTCGATAACTTTTAAGAGGGTTTTGCGTACTTTTGTGCATTCGCACGCAATATCTGCTTCAGGCACGCGCATTTTAAAACACCCATTGCATAGTTGCTAACTTTTACGCTTTCGTCTTCCCATTAAAATTTAATATTTGATATTTATTTTCAAAATATCAAGTTGTTTGATATTTTCAATATTTTTATGTAATTTATATGTATTTTCAAAATATCAAGACGTTTGATATTTTCATACATTTCATACCTATTTTCAGAATATCAAGATGTTTGATATTTTCATATATTTCATACCTATTTTCAAAATATCAAGTTGTTAGATTTTTTCGATATTTTCCTATATATTTTTCATATATGTTTTTGTAATATCAAAATGTTTTACATTTGAATACATTTGATATTTATTTTCAAAATACCTATACTTTTGCTATTTATTTTGATAATATCTAGGTGTTTGTTTTATTTTCGATATTTTCATATATTTGATATTATTTTCCAAAATATCAAGATATTTTATATTTATTTTCAAAACATCAGGAAGTTTAAAATTTTTTTTATATTTGAATTTTATTTTCAAAATAACAAGATGTTTGATATTTCCGATATTTTCATACATTTGATATTTATTTTCAAAATTTCGAGATGTTTATATTTTCATAATTTCAAGACGTTTCATATTTTCATATTTGATATTTTTTTTCAACATATCAAGACATTTGATATTTTCAAATATTTTATATTTATTTTCGAAATATTGAGATGTTTGTTATTTTCTATATTTTCATGTATTTGAAATTTATTTTCAAAATATCAAGACTTTTGATATTTTCATATATTTGAAACTGATTTTCAAAATATCCTGACTTTTCATATTTGAATACATTTGAAAATTATTTCCAAATGACGTTTAATATTTTCATATATTTGATATTTATTTTCAAAATATCAAGATCGAATGATATTTTCGACATTTGCAATATATTGGATATTCATTTTCAAAATATCAAGACATTTGTTATTTTCATATATTTAATTTTTTTTTAAATATCGAGATGTTTGTTATTTTCGATGTTTTCACATTTTTTAAATTTATTTTCATATATTCATATATTTGAAATTAATTTTCAAAATAACAAGACGTTTGATATTTTTCTATATTTGATATTTATTTTCAAAATATCAAGATGCTTGATATTTTTATATACTTTAAATTTATTTCCAAAATGTCAAGACGTTTAATATTTTCATATATTTGATATTTATTTTCAAAATATCAAGATATTTGATGTTTTCAACATTTTCATAAATTTTATATTTATTTTCAAAATGTCAAGGCATATGATATTTTCATATATTCGATATTTATTTTCGAACTCTCGAGATGTTTGTTATTTTCCATATTTTCACGTACTTGAAATTTATTTTCAAAATATCAAGACTTATGATATTTTCATACATTTGAAACTGATTTTCAAAATATGAAGACTTTTCGTATTTTTATATATTTGAAATTTATTTCCAAAATGACATTTGATATTTTCATATATTTGATATTTATTTTCGAAATATCATGACGTTTGACATTCTATTAAATTTATTTTCAAAATATCAAAACGTTTGATATTTTGATATATTTGAAACTGATTTTCAAAATATCAAGACTTTTCATATTTATATATATTTGAAATTTATTTCCAAAATGGCGTTTGATATTTTCATATATTTGATATTTATTTTCAAAATATCAAGATGAATGATATTTTCGACATTTTCATATATTTGATATTTATTTTCAAAATATCAAGACATTTGATATTTTCTTTTTTTTTTTCGAAATACCGAGATGTTTGTTATTTTCGATATTTTCTTATTTTTTTAAATTTATTTTCAAATATTCATATATTTGAAATTAATTTTCAAAATAACAAGATGTTTGATATTTTTATATACTTGAAATTTATTTCCAAAATGTCAAGGCGTTTGATATTTTCATATATTTGATATTTATTTTCAAAATATCAAGATATTTGATATTTTCAACATTTTCATAAATTTTATATGTTTTTAGATTTTTGTAGATGTTGTTTCTAATTTTATATGTTTAAAGATGTTTGTTATTTTCGATATTTTCATGTATTTGATTTGCAGAGTTGCCAAGTCTCCGGCTTTTGGATACCAGTATTTTAAAATGATAATGTTCTTTTATTAAATTGGAACATTTCGGAGATTCAAAAGAACAACATTTTCTGTGAGAAAATAGTGGTGTGCAAAAAGCCGGAGACTTGGCAACTATGTATGATATTTATTTTCAAAATATCAAGACGTTTGACATTTTTATAAAATTTAAATTTATTTTCAAAATATTAAGACCTTTGACATTTTTATATATTTGAATTTTTTTTTCAAAATATTAAGAGGTTTGATATTTTTATATATTTAAAGTTATTTTCAAAACATTAAAACGTTTGATATTTTTCTATATTTGAAATATATTTTTAAAATATCAAGACGTTTGATGTTTTCATAGATTTGGACATTTATTTTCAAAATATCGAGATTTTTATACTTTCGATATTTTCATATATTTGAAATTTATTTTCAAAATATTAAGATGTTTGATATTTTGATATATTTTATATTTATTTCCATAAGACGGTTGATATTTTCATATATTTGAAATTGATTTTCAAAATATCAAGACTTTTCTTATTTTTATATATCTGAGATTTTTTTCTAAACATATCAAGACTTTACATGTTTTTATATATTTGAAATTTATTTCCAAAATGTCAAGACGTTTGATATTTGTTTTCAAAATATCAAGATGTTTGATATTTTCGACATGTTCATATATTTGAAATTTATTTTCAAAATATCAAGTTGTTTGATATTTTCGATATTTTCATACATTTCATATTTATTTTCAAAATTTCAAGACGATTGATATTTTCGATATTTTCATACATTTCATATTTATTTTCAAAATTTCAAGACGTTTGATAGTTTTATATATTTTATATTTATTTTCAAAATATCAAGATGTTTGATATTTTCATATATTTTCATATATTTTTAAAATATCAAGACGTTTGATGTTTTCATAGATTTGGACATTTATTTTCTAAATATCGAGATTTTTATACTTTCGATATTTTCATATATTTGAAATTTATTTTCAAAATATTAAGATGTTTGATATTTCTTTATATCTTATATTTATTTCCAAAATGTTAAGACGTTTGATATTTTCATATATTTGAAATTGATTTTCAAAATATCAAGACTTTTCTTATTTTTATATATTTAAGATTTTTTTCTAAACATATCAAGACTTTACATGTTTTTATATATTTGAAATTTATTTTCAAAATGTCAAGACGTTTGATATTTGTTTTCAAAATATCAAGATGTTTGATATTTTCGACATGTTCATATATTTGATATTTATTTTCAAAATATCAAGAAGTTTGACATTTTTATATATTTGAAATTTATTTTCAAAATATCAAGTTGTTTGATATTTTCGATATTTTCATACATTTCATATTTATTTTCAAAATTTCAAGACAATTGATATTTTCGATATTTTCATACATTTCATATTTATTTTCAAAATTTCAAGAAGTTTGACATTTTTATATATTTGAAATTTATTTTCAAAATATCAAGTTGTTTGATATTTTCGATATTTTCATACATTTCATATTTATTTTCAAAATTTCAAGACGGTTGATATTTTCGATATTTTCATACATTTCATATTTATTTTCAAAATTTCAAGACGTTTGATAGTTTTATATATTTTATATTTATTTTCAAAATATCAAGATATTTGATATTTTCATATATTTGATATTTATTTTCAAAATATCAAGATGTTTAAAATTTTCGATATTTTCATATATTTGATAGTTATTTTTAAAACACCAAGACGTTTGATATTTTCACATATTTGATATTTATTTTCAAAATATCAAGATGTTGGATATTTTCATATATTTGATATTTATTTTCAAAATATCAAGATGTTTAAAATTTTCGATATTTTCATATATTTGATAGTTATTTTTAAAACATCAAGACGTTTGATATTTTCACATATTTGATATTTATTTTCAAAATACCAAGATGTTTGATATTTTCACGTATTGAATATTTATTTTCAAAATATCAAGACGTTTGGTATTTTCATATATTTGATATTTATTTTCAAAATATCAATACGCTTGACATTTTCATATATTCGATATTTGTTTTCAAAATATAAAGATGTTTGATATTTTCAACATTTTCCTATATTATATATTTATATTATTTGATATTTATTTTCAAAATATGAAGATGTTTGATATTTTCGATGTTTTCGTATGTAATATATTTATTTTAAAAATATCAAGACATTTCATATTTTCATATGTTTGATATTGATTTTCAAAATATCAATACGTTTGATATTTTCATATATTCAATATTTATTTTCAAAATATAAAGATGTTTGATATTTTCGTATACTATATATTTATTTTCAAAATATCAAGACGTTTGATGTTTTCATATATTCGATATTTATTTTCAAAATATGAAAATACGGTTGATATTTTCGCACATTCGATATTTATTTTTAAACTATAAAGATGTTTTATATTTTCGATATTTTCGTATGTTATATTTATTTTCAAAATACCAAGACGTTTGATAATTTCATATATTTGATATTTATTTTCAAAACAGGAAGATTTTTTATATTTTCGTATATTATATATTTATTTTCAAAATACCAAGACGTTTGATAATTTCATATATTTGATATTTATTTTCAAAATATGAAGATTTTTTATATTTTCGTATATTATATATTTATTTTCAAAATATCAAGACGTGTTGGGATATTTTGATATATTTGATAATGATTTTCAAAATATAATAACAGTGCAATAGATTTTTGACATTCTCAGTCAAAGCAGGTGTGAATAAAATATTCAACTCTTATTGAATATGTCGTTTTGAAGACAAAAAAAAAAAAAAAAAAAAAAAAAAAAAAATCTTTTGTCTCTGGCAGTGTTTTTCTACGCCAAAGAGGAAAAATATCTTTTCGGAGCTTAACACTGGGAGTTTTATTTTTAAATGTAGAACAAATAATTATATGGGACATAATAAATTCGGCCTTTGAAAGATAAACTATCTAATTCAGATATTCAGTTATTTACTGCTTCATTAGAAAAGTATCTTTTCTGTTTTAATGTTTAGTTCTGTTTTTTAAACCGTACAGCACGTTTTGAAATGAAAAAGCAGTCAAATTTAGATTTATGGTAAAATTTCTCAATTTTATTTTTTTAAACGGTATTTTGTATTTAAATTGTTTTGTTTAAAGCATAAAATTTTCTTGATAATTGATACTGAATTCTATAGTTTATTTTCTTATGAGTGTATAAAGCAATTTTTTTCTAGTTTCAGTGGTCTTGAATTTTGTTCTAAGTGATAAAAAAGAAAATTGGGTGACTGCGCCAGTAGTTGATACCCCTCCAGTAGTTGATCAAATGTTTAAAATAGTGCGCCATTTCAGGCGGAAATGAATTTTAGACGTGGCACTAGACATAATATTTTTGTTTGAATGTTGGAGCACCTGTTGCCACATTGTTGACAGCTGCCTTCTGTAACAGAAGCCATTTTATGAATTTTTTTTTAATAGAAAATGTAAAAATTTAGTTTTAGATTACTTGGAGATGATTACGATAAGTTAAAATAATCGACTTCCATCTTGTTTATTTCAAATAATAGTTTTATATGAATTATTGTTAATCACAGCTTAAGCATGATATTTTAAAGATTAATTTTTGAATTTTCGACTGATTTCTTCGATTGATACACTACTGGGTAAATGGCAGTCATTGAATCTACAGTAAACTCTGTCTAAGGCGGAATCGATCGGGACTGAGAAAATTTTCCGTGATAGACAATATTCCGGCTTATGCAAAAAAGCCCCCCCCCCCCCACACACACACACACCCAAAAGAAAAAAAATGAATAATTAAAAAAAAAAAAAAAATTCGAAGATGATGAGTTTTCATTGATTTTCCTGACTCGAAAATCACTTGAAAACTGAAATTCGGAAAGATCTTTTGTCTTTATAGATAAATGAGAAACGCTATTCAATTTCTTAGTACTGCTGTAATACATGCGAATTGGAAATTTACACATACACACGTACAAAAAACAATAAACTTTGAGAATGAGACCGAACGCTGTATAACTTTGAATTTGAGTACAACTTTAAAGTATAATACATTGTACTTTTGAAATATATATTTTGATAAATGTTCATTCTACTAGAAATATTAACTCTTAAAGGCAATTTTGTATTTGAAAAAATGGCATTAGCATAAATTCCTTAAAATTTAAACAGGTTCTGTTCTTTTGAAACAACTTTTTCAAAGTGTTACGGAATATAACTAAGATGGTCGACATTGATTATTTAACTTATCAGTTTTAAAGTTTAATAAACAAAATGCCTTTCATTTTTAAATTATCCTTTTTTTCGCCTTATGCAAAATTTTGGTTTCGGTGGGACCTTAAAATCCTTTCCGTTTCCGCGTTAGACAGATTCCGCCTTATGCAGCATGAATTAATGTAATTTTCTATGGGTTCGCCGGGACTTGAAAATTTTCCGCGGTAGACAGGTTTTCGGCTTATACAGAGTCCGCCTTAGACAGAATTTTCTGTATTTACTTATAATTTTGTTGCTATTTAATTTAAGCAGATTTCAGTTTTGCCTATTATAGGACATTCATTAAGGGTTGTAGCCATCATGTTAGTTTACTTCTAATACTTAAAAGGAAGGAAATATAATATAAACCCCGCAGCAACGACCTTATTTGATCAACTATACTCGCTCAGTCACCCTATATTTTTCGGATATATTTTAAGAACTGTTTTGTTTTATAAAATATAAATTTCTCTTGATATATAATACTCGATACTGAATCTTATAGTTTGTTTTCTTATGAGTGTTTAAAGGAATTTTTTTCTGTTTTCAATTAACCTTCAATTGAGGATGTGGGTTTCAAAACTCACCTTATCCAGAAAATCGGATTTTTGGAAATCGCGAAAACCTTTGACTGCGTCCATTGGTTTTCATTGTAAACCATGATTTTACAATGCCAGAAATACACGATAGGACTAGTTTTTTTTTCCATACTGTAATTTTTTTTTTTTTTTTCTTTTGACGGA
The DNA here is from genome assembly GCA_963932465.1 of Maratus speciosus. Taxonomy (NCBI): domain Eukaryota; kingdom Metazoa; phylum Arthropoda; class Arachnida; order Araneae; family Salticidae; genus Maratus; species Maratus speciosus. Next base: position 460,651,796 of record OZ010799.1, on the reverse strand, counting down.
GGCTTACCAATAGAATAGATTAAGGGATCTTAGGATTCTTAAAGCTTTAAAAAGTTTTATTTTTAATTTTTCAATTCCTACTATTAGCTCACACTCTCCTATATTTATTTATTTATTTATTTATATATCTTGTTCAAATTTTCAATCGTTAATAAAATGCTTATTATTCATCCAATCAAGTTCAATTTTTTTTTAAACTTGTAGTGGATGACACTTGATGTTAATCCAGTTTTTTTTCAAATATTAATTCGTTAATTAAATTAAATTAATTAATTTTCAATAATTGAGAAAGCCCTCTTCTTGATCAAGGCATTTTAAGCGCCACTCAGAGGGAAAGAAGAATGGGAGAAAAAAAATTCTCTTATTGACCTAAGAAGGAATTGACTTAATTTTTTTTTTTTATATTACTTGTTTTAGATGTTAAACTCCTATCTTTTCTAAACGTTTTGATATAATTATTTTCTTGAAATTTCCATTAGAACATAAGTTATGGCTTTTAGAATTATACCCACCCAATAGCTGAAGCGGTGTTTTCGAAACTTGGAAGTCATTTTTCTCCAAATGACGTTTTTGGGCATAACGCGCGCGCCTCAAAAACTTCCGAATATTTTTTCATGAAATTTTCAAAACATGTGTTTCATGTTAATCTGTATAAACTGAACCTAAAATTTCCCTTTTTTATTGTTATAAAAATTACTTTTTTAGGTGATTATGGTGTTGAAGATTTCTAAATGTTGCATTAGCTAAATACAACTTTGCATTAAAAATATAAAAATGCTTTAAATACAAATTTATTTAATTTCAAGGTAATCATTACAATCTGAAGTATAAGTAGGCACTAAAATTTTCATTCTAGATGCAAAATTTATTTTGTAATCCTGCGCGTAATCTGTTATGTCGATTTTCTGCTCGTCAAATGTTTGACAGTTTGGAGTCCCCTGTTAATGTTAATTCTGCATCTTGCAATTTTTTAAATATTTGAAATGAAAGAACATACTATATCTTTCATCCCAATTAAAACTGTGTCTTAAAATCAAATACATTTTAAGGTATTAAATGTCGAAAAGTACTAAATGCTTTTTCTTTTTTTTTTAATCATTTTTTCCAATTTTAAAGAGTCCTGAGACCCCTTAACCCTCTCGCTGAGCAACCCGAGAGTTTCTCGGGCAACGTAAAAGTAGCAAAATTTGCGCAATCCGAGATTTCATCGGGGGTGCATTTTCCCGTCTAATTAACCCTCCTTGATCATTCCCACCAGTTACTTTTTATTGTAAATTTTGCCTTATATAATCTTAGCACTTTCCCCGATTAAATCAGACGAAAATTTTTGTTTTGAAAAACCGGTGACAAAAGAATAAAAATTCTTAAAAGACGCTCGTCGCGAAGGAATTAAATACGCTATTTTGATAAAACAATTACGCAGCGAGAGGGTTAATAATGAAAACTCGATTTTTTAATTTTGGGATGAGGCACGTTTCACGTCCTCAATTGTTTTCTAAGTGATAAAAAAGAAAAATGTGTTTTTCGAATAGTATTTTATTAATTTTTCATGTTAGATGCAACATCTTTTAGATTCTAATTTATTTTAGGTTTGAAAATATTTATTATTGGCAGTTTGTTGGGTTTTTTTTTTTTTCAGAAATATCGGATGTTATTATTTTCCAAAATATAATATTTACTAATCCTGGTCCCCCATCGTCCAACTGTTTTTCTTTTTTCTTCTTCTTCTTCTTTTAAGGGAACCCGGGAAAGCAAAATTCAACTAAAAAATAGATTTTTACTTTTTTAATCATTAAATAGTTTAAACTTTTATCTTTCCAACGATGTGTCACACATGTTTATATATAAAAAAAATAAGTGTTGAAATTAATCATTCTTTCTAATAGTACTTCACAGATTGGTCGCCATTTAAATCTTTAATTGACTTTTTCTGAAAACTTGGATTTTTCATGTTTATGTTCCTTTTTTTCAATATCTATTAAACTTAAGAACTCAGATTTTTATTTAATACGTATATAATGATATATTGTATACTTTAACACAGGGATTTAATGATTTGTTGAGAATTATTTATTTTAGGCAGTGAAATCGTACCAAAAATGCTAATTTAAAAATGACTTTCAATAAATAATTAATAATTATTTTTGAGTTTCACTTAGAAAGAAAATGGTCTGTTAAAATACGTAAATCATGTTATTTTAACTACTCTAAAAACTCTAGACCTCTATCTTTCACCATTTCTGAGAAAAGGTACATAAAGTTGATGAATTTAACATGGCGGAGATGGGGCTTTCCCGGTCCCCTTAAACCTATTTATCGATAACTTGCTACTCAGCACGGTAATTACTACTTCTCTATCAATATGATAGTCTATGTTTTTCCCAGATAACTCCTCATTTTCTCTTAATTTGTCGTGTATGAGTAGGATGATGTCATATGGATTTTCATCAGAGCGGCCCTCCTAAATCAGCTAACTGGGCTCTCTCTCCAAGAACGGAAATAATAACTTCCACTTCTACTTTTTTTCTTTTTTTTTTCCCCCTCTTAGGTCGCCCATAAGTCTAATATTCATTCAGGAAATGCTTTATTTGAACAGGCAACGCAAAATTGAAGGTGGGGGGGGGGGGGGTGATATAGAGAAGAGATTGCTTGTATTTATTATTACTTCTTTTTTCTGTCTCCTTAAATATTTTCTTATTGATATCGGGCAATATCATGGTCTTTGTTGTTTTTCTCCGAAAACTCTCCATTTTTCTTGATTTTGCCGAATAGGATGACGTAATGCAGGTTTTTATCAGCGGCCTTGTACGCCGCCAGCGAAAGAGACACTTCCACCCCCTCTTGTGTGTCACGTGATCAAGATAGGCTGGTTTCCACTCAGTGTGGAACTGCCATGAGATCAAGGTAGGCTGAAAAGCAGCCGAGATCGGTGAAATACCACCTTCTGTTTGTTTGTTTTTTTTTTTCTTTTTTCCATACAGGTGTTAGAGTTACAAAGAAGGTTTCCATAAGCGCATACTCGTAAAAATTTATGCTTACAAGAAAGGTCTCCATAAGCGCATACTCGTAAAAATTTATGCTTACAAGAAAGGTCTCCATACGGGCATACTCAGAAAAATCTGAAAAAAATTACAGAATGTTCTTCTCATGTGGGTATATATGTTTAGTAAAAAAAAATCGGCGGAACCTCGATAGAACATCCGTAAAAAAATAGTGAAATTTTTGTTTATTTGGCGACTTATCAGTGGTTGGCGAGGAAATAAAATTTACAAAATACGCTTGTCGGATACTCTTTAAGGAAAAAACTTTTTATGTTGAATTTGTTTAAATAAGTTTAATTTAAATAACTTTAGTTTTGTCATTTTTAGTTTGTTTTAACTATAGTTTTGTCATATATATTTATTTATATGTACTTATAACGAAATTTAACTATCATATTTTACGATTTAAAACAAAACCTAAATTGATTAAAATTGTTCGAAACTCAAAAATATGTCCCATTGAGCTCAGACGATTTTATTTTGTTGCTATGGAAATAGCTTATTCGTTATGGAAATGTATAACGGCAGCGTTCTTCATCTGGCCTTAAAAGTTATTTTTATAACCGGTAAAGCCATTTAATTTTTAAAAATTGTGGATTGGAGAATAAAACAGTGGCAAATTTTCATTCAAAGCGGTAATAAAAAGAAAAGAAAAAGGTGAAATATTTATTTAGCCTTCTTTATAGAACATTTTAAATTAATATTACTGCAAATGTACAGAGAGTTGGAAAATTTAGAACAAAAAATGGAAATGATTCTGAACAAGAGGCTTTTGGCGAGGGAAAGTGCTGCTCGCCAAATCGCGTGTGGCTTTTGTCTTTTCACGCCAATTATTCGAAAGTATTTTATTTTTTTAGAGATTTTCTACTGGAATTCCGCCGTTAAATTCAACTGATCCTTTATTACTTACATGAGTAGTTTCACTAGCATTTTTTTCAACATATTCTGAGTATGCCCAATATGGAGACCTTCCTTGTTAGGTATTATTCGAGCCATATCTGATACAATTGTGCCAAGCATAACACTAATAATACTAATTACAGTAACCCTTGTTTTTTCACAACGTTATAGTTTATTTACTTATTAGAAAGATTGCCCGTCAAAAATGACTGAAAATGAAATATAAAGATATACAACACATGAGAAATAATGTGTTTTTCTCGCTTGTTTCGCAGTGATAGATGAAAATAACACATTTTTGAAAAACTATGTATGTAATGAATGCATTAAAAATGCAATTTAAGAATAAATTAAAATTTGACCACAAAACTTCAGGATATGCGATGTTTTTTTGTAAAAACTCTTTCATTATTTAACTGCTGACCTTGCTCTTCAGTATCTTCGACATAAATTTTAACTGCCCTTCCACTTTACATCTTGAAATACTTACATATAATTGTCCATGAGAAAAAAAAACTGTTATTTTAAATACAGTCCAACTGTAGAAAATATTTGTCCTTGTGACTTATTCAACGCCATTGCAAATGACAGTACAACTGGAAATTTCATTCATATCTATTCATTTCATTCATTACTCATTCATTTCAAATGCGCCAGTGCAATTTAACTTTATTTTTATGATATTATATTATATTAAATACGTATGTATGTATATATATGTAAAGTTGGCGCCCGACCTTTAATTTTTTTCTTGGTCAGGAGAAAATAAAACAATTTCTTTTCTGGCCCCAAAATTATTTTCTACTTTTTAGTGCATTTAAATATATATGTGTATTTTCTACATTTTTGTGAATGTTAACGAAAGCATGTCTTAGAAGAAATACATTTATTTTATTTTCAATTTTTTTTTTCTCATACAGCTCTTTTTTAGTCTTTGTTTTAAATTTATTTTTGTCCTAAATTTTTAGTCTTACAGTGCTTTCTTAGAAATTTTAGAATTTACTATTTAAACTTTTCGTCTTTAAACTTTTGCCAAACTTCTTTCTTCGCCAAGGCAGTTTTCTCTATTTCGAAAAGGCCCCTATACCTGAAAAGTACCGAGAATTTAATTTCTGCATCCGGCTATGTAAAGCCCATTAAAATCGGATAGGAGCTCAGATAGTACAGCGCTGTCTAGTGGCGGTTATTTTATTAGTGGCATCGGGATGAAGATGTAAAAATGTACATTTTCGTATATTGCTCTTTAAATTCCGACCCATAAATTTTGAAAAAAAAAACTTAAATGTGCTGAGCTTAAATTAAATTGTGGTGATCTCGATTATAAAGATTAATGGGTTTCAATGGGAATTTCGCTAAATTAGCCAGCTATCGATAAGTTGGCTTCATATATGGCAACTTATTTTTATCGCCAAATTTGGCGGTATTTCTCCAAATCATTTTGCCAAGTTGGTCAAAATTTGACGCTACTTTAGTAACCCTGTATTAGTACTTTTCAACAATTACTCATTGTTGAAGCTGATACCACTTTCTCCATAGGAAGCCTAAGACATGGCCACAATTAATGAGGTGGTCCTTCCGGAATTGTGAGGGATACACCGAGACTTGGATTTTATATAAATATAGTTTATAGGGGTTTTTTATTTGTAATTTATAGCTTATATATATATGTGTGTATTTAGAGTGTATTTATTATAGTTTATTTATTTTATTTTATTTTGATTTTATAATATTTATCATTTTTAACAATGTTATGCTTTTAATAACTTTAAATTACTACTATGAGCGTGATTGGTATTAATAAAAAAAGTTTGGCAATTTTCAGCCATTTTTGGCGATCTATCCCCTGGCCCATAGATAATACGTAAGTACCGAAAAATTTGAAAAACTTACGTAATATGTTTTTCATGAGGGTATATATGTTTATATAACAAATCTTACGGAATCTCTACAGATATCGTCCGTAAAAAATATTGAATATTTCCTTTTCTTGACGATTTATTGCTGGTGATTTATTGCGACACCATGAAATTTCAAAATGTACGCTTGTTAAGCTAAATACTTTTTGAGGTACAACTTTTTCTATTCTTCATACTAAACTAGTTTAAGAAAGTTTAACTTAAATAAATATATTTATGTAACTACAAATTTGACAGATACATTTATATGTATATTTAATGAAATCTAACGATACTATTATACGGTTTAAAACACAATTTAAATTGATTAAAATTGTTCCAAATTCAAATTTAAGAACCAATTCTGAGCACTGTATTAGTGTTGGAGATAACAAGAGAAAAAGTAGGTTCTTTGATATGAAAATGTGTAGCGACACCGTTATTTATTGTAGGGCTGCGGAGTCGGAGTCGGATCTGTTAAAATTCCCGGGGTCGAAGTTGTCCATTTTACAAGCAGGGCTGCGTTGTCAGAGTCGGAGTCAGGTCCATTTTTGAGCAAAAGAGTCGGGAGTCGGAGTCGAATCTGTTAAAATTCCCGGGATTACACATTAATTTTAACACAACTATAGTAATTGGTAAATAAATCATATGAGATGTAAATTTCCAACTGGGCGAAAAGCCAAGGGATCCTTGGTCCGGAGATGTTCGTCCAGTTGGAAATTTACATTTTCAAATCCTTCGAAGGGCGCTGGGTTGGGTAGCCCTGATCTAGGGTGTTATTTGGTTTGTGCAAAAGCGATGAATGTGTTTTTATTTCAACTTCGGATCTCAAGAAGTTAAACAAGGAGCGGAGCAATAAAAACTTCTTATGGCTGTTCTCAAATCCCCTGCTCAACTAACGCGAAACGTTCTTGCACATTTTCCGACTCATTTAGATGCGTTCGTAATTGAACAGCTAAGTGGAAGAACATGTTAAGTAACAAAAATTACATTTCAAAAAAATTGAGGTGAAAGTTTTTGCTGTCAATTTTAATTATTTATTTTCCGTTTGATACCATGTGTTTAAAATACAGGGTGTTTATAAAGTCCCGGACCCATTTTGATGTTTAATGACTCATAAAATAATGAAGATATAAACAGATTTATGGCGTTTATTGATGGAATAACTCATATATTTTCCTTTTCAGGTTTGAATATCTTTACTTTTGTAAATATCGTCTGCGCGTGTGGTTAATTTCAGATAATTTCATTTTCCAGTCTAAATATCTGTACTTTTCTAAATATCGTCTGCTTATTAATTGCATTTTTCTCTCTTTTGTTTTTGGCAACTATTGCAATGTTACGTATACTTAGACATGTTGGAAAACTTCGTATATCCACAACTAGAAAAGCTTCAGCCACATGTCATTTTGCAACAAGATGGTACACCACCTCATTGGGGTACCATCGTTCGTACTTCTTTGAATGACCATTTTCCAGGAAGATGGATTGGGCGAGGAGGTTCAATTCCTTGGCCACCCAGATCACCTGATATAACCCCGCTGGACTTTTTCCTTTGGGGATTTGTAAAGGACAATGTTTACAGGAGGAGAGTGTCGAACATTGATGACTTAAAAGCCAGAATTACAACCGCAATAGCCTCTGTGGATGCCGACATGCTTGCCGCTACCTGGCGTGAAATTGACTATCGACTTGATTCTCCGTGCGACGAAGGGGGCACACGTGGAAGTTCATTGACAAGGGTCATGAAGCTTTTTGAGTCTATCTAACCATTTATGTTATTAATTTTAATCTATCTTTATTATTTCATGAGTTATTAAACATCAAAATGGGTCCGGGACTTTATAAACACTATTAACAGGTATGGTACTAAACTCTCTCAGAAAAACTTATTCATATTTCATTTTCAAATACTGAAAATTATTAATATTATTGACATTATTAAATATTAAAATATTAAATATTAATGAATAATCTCTTAAATATTCAAGACTAAATAGAATCTTAGTATTTTAGCTTCACCCTGTGATAGGATACCTCATAACGCTTTCATCCAAAAGATTTAAAAAAAATTAGAAAATGTAGCATAACATGTTCATCCACTCAGCTCTTCAATTATATAAATAAGTAGCACCTATGGGCGTCGTTCAGTCCGTCTGTCTGTCCGTCCGTATTTAACAAAGCAAAAACTACCAAACCGAATGATCTGAAATTTTAGATATATAATTGTTGCAAAATTTTGTCGAGTCATTTCAAATTTTATAAAAATCGGATGTATAGTTTAATGACAGGGGTAGTCACAAATTTTTCGTTACAGGGCGGCCCATGGGGAAAAAAAATATTTCAAGTGCATTTGAATGATGTGACAGCCTTTCGAACAGAATGAAATGAATAGGCACTTATGAAGGGCACTAAAATATACATTCAGTACAAGTTCAGTACAAAAAATATTTATAAAACTAGTTATAGTACGAACGCACCTCATTTGCCACGTTTAACGTGCAATTTCCAACTTGTTTTTAAACGTAAAAAGCACAAAATTAGCACGACTGGAAGCGATGTGAAATCTAATGGCGTTTACCATTTTATTTTTAAATAAATTACTTATTGAGTTATAAGCGGTATTTGTCAAGTAACGACAGAGTTTTCTCCTTTCTGTCGCTTTCACGTCCGGAAATTCAGTTCGAAAAGCCTACTTTGACGGTATTTTCTAAAAGATCTTTTGCGTTTATCAAAAAATAGAAAACGTCTTTCGATGACATAGTTTCTGAATAACAACACCTACCCATTTAATGCGTTTCCGAATAAAAACAAATTAAAAAAATGTGTCAGACTGTATCTCTTTTGAATTTGAGACCATCCTTAATTTTTTTGTTACATTTCGTCTTCTTTCTTTTCTCTTGGGCTGATATTCATTCAGGAAATGCTGTGTTTGAGCAGGCGACGTAAAATGGAGAGGGGGTGAGCGGGAGATCTACTGAACAGATTGTCTGTGTTTGTTTTTTGTCCTGTCTCTTTAAATGCTAGTGTATTGTCATAACGGAGAGAGGTTGATTTGGACGTGAGAAAGCTGCGATCTGATAAGCCTTTTATCTCTTTTAGATTTTCCCATGATTAAAAATACAGCGAAAGCTCCCTCAATTGGACACTCGCCGCTTCTGTCAACGAAGCGTGCTGCTGTCGAGATTATTAATAATTCCAGTTTTCTGGAATTTCCCTTAAATGGGGCGATGGGACCGTCTTTGTCTGGCTTCGTGTTAGAAGAATGTGAATTTCGAAGTGTAATAGTAGTAGGAGAGCTGTTGAACATTTTTGAGTAGGTATTTGAGGCACCCTGAAAATTTGTGCAACACTTCTTTTGTTATGCCTGAATACAAAATCGAATGTCTGGCTGAAGGATCGTGACCAAAAACTGTGCCAGACACGTGTCAAGTGCCATTTGGCACTTGACACGTGTCTGGCACAGTTTTTGTGCCGACTAAAGTGTCTATCATTTTCAAAATATTTTTTTCTAAGCATAAATATTATTCTGCCTCAATCTCAGCGTGCCTCAAATACCTATTTTGGGTAGTCAAAAAATGGCATTTGACACGTGTCTGGCACGGTTTTTGGGCCGACTAAAGTGTCTGTTGTTTTCAAAATATTTTTTTCTAAGTATAAATATTATTCTGCCTCAATCTCAGCGTGCCTCAAATACCTTTTTTGGGGGGTAGTCAAAAAATGGCACTTGACACGTGTCTGTCACAGTTTTTGGGCCACGATCCTTCAGCCAGACATTCGATTTTGTATTCAGCCATTACAAAAGAAGTGTAGCACAAATTTTCAGGGTGCCTCAAATACCTTTCCTAAAATGTTTAACAGCTCTTGGACTATAGTGTGTTCTTTCTACATTAGGAGAAAAAAAAAAGCACTTTTTATGAATTTTTTGTAAGAAAACTGGATGATGGATCTTTTTGAAATTTTAACAGTTTATTGTACTTATCTTAATGTATACACAAGATTTTTTTTATTAGATTTTGTTGCTTCTACTCCAAGTTATGAACAAATATGTTCAACTGCTTTGGAAAATTCCGTCTGGACGGTGGGCATGATAGCGCCTTGTAGAATTATCTGAAACACAAAAATAATTTTTTTTCGCAAACTTCTAGTTAAATTAAGGGTGTATTCGAAAAAAGGTTTTTCCACCTTCAACAGCTCGAAATTTTCTGAGACATTTTCAGACTCATTTTTAAAAATAAAAACATGAAACTTGCTGGGGTGATTTTTGAAGACATGTTTAACATGCCGTGTGATTTCATTTTCAGCTCAATTAATTAGAATTTGATTTTTAATCAATTATTTTCTCAGTATGACCATTTTTTTCATTCTCAGATCGCCCGCTTCGGAAAATTCGGTTCAAAACGCCAACTTTGACAGCGTTTTTTACAGCATTTTCTGCATTTATCAAAAAATTGAGATGCACGGCACATTATGTAGTTTCTAAATAGGAGAATTTCCCAGTTTGATGAGTTTGACAGAAAAAATGAACTTTAAAATGAATCAGAAAATAAGCAGTTTGGATCGGAATACACCCTTAAAAGAACCTGTAAATTTATTTTTAAAAAGTTATGTAATGGCTGATTAAAAAAAAAAAAATGTTAATAAAATCGCTTTTATTTGTTAATAAGTTTTTTTTTTAAATAATTTTAGTAAAAGCTTTAATTCATATCGAATACAATTGGATAACCTTTAACTTAAATAAAATCAAGATGATCCATTGAGTAGTTTTTAACCATTTGGAAAAATGGTTACTGTCCTCGTCAGGGTAGGAAATCAAAAACATATCTGAAGCTTTTTATTGGTTGAATCCGCATTTTATTCGTTTTCTGATGGGTCTATACAGTAATCTGTATTTTCTCTTTTCTTTCAACAGAGATGTATACTTTTGTTGCCCCTATGACAAAAAAGTAATAAAAACTACAAAAAAAAATAACAACTCAGAAACAAATTGAGATACAGCTTTCAAACAAATTGCATTTAAAAGTACATTTTTTTCTCTATATGACGGTGTAAAAAGTAATATTGTGGGATGTTTAGAAGTTTAAGAATGAAATTTCATTTAAAATGGGCCGTCACATTTCTTGGAAATCTGACGATTGAAAAGCCTTTTCCCGAACAGCCAATGAAATGCTTGGATAATACATAAGTTTCAGGAAATCTGACGAGTTGCAGGCGATTTTTGTCATGGTCGTTGTAATTTGTTAAATTACTTTTTTTTTTTTTTTTTTTTTTTTTTTTTTTTTAATCTTTCCTACCGTGTTAAGAAATGTGGTTGACATTTGTGACAATCTTTTGATATGGGAGAATCCGGATATGAGAGTGCCGGAGTGTCTACTGTACTTAGAAATTTAGTGTTAAGTATTTAAGTTAAATAATTATGAAAATTATTTACTTTCTCGGCTACACTGTCTTGAAGGCATGTGCCAACTCAGATGAAAATAACATTTATTTTATGAGGAAATCGGCACCGATGTCGCTATTTATTGGTTTGGTTTTAATGCAAAAAACATTCAGCTGTACAGAAGTGCAGTTAAAAAAAAAAAATCAAAGTTTTTGTGTGTGAAAAGAATAGAGGTCCACATTCATGTATACCCTGTCACTGAAGTTTTCTAATGTCTAGTAACTGTGTTACTTTTCATCGGGATTTAATTTTATTTTGCACTTTCTGACATATTTAGTTTTGTTCATCTAAATTACAGGAGTCGATGAAGATTTTTTTTTCTTTCTTTCTTTCTTAGGGCGCATTTTGTGAAAAGCAACAGTTATTTTTGGGGAAATTTATTATATTTTTGTGAAAAATTTAATTTTAAAAGGAATGATCCAATCCAGTTACTCCAATTCGAACCAAGCATTCATTAATAATAACCTTTTTAAGCCTCTCATGTTAAAGTTTTTCTTTCGGGTGAACTTGTTTTGTTTGACAATGATACATATTATTATTATTATTCAAACGTATGTTTTTTTTATGGAATGAAATCTTGAGAGTGGCCTATTTTATTAAGAAGGAATTTTTGAAAGGGCATGTTCCATTAAGAGGAATTTTGTGAAGGGGCCTGTTTCATCAAAGGCAATTTTGTGAAGGACCTGTTTCCTTAAAAGGAATTTTATGAAAGAAACTTTTTCATTGGGAGCAATTTTGTGAAGGGACCTGTTTCCTTAAAAGGAATTTTATGAAAGAAACTTTTTCATTAGGAGCAATTTTGTGAAGGGGCCTGTTTTATTAAGAGGAATTTTGTGAAGAAAACTAACCTGTTTCATTAAGAGGAATTTTGTGAAGGGGCCTATTTAATGAAAAGGAATTTTGTGAAGAAAACTAACTTGTTTCATTAAGAGGAATTTTGTGAAGGGGCCTATTTAATGAAAAGCAATTTTGTAAAGGGGTCTGTTTCATTAGAAGGAATTTTGTGATGGGGTCTTTTTCATTAGGAGCAATTTTGTGAAGGGGCCTGTTTCATTAAGAGGAATTTTGTGAAGAGAACTACCTGTTTCATTAACACTAGAACGTCGGAAAATTTTACGCAACTTTTATAAAAATATTTCAAACCAGAAAATTTATTTCAAATTATTTAAGCTGAAGGGTTAACTTATTTCAGTGTAATTTGAATTTAACTTATTTTGTGAAAAAAATTCTGGTTTGAATCGACAATTAGACCATTGTCGGTGTCTAATTAACACCTATTCGGCGTTCTAGTGTTAAGAGGAATTTTGTGAAGGGACCTATTTCATGAAAAGCAATTTTGTAAAGGGGTCTGTTTCATTCGAAGGAATTTTGTGATGGGGTCTTTTTCATTAGGAGCAATTTTGTGAAGGGACCGGTTTCATTAAGAGGAATTTTGTGAAGGGGCCTGTTTCATTAAGAGGAATTTTGTGAAAGGACCTGTTTCATTAAAAGGAATTTCTTAAGGTACCAGTTTCATTGACCCCTTGAGCGTCACGTATGCGTGACGCATAAGGTGTTCAGAATCCTTGATTATTCCCGCCAGTTTTTTTATATTGAAGATCTCGCCTTATTTAATCAGGGCATTTTCCTGATTCAATTAAGCAAAAATTTCCGTTTTGAAAAACCGGTGATAAAAGATTAAAAATTCCGTAAAAGACGCTCGTCGCGAAGGAGTTAAAAACAGTTTTATGAAGGTGCTTTATTAAGGGGTCTCAAGACTCTTAAAATTGGAAAAAATGAAAAAAAAAAGGCAATTTTCAACATTTAATATCTTAAAATGTATTTGATTTTAAGACACAATTTTAACTGGGAATGAAAGATATAAGTATGTTCTTTCATTTCATGTATTTGAAAAATTATAAGATGCAGAATTAGCATTTACAGGGGGCTCCAAACTGTTAGACATTTTTCTAGCAAAAAATCGGCATAACAGCTTACGCGCACGATTACAAAATAAGTGTTGCAACTAGAATGAAATTTTTGGTATCTACTTATACTTCAGATTGTAATAATTACCCTGAACCTAAATAAATTTGTATTGAAAGCTTTTTTATATTTTTAATACAAAGTTTTATTTAGCTAATGCAAAATTAAGAAAATTTCAACAGTATAATCACCTAAAAAAATTATGTTTTGAACAATAAAAAGGAAATTTTAGGTTCAGTTTATACAGACTAACATGAAACATATGTTTTGAAAATTTCATGAAAAAATATTCATAAGTTTTTGAGATTTCGTGCGCGTTATGCCCAAAAACGTCATTTGGAGAAAAATGGCTTCAAAGTTTCCGAAACGACGCTTCAGCCATTGAACGTGTATAAATGTAAAAGCCGTAACTTCAGTTCTAATAGGAATTTCAAGGAAACAATTATATCAAAATGTTCAGAAAATATAGGAGTTTAACATCTAAAAAAATTAAAATTTCGAAAATTTTAAAGCTTTAAGAGTCCTGGGACCCCTTAAATGGATTTTATGAAGAGGCCTTTAACGCTTCAATTGTTGCTTAGATCGACCCTTGAATTATGTTTAAAAACTGGGTAACTGATCGCCATTCCGAACATGTGCCAGACAGATTTAATAACGGAAACATCCCCGATACAGAGAAATCCTAATCTCCTCTCGTATCGTGAGTGTAATTGTTATTATTTACTTTTTCAAAATGAGGTGAGCGTAATATATCGAAAGACTGCGTTATACACGACTGTAAGAAATAAATTCGAACTCAAATGGTTTCCATTCTAACATCAGGGCCTCTTCACTTCAAACTCCGTAGTATTTATTGCTAAAAGTGGAACGTCGCTTCCGATATTATATAGCATAATCAGCGGTCATTTCGCGATTTTTCATGCCTGCCTCCATCACGCATCCACTGATTCCTTTAACGTGAGGGAATCCGTGTTTCGAAACGTGCTCATGTTCCGAAACAGCGATTTGCAACACTGACACCTGCCTTTTAGTAGATGATGTAGCATCTAATGACTGACCATTATGCTTATATGAATCCATAACAATTGAACTACTGTTCATTGCATAAATGAACTGCTGTTTATTTTTTCTCTTCTAACGGCGCGGCGTGCTCCTTGCCATTTCGTTAATGACCGCTATTTCGGCCGATTTTTACTGACCATTCTCTTACGGAGGCACTCTATCGACAGTCAAATTTTTTACCTCATATGAAGGTACTGATCAGTTTCAACTGACGTCATAACCTAGCAACCAACTTGGCATTCTTTGTTGGCCCATCGTTTTTTTTTATTTTCTCCACTTCGATTGGCTAGGCGATAATATTGACTAAAATATCGGTGATTTTGGTTGGTTAGTGAAAAATTTATGGCTTCGTAGTCAGGTGGTTGACTCAGCCGGGATGCAAATCCACGCCGTTCAGCGGAACGGGCAACTCCATTACCGACCACGCTACCGTCCATAACAAAGTCTGCCAAATTTGTTGTGCTTTAAGGGGGTCCGGGACACATTTTCAAAAAATTTTTATTTATTGAGTTAAAATTTTGAAATTTTTTGTGATGGTTAGCCATATTATTTGTAAACAAAATCGCATGACAAAACTTCTCATAATTTTTTTAAAAAAATTTAAATTTTAAATTTTGTTAAAAAAGTGGGGTAGTTTAAAATCGTTATAACTCGAAATATTATTTATAGAATTTCAATTTTTTTTCATTTAAATAAACAGAAATATATAAATTTTAATTTAGAGCCAGCATTTTAAAAAATATTAATTTTTAAAAAAATTAAAAATATTTAACGAAAAAATTACAAAAAAAGTAGTGCAACTTTAAAAAAAAAAAAAAATCACATTTTCAAAAGTAAATATTTGTTTCAAATATGCTGGCTCAAAAGTAAAGTAAAATAATTGAAAAAGATATGTTCCGAGTTTCAACCCTGTTTCTTTAACGGTTCTCGAGTTATAAGAATTTAAATATGAGAACTGGTGAAAAAACTTATCATGAAGAAAAACGCAATTGGACAAGAACTCGTTACCTTGACAACCATAGCTTGAAAGGCAGATTTTGAAAACAAACCAAAACGAAAAAATTAATATTTCCTGTTCTAATTAAGATAGAAACATGATCTAAACATTATTTTAAGCAGAAAACGACAGAGAAATTTTTAATCCAATAAAGAAAAAAATTGAAAATTTCAAGATTTTCGTGTCCCGGACCCCCTTAAGGTCGGAATTTCAACTCTTTAATGCAGTTCTCAAATTCCCTGCTCAACAACGCGAAACTTTTTGACGCATTTACACGGTCATTAAAGGCATAAAATGGGCAGGCCTGACTATTAAAGCGATTTGGAATCAAATGGTGTTTTCCATTTTTTGGTACATAAGTTGTGGGAAAATGGGGCGACGGGGGCCGGTGGGACCGTCCACCGCTGGTCCCTCCGTCTCCGAAAACCAATTCTGGCGCATCCTAGTGGGAAAAATTAAGAGTTTTTAATGAAACAACGAGTTTTTTCTACTATAAGACGAGGGGGTACGCGTAAGAACGGCAAGATTATCAAACTATAAGATAAAAATTAAAATTTGTATTTCAAATTTAAATGACCAACACCTTAATGAGTATTAATAATTTAGCAGAACAATGGAAAATCTCAATTTTTAAGTAAGAAAGAGGGTTTTATACTATAAGATGAGGTCAAATGGAAAAAAATTATCGTACTATAAAATGTAGGTTAAATTTTTATTTCGATTTTAAATGGCCAGCACCTTAACGAGAATTAATAATTAAGCAAAACAATGAAAAATATCAATTTTTGAGGAAAATAGCTGATTTCCTGTGAACTGATCAACTTATAAGAGGAAGGTTAAACTTCTGTTTTAGTTTTTGAACAACCACCTTAATGAGAATTAATATTTACACAAAACAATGGAAAATACCAACACTTTTATTAACATTTTTTTCATAATTGGTTTGATTTGTTCATCGATTTTCTGTGATGTTTGGTTTGCGTGTCCACGAAAATGTTTTTGTCAGTTTCGTGTTAGGTTAGAGGTTGCGTTTACGTAGAATCTGCTGGTTCGGGCCGGTTGACGGCGCTGCAAAATGCTTTATTTATTTATTTGAATCGGGATCGTGTAACATTCATACTTAACTGACAGGAACACAGAAAAGAATTCGATTTTAACCATGTCTAAGGGCGATAATTGCCGGAAAAGCGTATTCGATAGTGATATGCCTTTTTAAGTTTAACTATATTTCAGTACATTTCGTGGCGAGTAACAAAATACAGTAAAACCTCCCTAAGGCGACCACGTTCCGTTCCAATAAAAAGTGGTCGCTCCGAGAGGTGGTCTCTTAATGGAGGTCATATTTAAATCTAGATTTTAATGGTTGAAAAACGATAAAAATTAATGTTACTAAAATTTATTTTCGCATTAGGGAAAAATATGAAAATTTAAGTACCAAAACAAAAGTTAATTACATAAGTTAATCACTGCAGAATTTTTAAAAATGCAAACATTAACGTTTGCTTTGATTTTACGGTTTTATCTTTTATAACTTTTAATTCCCAGTCCTTTCGAAGTTCAGTCACTAAATGCAATTTTATTTATTTATTATTTATTTATTTATTTATTTATTTATTTATTTATTTTATTTTTTTTTATTTTTTAGACGAGAACAAATAATGACGATTTCGTTAATTTATGTATTTCTTTGAGAGTTTCCTGACAGAATAGGGTAGGGGTGTTTATCGACTATAATTATTAATTTGTCATCAGAGTTAAATCCATTGCCTAAAAAAGGCAGAAAGAGGTTTAAACAGTTAAAAGTTACCGGAATTTAAAAAAAAAAAAATTAAACTTAGTTTAGAAGTTTGATGAATAATGCGCTCTCCGGAATTATTTCTCGAATAAAACTTTCTTCAAGCGGAAAGGAAAAAAACGGAATTTGTTTTACTTTCTTCAAAGAAATGAGCCGGTCATGGAGGGAGTTCAACTGGGATGGTCTCTGAATGGAGGTAAAATGAGTATTGAGCCTATGGGAATAAATTTCGTTCCATGAAAAAAGGATCGTCCAGTGAGGTGGTCGCACAGGGAGGTTTCATGGTATATAGATCGTTTACAGTGCTGCACAAAAGAATTCGAATATCTAATCGTCTAGGGTGGTAGTTGCTGAAATTGAGTTTTCAACTGTGTTATACGTTTTCTAAATTGTTTATTCAGATATATTTTGTTTCTGTTAAATGTGGGTTTTTGTTACAATATTCTGAAAATGTTGGAAAGTTTTTGATAACGCTGGTCGGCACCCAAATCCCCTCGGTAAAAATAATAGTTGATTCTTATAGGTTTCACTCTGCTAAATAAAAATAGGGTAACGAAATTACTGTATCACGTACCACTCTTTTGGTAGGAGGGTTTGCTTTTAAAATTAAGGTTTTATTCTATCTTGCTAAAACAACTGGAAAGTTTGTAAACCATAAAATGTAGATCATAATATGTAACTTGCCTGTAAATAAAAGTATAAATATGATTACACGAGTTAAAGCAGCATAAGGAATGAAAATATATTAGTGAATAGCAAATAAAGGGGACGGGCATAAAAAGAAAAATGTGCGATACAAGTATCAACAAACTAGATTTTCATGCTGTATTTTATCAATTTGATATTTAACCCCATCGGGACGGGAGCCTTTTACGAAATTTTTAAACTTTTGTTACCGTTTTTTAAAAACAGAAATTTGTGTCTTCTTGAATCGAGAAAATGCGCTGATTAAATAAGGCAAATTTTACAGTAAAATTTTACTGGTGAGGAAAAACAAGGATTCTGATCACTTCATGCGGCACGTATACGTGTCGCTCGTCCCCAAGGGGTTAAGACAGTGAAAACATGTTTAAAGGATTTCAAGTTTTTCTAGCATTGCAAATTAATATTATAATAATCCTTCACTATTTGTTATTATTATAAAATTGTTTCTCGGAAAAATGGTACGTGCTGGAGCAATTTGGATAACATATTTAGTTTACATTTGCAAGGAGGAAAAATTTTATTTTATCAACCATTTGAAAAAATGGTTATTGTCCTCGTCAGGGTAGGAAATCAAAAGCATATCTGAAGCTTTTTATTGGTTTAATCCGCATTTTATTCGTTTTCTGATGCGTCTATACAGTAATCTGTATTTCCCTTTACTTTCAACAGAGATGGATACTTCTGTTGCCACTATAACAAAAAAAAAGTAATAAAAACTACAAAAAAAACAAAAAAACTCAGAAACAAATTGAGATACAGCTTTCAAACAAATTGCATTTAAAAGTACATTTTTTTCTCTATACGACGGTGTAAAAAGTAATAGTGTGGGATGTTTAGAAGTTTAAGAATGAAATTTCATTTAAAGTGGGTAGTCAGATTTCTTGGAAATCTGACGATGGAAAAGTTTTTTCCCGAACAGCCAATGAAATGCTTGGATAATATACGTAAGTTTCAGGTGGATAATACGTAAGTTTCAGGAAATCTGACGAGTCGCTGGCGATTTTTGTCGCTTGCAATTTTTACATGTCATAACACTATTAAGAGGCTACTTCAGTCAAACGAAAACACCCGTTCGCCAATGCTAATCCTATGGAAGAAATTTATAAAGATATCTCGGTCGCATGTCAATATTTTTAAATGATCTCTTTTGCAATGAATAGTTGAGATCGATCTGTACAAAGACCGTTGTTTACTTTTTCGATTTTGTTTACAGGTATTTCTTATGAGGACACTTTCATTTTCGGAACCGGTTTCGAAATTAAAAGCATCCTCATGAAAAGTATGTGCAATCAAAATCGAAAAAGTAAAAAACGGCCTGCATACAGATCGATCTCAACTATTCAATGCAAAAGAAATCATTTAAAAATATTGAAATGCGACCGAGATATCTTTATAAATTTCTTCCATAGGATTAGCATTAGCGAATGCGGCTTTTCATTTGACTGAAGTAGCCTCTTAATGTTTAATTCATGGCGTACGTAATGTAGGATCAACTCCGTGCGATTTTTTATGTCTTAAATTTTAGTCTTTGAAAAAATCGTTTTCCAAATGGTTGTTGTAATTTGTAAAATTGCTTTTTAATTTTATTTTGTTGACCAGTGTATTCGGTGTTTTTTTCCTTTACCAAAATCATTATTCAAAAATTTTAATTTTTTTATTTCAGGTAATGGTGCGGAGGTGATCTCGGGGACGATATGCCACGTCCCAAAACGTCCACCCGCGCATCTGCTCCTCTGGCAACACCTCCTGCCACGCCGCGCACACCTCCCATGCCAGATGCCACCAGTGCCAGTGGTCTCATACAGGACACGGCTGACAATTACGAGGAGGTTTCACTTATAGGCACCGGTGCCTACGGCACGGTCTTCAAAGCCAAGGATCTTGCCAACGAGGGTCAGTTTGTCGCTCTCAAAAAAGTGAAAGTCCCTCTGTCTGAAGACGGCGTACCCCTCGGAACGCTGAGGGAAATTGCCCTCCTCAAACACATAGAAGCCTTTGAACATCCTAATGTTGTGAGGTAAGTCTACATTTAAAATAGTGTAACAGCCGAATACTATTTTTGACGGCTTTTTTAGGGTTCCATACGCTGTTCTCAGTCCAAACGGGCAACTTTATGACATAAGTTTTAATTCACTTTTGTTCAGAAATGCATGAAACTAGCAGGTGTTGTTCAGAAACTGTTTCATCGTACTGTGCTTTCCGTTTCTTTTCTTTTCTTTTTTTTTTTTTTTTGCAAACGCAATAGATCTTTCAGAAAAGAGTGTCAAAGTGAGCGTTTTGAACCGACTTTCCGCGAGAAAGAAGAATAACCACTCAAGGAAGGGTGAAAAACGTCTTTGTCACGTGATCAAAATCGCTTATAACTCAATACGTAATTTATGGATCAAAACATAGAAAACACAGTTAGATTCCAAATCGCTTCCCTAGTAAGGCCTTCCAATTTTATAACTTTACGTTAAAAATTATTTTTGTTAAATTTGTAAATGTGTCAAAACGTTTTGCGCTTGTTGAGCAGAGAATGTACGTCAAACGTGGCAAATGAGATGCGTTCGTTATATCTAACTAGTTTTATAAATATTCAGATCTTGGTGCAATAGTTGTTGTACTTTTTATGCATGGATACAAAATTTATTACGAGCCTATAAATTATTATTGATTTTACATTATTTGCATCTGACAAACGTTAAAAATATATATATATTTAATAATGATGAAAAGGCTTCGTACATATTTAAAGTTTGAGTACCACTATTTATAACTAGCAGCCATTGCTTTATTTAATCCGAAATTTTTCTCATTAAATAAGGCAATGTTAATTTTCGAAAACAGTGGTACGAGCCCAAAAATTACAGGCTGTTAGGAAAATCCTTTCCATCGGATCCAATGGATTAATGTTGATAAAATGCTTTATTGATAAAATATATACATTTTTTTAGCACCCATTTTTCCTACAGATACTATTCCTAGAAAAACAATTTTCTTTCACATAAAAAATAGTTTTTATTTGTTTTTAAAGTTTCGGTCTATTTCCTTTCTTGATTACTTCATTCATACAACAAATTTGATGTGTGTCACACGACACATAATATTTTTTTCTCCCATTCTTCCTTTTATCATCTGCCGTTATCATTACTTCCATTCTTATCAAAAAAAAAAAAAAAAAAAAACTCACCGCCAATATTAAAAATGCCGAACATCTGTTCCATGGAAAGCATTTTCTTCGATCGTCTGCAGCGTTGCAGACAATTCGAATGTATGTATACTTTTCGTATACAAATGTATGTATACTTTTCGTATACATACATACACATCTCTGTATCCTGTTCGAAAAAAGTTGCGACGGGGTTATTGACATATGGGGGAGAGTCATTTCTTGTTATTGTTCTAATTCAAGAACAGAAATTTTTTTTTCTTTATTATGACATTTCGGTGAGTCGAAACTCTTATTTGATCAGATGGAATTCTGGGAAGGGGGCGCCATCTTGGCATGGCGTAATAGTATTTATTATGGAAATTAAGGGATGTGTTTCCGCTGTATGTCTAAATTGTTACGGGGAATTGTGTGGGAGGCAGAGTTGCCAGTTGGGCCGTTATTATTATTATTATTATATTCAGATTCCTTGATTGCTACCATATACTTTTTTTAAATAGCTATTTGGCTTACTTAACCACATATTAAAGAAGGTGAATTTTACTATTTCAATACAGTAATAGCAATCATTGAAGCTGGATAATAATAATAATAATAATAATAATAATAATAATAATAATAATAATAAACACCCAACTGGCAACACTGGGTGGGGGGGGGGGGGAGAGAGAGAGATGAATATTCTCAAACTCATTGCTCTATTAGTTATGTCATACTTTTTTTATTGTTTGTGAAAACTTATCTGGGATAAGCTGCTTGTTCAGCACGTGCGTATTTTAATGATTTTGTAAAACTTCAAATATAATTTAGTTTAAAAGGAATTCTGGTTGATTATTCTATCCACTGTACCGCAAGAATGTCAGTATGCACAACCGCCAGCCAGCAGATGACTTTTAGCCTCGGCCCAGGTTGCGTAAATAAAGTTTAACCAACGTTTGGCAAATTTAGCCAATGTTCTGGGATACAGAACAGCATTTTGAATTTATATTACAATATATTTATCTATTGCAACAATAATGAATATTTTTGCGATAATATTTAACAAAAGAACATTAATAATACATACTCCATAGAAGGCTATGCTAATATGCAAAAGTAAGTACCGCCAGCACACGAATTTTTCTCTCGACCACAGATCGTGTGAATAAAGATCTATTGCTGGGAGTGCGTTTTCGACTCTGGCATGCATTTTGAGCCCCTTCGGCACGTGTGTCACGTATATGTGCCGCATAAGATGCTGAGAATCCTTGATTATTCCTCCTATTTTTCTTTTTATTTTATTTATTTATTTATTTGTAAATTTTACCGTATGTAATCAGAGCATTTCCCCGATTCAATTAGACAAAAATTTCTGTTTTGAAAATCCGGTGACAAAAGATTAAAAAGATGTAAAAGACGTTCGTCGCGTACTGTATTACGTGGTGTGTATAACTTCTTTGGATGCTATACAGGTCTGCATGCAGTACCGCATATGCGCAGAAATTTCTGAAAACGTGTTTTTACCGACTTATGCGTTTTTAAATTGCTTATTTAGCTATCTCATTTCGTTGTACTAAAAAATGAAATTCCTTAATAATATTATGTATGTTACTGTTGGAAAGTGTCTCATAATATAGGCTTGATGCGCGATTTTTCTATCTTGTTTAGCATTCATGTCAATTTGTAACAGATCGGGTGTAACTTTTTCAAACGCAAGATGAGCTCTAAATAAATAGTTGCAAAAATTGCGACGTCACAACAAGCGGAGGGGTCAATCCAGGCCCCGATCATGACTAATTGGGGCCCTGGGCAAAGATAAATTAGGGGGCCCCATTCGTATCGTTGCAACATTATTCAGATAGAACTGATGGTCAGTCATATGTGTCATGCATAAACAATATTTTCGCACTTTGGATTCTAAATAGAAGAAAATTCTTATCGCCCACAATTCTAAATTATGTACCTTAATTAATAAAAATGCTCTTTTTTCCTTAGTACAGAACAAAACTCTTTTATATAACTTTAGCAGCTTGTTATATTACTTTAAGATGAAGTTAATAACTTCAACTTATGGAAGAGTATCAAATGCTCTAATATGTAAATATGAGCTAACCAAGTTACTTTTTTTTTACATCTTTTTAAGTTGTATACTACACAATATAATATCAAATCAAATAGATCCTACTTCACAAATAGAAAGTGTTTTTTCAAAAAATCTAAAAAGATGGTAATTTTGGATCTGTTTTTCATATTTAATTCATAGTTAAAAGAAAAAACTTTGAATACGGAAGAAAATTTATTCCATGACAATTAGAACTGATTATTTTCAACCACTAAAGTTTAGATATGATTTAAGTTAATTTTTTAAAGGTGAAATTTGTATTTTGTATTTGAAAATTTTCAGAGTTGGAATTGAAAAAAAAAAAATATTTTCTAAATTAATATATGGATTTGGGAGGGGGGGGGGGCTTGAGGTCTGGAGCCCCTGTGCAAAGTCCCGATTTGCCCATGCGATAATAAGGGCCTGGGTCAATCCCGTTCTTAAAATGTGTGTGCCGTTGACGTAATTGGTGAGTGACTAGTGTTGCCAGTTCCACTGTCACAAAAAGGTGGGACAGGTAGAAAGAAAAAGGCAGGACAGTGGTTTTTAAATCCGAACATAAAAGTACATTAAATTCTCTTAAAACAGAACCTGTGTTAAATGTAAAACTTCCATTGTCCCTACAGTAGGAAAACAATACAATTATACTTGTTAAGGCAAATGCCTGTTAAAACGGAATTCTCTCTTGTCCCTTGCTATTCCGTCTTATCAGATTTTATTGTAACAAATAAACACAACAATCTTATATAGTAAAACCTGTGAAAGCGGAATCGTTTGCGAAAGAACAAAATTCCAATTTAACAGGTATAATTGTATAGCAATCTTATAAGTGCTGAATCCAGACACTTTTCTCCGGGAGGGATTTCTGTGCCTCAGGGGGGGGGGAGGACATTATAGAGTTCCGGGGGAGGGGGGTTTGCACTTTTTGACCATTGAAAACACAAAGTCTCAAATCTTCCATTTTATCCCGGTTAATTTGTTGTAAGGCCTTCCTTTGGAAGGGACTATAAAAATCTTCCGTTTTAGACAGATTTTACTATATTTAGTTTCACTTGAAGCAGGCTAACGCATAGCGTGGTACAAAAAGAAATTTAAAAGAATTTGTGCATCACGAAAAATCGGGACTTTTGGCGCGGGACAGGTCTTAGCGCGTCTGAAAATCGGGACACCTAGCAACACGTGACCTCCGATAAAATTAAATTTTAATACATTTCATTCACCGTTTAGGATTTCCTTCTCGACCTCGATATACATTAATCCCCTTTTCCGGAAAAAGTTGGCAACCACTCTGAAAACCGGGATACCTGGCAACACATGACTGACCCCCGATGAAATTAAATTTTAATACAATTCCGTCACCGTTTAGGATTTCCTTTTCGACCTCGATATACATTAACCCTGTTTTCCGGACAAGGTTGGGAACCACTCTGAAAACCGGGACACCTGACAATACGTGATCCCCGATTAAATTAAATTTTAATAAATTTCATTCACCTTTCAGGATTTCCTTTTCGACCTCGATATACATTAACCCCGTTTTTCGGAAAAGGTTGGGAACCACTTCGTGAAAAAAAAACCCTCTCTTTACGCCTTTGCTCTGATGAAGCTTTTCTCATGAGAACCACGGGTGTAGGCGCGGACAGGACAGTCCATCCATCCCTTCACTTCACCTTGGCAAGAATGTGCGCGGGTTGAAGACCTACACCGGAGAAGAAGTCGTCTGCGGAATGTGGCCCAACCAATGACCGGCCTTCTTTCCCTCCAGGGAACGATTTTTTTCGTTCACTTTTTTTTTACTTTTCTCCAGCCCTGCCATGTGAGAATTTGAAATTGAGATCTTTTGTTCATTCTTTAATCGGGATCATTTAATGGATTATTATTTCATTGTTTGCGGGATGATTGCGGACTTCTTTGATGAAATACTCATGCTTAATGGTTGTGTGTACAGAGATACGAAAGGGGGAAGAGCATTCGTCCCTCCCCGCATTTTCAAATTTAATTAGCTAAATTTTTTTTTATCACTGATGGTTTTGAAAAAAATATATATTATTCTTCTGATCTGAATTAAAATAATAAAATATGCTAAGAAAAAAAAATGAAGTAATTTTTTTTTCGTCAGTGAGGGTCCCCCCCCCCCCTCCTTCCCCGCCCTCAACTTCCCTTGGAGCAATGTTTACTGCCGATTTGCTTTCACGTCCGTGTAAATTTATCTTAAGGGTGTATTCCGATCCAAACTGCTTATTTTCTGATTCATTTTAAAGTTCATTTTTTCTGTCAAACTCATCAAACTGGGAAATTCTCCTATTTAGAAACTACATAATGTGCCGTGCATCTCAATTTTTTGATAAATGCAGAAAATGCTGTAAAAAACGCTGTCAAAGTTGGCGTTTTGAACCGAATTTTCCGAAGCGGGCGATCTGAGAATGAAAAAAATGGTCATACTGAGAAAATAATTGATTAAAAATCAAATTCTAATTAATTGAGCTGAAAATGAAATCACACGGCATGTTAAACATGTCTTCAAAAATCACCCCAGCAAGTTTCATGTTTTTATTTTTAAAAATGAGTCTGAAAATGTCTCAGAAAATTTCGAGCTGTTGAAGGTGGAAAAACCTTTTTTCGAATACACCCTTAAAAGGACTCAGAGGCAATCTCACCCCAAACCCTGACGTATAAAAAAAAAAATCTGCGTTATTTTTCCATTTTAAGAAATTCTGGTAGAAACTTCTTTTTGAATATATTGAAGACTTGCACCGGAAAGTTAGTCGTCTGCGGAATACGGCCCAATCCTGCCGACTACTTGTCGGGAAACGGTCTTTTCCGAGCACAAACCGATGAGATTTCTTACCGGCTCATTCTGTTTTATTCTTTTCTTTTTTTCTCGTGTGAGAATTTGAAATCGTGACCTCATGATCCTCTTTTAATGATTTTTAATGTATGATTATAATTTCATATTTTGCAATTCCGAATGATAATGGTCTTGAACGATGCAAGATTTACAAATCTCGGTATCCCTTCGCGATTGCCGCCCAGTGACAACGGGATTTTCTCCGTTCGGGAGATTCCGTCCAAAACGCCGACCATTTTGACAGCTTTTTCTGAAAGGTCTTCTGCCTTCTTTCTGAATAACAACACATGTCCATTAAAAAGGAGATTCCGAATAAAAATGAATTCTGAAATGTGTCAGAAAATAGCTGCTTTAGATTTGAAAACAACCATAATTAAATTTCAAAATCCAGAGACGGGCAACGGCCCTCCCTCCACCCAGTGTTGAATTCAGACATTTTTCTTCGGAAGGATTTCTCTGGCTCCGGAAGGGGGGGGGAGGACATTATAGTGTTCTGGGAGGAAATTTGCACTTTTTGACCATTGAAAACACAAAATCTCAAATTTTCCGGAGGAGACATCTCATTGCTCTGAGGGGGGGGGGGGGGTGAATGTCCCCCCTCCAGGCCACTCCCTGAATTCAACACTGCACCCCCATCCTTCTCCAATGCCGCAGACGGATGTTTTCTCTTTTATGTTCAATCTCTTATTTTTTTACAAGTTACTAATAGTAATTGAAATTGGGTCTAATTTTTCATCTAAAAACCTGTCACAAAATTATAGACCAACGGCTTCTTTAAGCACACCCGGAAGTATTTTCTTCTTTTCACAAGCTGTCTTAAAAAAAAAAAGAATTATAATCAAGTTTTTACGCTATCACGAAATCCTCCTCGCAATTTTCCATTATCATCGGCAACTTGCCTTCAAATTACACGACGCGATTACCGGCATAGCCATCTTCCCTAAAAATACACTCAGTGGGTCGCGATGAAGAAAAAAACAAAAAGGTTGGGCTGTTTGGGCCTTTATCCACCCATGCCGTCATTCCTCGCAAGGTCGTGAATGCACGCTGAAATCACCGAATTCGTGCTGTGATTAATGATTTAAAAGAACACCCGATAATTCACTCTTCTTTCTTTACTTGGACGAAGTCATTTTTTGGAAGTTTTCATCAATGACCAGACCGCCTGGTCAGTTCCGGTTTCGGGTTCCAGACCGGTCGAGAGGTAGGTAGGTAATAGATTGGAACACTGAGGAATGCCTGGAAAATGGAACACTTAGGAATGCTTGGAACGTGATGATTCAGACGCTCGGAATCGTTGTTAAAAGGCGGTTCACCTTTGAGGCCGCGGAAAGACGCATCTGTCAAAGAAACTTGCATATATTATGCATATATACCTGCTTATATTATATGGCTTTAAATAGACGCATGGTCAAAGGCGGATCTTGGCCATTTAGAATAGTGATGGGCGATTTCGAATTTTAATCGATATTATGGCCAACTCGATTTAATCGATACTATAAATTTTTTAATCGATGTCTCCAAAGGTAATATCATTTTCATTTTCTTTCAAAAATTGGAGGTAAAGTAGTTGGATGCGCCAATCCCAAAACTTTCTTCTGTCTCATAAATGTTATAACTTCAACATTCGCTATCACAGTGTCAAATTTAAATGATAACCTATGCCCATCATGAGGATTCAAAAAGTATATAGATTCGTTGAAGTATGTGCATTTTAAAAGAAAATATAAGCATTGCATTTTCCTAACAAATCATTGAATTTCGGCCCACACCCTCTTAGATGTCCGCAACGGAAAATCCCAATTCAAAGAGCATAAATGCGACACCTGTTGGGCAGTATAAACCCAAGCCTAATAAGGATTTATTTATATGAAAGTGCAACAGAATGTGAAGTTTGATTAAATTCCGTGCGTTAGTTTTGAGACATGGCTATCACGAATATCATGGAACAAACAGTGTAGCAGCGTATATATACTTGCATATACAGTCCGTCTCATAAATATAAAGACACAGATGTTTTTGAAATTACACTTTATTAATTCAGTTAAAAGAAATTAAATTTTATGCCTCATATTAAGAACACTGAAATGAATCTCTTATAAGGGTTTTAATTTAAATAAAATAATTTCGTCTCGAATAATAAAAAAAATAAAAAATTACGCTGTCTCATAAATGTAAAGACAAACTTGAAATTGCTTCATATGCAAATTTTTTTCGAATGCGTGCGTACAAATTTAATGCGCACACGCAAAAATACACTTTAACTTACCCAAACGAGCAAAGTTGTTTGACTTGTTTCAATCGCAAAGATGCCGTGGAACATTGAAATTTCTAAAGATGGAATTTGTAAAATACGCGAATTTAAAGCTAATTGCTTAACAGTTTGTCAAATATGTAAAAAAATTGGGAGAATCAGAGCTGCACTTTATAAAATTTTATCAAAAACTTGCAATTTTTATTCCAGAAAACGATCTGGCAGACCGAGAAAAACTAGTGAAAGACGACTCGATCGTAAGATCATGCGACTTGTTTCGTCGCAAAAAATGTCACTCCGATAAGTTTCTCAACGAACTTATGGTATGGTCCCAAAGGATATAGTACATCGTCGTATAAAAGAAAGAAAAAATATTGTATGCCGACATACGTGCAGATTTTCTTTACTGAAAAAAGAACACAAAGAACGGAGGTTAATCGGGGTTAAAAGATCATATGCACTGGAAGGACGAATGGATGCAAGACATTATTTCAGATGAAAAGAGATTTAACTTGGATGGCCCAGATGGTTGGAATTCCTACTCGCACGATTTAAGACGTTAATCTCGAACCTTCTTCAATAGGCAGAAAGGGGGAGGTTCTGTTATGGTGTGGGGTGCCTTCTCTTTTAATGGAACTGCGGATATTGCTTTTCTGGAAGGTAAACAGACATCTAAAGAGTATATCGAACTGCTTTATAGTCAGTTGTTTCCAATTGCTGAAACTCTTGGGGATCGGAATTATTTGTACCATCAGGATAATGCATCGATTCACACATCAAGACTCACAAAAAAATGGTTTGCCGATAGCAATGCTCATGTTACGGTGTGGCCCACATATAACCATGATTTAAATCCAGCTAAGAATCTTTGTGGCACTCTCGTTCGCAGTGTATATGCATCTGGAAGACAATTTTCAAACGTCCTTGAGTTGAAAAAAAGAAATCGAACGAAGTTGGTTTGATATAAAGCCAAAATAGTTATACAACTTAATAAAAACCATGCCAGCTAGAATATTTTCTGTCATTAATAGGAATGAATTATTTATTGGACGGTAATTCAAAAGTATGTAAAATGTCTTTATATTTATGAGACAGCAAATTTATTTACATTTATCAATTTTCGAGTTGAAATTATTTAATTCTAATTTAATTTACTGTAAAATGTTTTCTTGGCACATACTTTTCGTTATATGTATAAATATAATTTTGAATACTGAATTATTAAAACATTATTTCGAAAATATCAGTGTCTTTATATTTATGAGACGCACTGTATGGTTTTAAATTGTCGCATGGTCAGAGGTGGATCTTAGCCATTTAGAATAGGCGGGAGACCATGCCTAGCAAATTTTATATCTGAAGTCCGTGGTTCGGTGATATTATACAGCGTGGTCATAAAGTCTTTTCCTGATAAAACAATTGATTGCAGAAAGACTAATATAATTAGACATATGCATGTTTCAATATATCGTAAAGACATTTATGAAGTTTTCAATGCAAGTACAGTAAACTTCCGATTATCTGCCACTCTATCAACCGCCACCCTCTGTTAACCGTCATCTTCTTCCCTAAGTATTTTTTTAAATAAGAAACGAATTACGAAAACTCAAATGCACAGTAAACCCAAGTCAGTCGGCTCGGTATTCTGAGAAAAATGCTTGGTTATGGAAAATTAATGTATGACGAAATTAGCCAAAATATTTTGAATCCAAAGAAATCTGAAGCGGATGAATGTGATGAATCGGGGAATTATGATTCAGAAATCAGTCATGCAGAAGTGCAAACTATGCTCTATAATTGTGCATTAATTGTTTTGAGAGGCAAGAGGAAGCAGATGCAACCCAAGTACTTTTTTTTACGTAGAATCCATAATTTTGCTGCAGTAGAAGCAGGGCTGCGGAGTCGGGGAGTCGGAGTCCGGCCCATTTTTGAGCGAAAGAGTCGGAGTCGGAGTCTAATCTTTTAAAGATCCCGGAGTCGGAGTCGTCCATTTTACAAGCATGACTTCGTTGTCGGAGTCAGCCCATTCTTGAGCGAAAGAGTCGGAGTCGATCTGTTGAAATTCCCGGAGTCGGAGTCGTCCATTTCCCCCCACCGACTCCGCATCCCTGAGTAGAAGTGCAAGCAAAACACAAAGAAAAATGTTGGATGAAAACAGATGCTACATATTTATTCTCTAAAATACTAAATGTGTCTCCTAAATTGATTTTTTACTATCAATTATGCTTTTTATTAACGAATGTACACAACAGATAAAAAAAAAAAAAAAAGTGTTTAAATATTCTTACTTATAAACTGGCAAGAATAAACGTAATTTTAATAACGGTCTTTGAGTTTCTTTTAGATTATCCGTCGATTTCGATTATCCGCTGCACCGTCGGTCCAGTGAGTGACGGATAATCGGAAGTTTACTGTACTGTCAAGAATATCAATTGCATATTCAGCACGTTTATTACAATCATTTGGCTGCAGAGCTTGCACGATTTGCACTTTATGAGCATTCAAGGTAAGACGTTTATGAAGAATTTTCTTAAATGCCGTGCGAGGTATTTGTAGTTCACGTGACGCACTCCGCGAAGTTGACTTCGTAAGGACTGGGCTGATATGCAGGGCGAACGAGATCCACTGTTGTATATACAGTCCATCTCATAAATATAAAGACACAGATGTTTTTGAAATTACATTTTATTAATCCAGTTAAAATAAATTAAATTTTATACCTCATATTAAGAACACTGAAATGAATCTCTTATAGGGGTTTTAATTTAAATAAAATAATTTCGTCTCGAATAATAAAAAAAATAAAAAAATTACGCTGTCGCATAAATATAAAGACAAACTTGAAACTGCTTCATATGCAAATTTATTTCGAATGAGCGCGTACAGAATTAATGCGCAGGCACAGAAATACACTTTAACTTATCCAAACGAGCAAAGTTGTTTGACTTGTATTAATTGCAAAGATGCCGCGGAACATCGAAATTTCGAAAGACGAGGTTTGCAAAGGATTTAAAGCTAATGGCTTACCAGTTTCTCAAATATGTAAGAAAACTGGGAGAAGCAGAGCTGCAGTTTATAAAATTTTATCAAAAACTTACAATTTATATTCGAGAAAACGATCTGGCAGACCGAGAAAAACTAGTGAAAGACTCGATCGCAAGATCATGCGACGTGTTTCGTCGCAAAAAATGTCTCTCGATAAGTTTCTCAACGAGTTTATGGTATGGTCCGAAAGGATACAGTACATGGTCGTATAAAAGAAAGAAAAAAAATATTGCATGCCGACATACGTGCAGATTTTCTTTACTGAAAAAAGAACACAAAGAACGGAGGTTAATCGGTGTTAAAGATCATATGCACTGGAAGGACGAATGGATGCAAGACATTTTTTCAGATGAAAAGGGATTTAACTTGGATGGCCCAGATGATTTGAATTCCTACTCGCACGATTTAAGACGTTAATCTCGAACCTTCTTCAATAGGCAGAAAGGGGGAGGTTCTGTTATGGTGTGGGGTGCCTTCTCTTTTAATGGAACTGCGGATATTGCTTTTCTGAGAGGTAAACAGACATCTAAAGAGTATATCGAACTGCTTGATAGTCAGTTGTTGCCAATTGCTGTAACTCTTGGTGGTCGGAATTATTTGTACCATCAGGATAATGCATCGATTCACACATCAAGACTCACAAAAAAATGGTTTGCCTATAGCAATGTTCATGTCATAGTGTGGTCCACACGTAACCATGATTTAAATCCAGCTAAGAATCTTTGTGGCACTCTCGTTCGCAGTGTATATGCATCTGGAAGACAATTTTCAAACGTCCTTGAATTGAAAAAAGAAATCGAACGAAGTTGGTTTGATATAAAGCCAAAATAGTTATACAACTTAATAAAAAGCATGCCAGCTAGAATATTTTCTGTCATTAATAAGAATGGATTATTTATTGGACGGTAATTCAAAAGTATGTAAAATGTCTTTATATTTATGAGACATCAAATTTATTTACATTTATCAATTTTCGAGTTGAAATTATTTAATTCTAATTTAATTTAGTGTAAAATGTTTTCTTGGCACATACTTTTCGTTATATGCATAAATATAATTTTGAATACTGAATTATTAAAATATTTTTTGGAAAATATCAGTGTCTTTATATTTATGAGACGCACTGTACATATTTTTTGTAATCAGGGAAAGACTTTATGACTCCCTGTATATCGTGATATACAGGGTGTTGCCAAATTCGACCGATCAATTTAGAGGGGTGATGCTAGGCATCAAGAAGATGAAAAATTGCCATAAAATGTGCGGTCGGAAACCACTTACTTAGTTAAGAGGCTACCTCAGTCACCTGAAAAGACCCGCTCACTAATGCTAAACCTATGGAAGAAATTTCTCAAGATATCTCGTTTGCATTTCGATATTTTTAAACAATTCTTTTTGCATAGGTTAGCTGAGATCGATCTGTACGAAGGACGTGTTTTACTTTTTCGATTTTGTTTACAGATATTTTTCATGGGGACACTTTCATTTTCGGAACCGATTTGGAAAGTGAAAGCACTAAGATGTCATATATTCCCACGGCCGCCATCTTGGATTTCTCGGCGATGTTTTGTTGGCGTTTATCGATAAAGCAATCCCGACGAGTGGCGTGTTCTGGCAACGCTGTTAAGCCTAACATGCGCATAAATCTGCTTGGCGAGAAATGGGTTTTCACGCCAAGAAAAAATCCAAGATGGCGGCCGCG
Source organism: Maratus speciosus (assembly GCA_963932465.1). Classification (NCBI taxonomy): domain Eukaryota; kingdom Metazoa; phylum Arthropoda; class Arachnida; order Araneae; family Salticidae; genus Maratus; species Maratus speciosus. Next base: position 460,618,916 of record OZ010799.1, on the reverse strand, counting down.
GGAATATATAACATCTGTTCCAGTGAAAGCATCCTCTTGAAAAAAATCTGCAAAGAAAATCGAAAAAAAAGGGAAGATGTGCAGATCCATCTCATCTATCCAATACAAAAAAAAAAAATCATTTAAAAATATTAAAATGCAAACGAGATATCTTAAAAAATTTCTTCCATAGGATTCGAATTAGCGAGCTAGTCTTTCCAAGTGAGTGAAGTAGCTTTTTAGCCCGTCAGCACACGCGTCCGTTTCCCATTACGTTACTACATGCGTGGTATAAATCTTATCCCATTTTGTCTCTTATATTTTTGGCTAAATGCGATTTAAAAACAAACCTGCTGCTCTATATTGTAAAATGCATCAGTATTACTTCTTTTAAGAAAAAAAATCATGCTTTTCATATTTATTTTCAGATTTTGTAGCAGTTTCCGTAAAAATCACGTTTTTTTTTTTTTTTAATTATTCAATCGACTTGTTTTACGCCTTAAAAGATGACGATAAAACAGTGCCGGGCGGGTCAGCTAGTTATATATATAAAACAGCGATATATAATAGCGCTAAGTGTATAACAGTTCCGGAATGAACTCATTAGGACCCCGATAATCGCACTCATCCTCGGGAAAAAAATGTCGCGGCCATGTTAGGCTTAAGCATTCCGATCCCGTGAATAAGGCAATATTTCGACTTATAATAATACACGTTGTATCACATTTATAGAGCAGTTCACATCACGTGACTTTTACCGGAGAACAATGAACAAAGCTGTAGGACACACAAATAGAAAAAGCATTAGCGATACCTATCCTACAGCAGCAGCAAAAACCTGTTCGTGACGTCACCTTGCACAGCACAATTCTTCTTCATTTTCTCTAAAAGCTTCAAAAACTATACAATTATAATGATTTAAGTTCTAATTTAAAAATACCCAGCTACCAACAGATTATCAATATAAACAAACGAATACCGTTGCCATTCATAAGTCAAATCATAATATCAAATCATTCATAATATCAAATCTAGAAACAAATGAACGACTCTTTGATCGTTTCATTAAAAAAATACCGTTTAACATCCGACTCAGCTCTTAAAATATTTGTAAAAGCATATTAATGGTTTTAAATATTTTGAAATGCGTTTTCCACTTTTACATACCGACTTATGTTTTGTGAAAAAACGGAGTTGATTATTAAACAAGATATTATAAAACACTGAAATTATAGTTTTTTATTAAAAAAAAATATACAGGACGTTACGATGTAATTCGAGATCATTTTTTAAATATTTTCTTTATGTACTTTTAAAATTTCGTTCAATATAAATAAAATGAAATTTTCTTTTGTTATGATACCTTTGATAGAATTTATATTTTGTTTTATTAATTTTTTAAGAGGTTAACATTTATCCACTTTTTTAAGAATTTTGTATATAAGTTTATTTATATAAGTTTTGTATTTAAGAATTTTGTAATATAAGATGTCAGATCATGATTGCATTAATATGAGAAAAATATTTTTTCACATTCTCTTATTAAATTACAATTTTATTTTCACTCCAAGGTTATGTTCAAATCTTACAATGTTAAAGATCAAAATTTTATTTGCAATGATGTAATTAATATAAGTAGTACACAGCATTGTATATTCCTTACATATTAATTACATTTGATAAGAAATATAAATTTTATTTTCAATGCAAACAAATTTCAAGTGGATATAATCTAAGCTCTTAAAGATCGATAAAATTAAATTAAAATTTTACGAAAGAAATAATAATAATAATTTTGATTCTATCATTTTCTAAAATACAAACCCTTTAATAATAAAACCTTCATTCTGTTTGTTTGTATGAAATCTTATGAAAATGAAACGCAGATCAATATTCCGTTATTTTTGACGGATTATATACTAGTATTGTAATAAATAAAGAAAGAAATCGGTGAACTGGAAGCACAATATAATTTATAACTGGCTAGTAATTACAAATGCATTTTTTGTATTAACAAGAAGCATCTTAATCATTATTTCAAAATATTTTAAAACACCAGTGTTCATTTTTGTGACACATATTATGTTCTTCATTATAGAGCTGTGACACATATGATGTTCTTCATTATAGAGCTGACGTACTTAATGAAGAAGTATTTCTTCTAAACTTAAATACAAAACTAACAATATTTCGGCTAACAGTTAAATTCTCTAATCCCATTATGAATAAAATAAATTTACAACATGTTATTAATAACAAAAGTAATGCATTTCCAGTAAAAGAAAAAAAAAGTTTTTATTCATAAAACTTATAAATATAATCTTACTTTAAGATGTGAATCTTTTAATTATAGTTACTTTGAAAAAGAAAAAAAATTAACTCGGGTAATTTCCCTTGTTATTGTAACGATCCAGAGTATAAAAAATATAACACCACGCGTGAACATATTATTGCTATTAATCTTCATATTATAGAACAAATATTTTTTTTACAAAAACTAATACAATAAGGTATTAAATTACACCTTTCATACAACAAGAGCTGACTAAAAATATAAAATAAAAAATGTCGTTAAAAAAAATCTTTTTTTTTCTTTTTTTTTTTAAAAAAATAATAATATTTCAAATATGTTTTATTAAGTATAGTAAGGTTTGCGAAACACCCCCATTTTTAAACTGAATATTTTAAATCAATGTAGAATTTGTAAAATGCTGCATTTAAAAAATAATAAAAATAAATACAAAACGTAATAATTTAGAAAATTAAATAAAAATGTCGGAAATTCCAAAAACCATATATATATATTTTTTAGCCGAAAACTCTAACAGATATTTTGCATTTAATATATATATATTTAGATTTTTTCACTCACAATAATTTTTATATAAAAAATAGCAATTATGGATTAAAATTTAATTTTGAAACTTATCAAAAGCGGTAATTTTGTATTGATCTCGTTCCAGGATTTAACAGTCAAAGAAATTGCAGAAGATCGCTTGTTTTTTTTATTCTGATACAGTGTAGAGCCAGTGGGCTATTTTTTTAAAATTCAGATTTCTTGATTGGCAACACTTTTTTGAAATAGTAAAATTCGCCTTATTTAATGACATATTAATTACAGAGGCAATTTTGCCAGTTCAGAAATGTGATGCCAATCAAGAAATCTAAATTTTAAAAAAAAGTAGCCTACCGGCAACACTGTTCTGATAATTTCAGTGGTATAAGCATGGCTCGATTACCTGTCTTAAATTTGTGTTTAATATGTATTTTATTATTTTATTTATTGGTTCATAAAGTTTTAATTTCGTTATGGAGAATATAAGCTTACTCATTTTAGTGCAAACAGATTTACATTTTGTAATCGTCTGTCTACAAATGACAGAGATGTAGATTTTTAAAAAATCATGCTTAAAAACTAATTTAAAAAAAAAATGAAAAATTATTAAACTGCTATACAGTTTTCAAACAAATTGCGATATAGTTTTCAAGCAAATTGCATTTGAAAGTACATCCTTTTCTCAATTCGACGGTGTAAAAATTGAAAATGTGCTGTATTTAGAAATTCGAAAAATTGCAATCAAAGTTAATAAAAGTTTTGCTGTTGTCATTCGCAAAATGGCATCAGCGTTACGCACAGACACGTTTGTCCTTCTAGATAAATAAATAAAATTAAGCACATTTAATTTGTAGGAAACTTCCAAAAAGATCTTGTATATCTATATAAATGGATAAGTTATAATCGGGGAAAAAGGGAAAAACCCTGTCTATCATATTAAAAACTAAGCTCTTTTTAAAAAAACAATTGTCTGCCACAAAAAACCCGCTGATTTTGAAAGAATACATAAAACACGTTTTCTCCGAGGAAACGTATCTTTGCTGCTTTTCACTGTAAATATTGTTTTCCATTTATAAGATAATAATTGCAGGGAAACTTAACTGCTGTAGGCGATCGACTATGCCTTGTGGATTTTTTCTTTCTTCTATCTTCAATAGAAGAAAATACAGTCATTCAGGGTAACTTTGATCCGCAATTTCTCTATTTTCAGATGCCCCTCTCTTATTTTAAGAATACGAGTTGCAACCCGTCGAAATTCGACGTACTAAAATGTTTGAAAGGAACTGTCAGATCGAAATTATAATAAACCTACAAAAATAATTACAACAAAAAAATCATCTTACATTGGTTGTCTAACTCTTAAAACAAATAATATTTTAAACCCAGAATTACCAAAATATTATTTCTACAAACTTCAACTGCTTAAATTATTGAAAAATTAAACTGTATTAGATTACGTAATCAAGATGAGTAATTATGATGAAGTTATCGATGGAGCTCTTATGTTTGTTGTTACGGGATGAAAAATCAGTAAAAAGTTTTTCGCTTTCTCACATCATAAAATGTTCCCCCATAAGATCTAAACTGTACGTTATTTTCACATTCTCGTAATTTACATACGCACCACTCAAATTCACAATTTGAAAGTATTTTAACGCGCAAAAGAATAGATTATTAATGAATGCATTTCCAGAGTTAAAGTCACGTTTGTCCTATACAACTTTTCATGTGAACATTCGTGTGAACACAAACCTTAAGTTCTAATCTTAGTACCCGCGAAAAAAAAATTCAGAAATTTGACTTTAGTTGTCATAGTATTCGCCATTTATAGTATTGGTCAAATATTTAGTTTTATCAAAAAAAAAAAAAAAAAAATGATCGTTTTGTTTTAAATATATCATTTTTACTAAATGAATCTTTTTGCCGAGCGCCTCAAACTCATTTATCAGCGTAATGTAAAAATATTAAAATGTAGCTGATTTATGAAGAAGAATGCGTGTTTTATTTAATGTCTGACATCATTTTCTGTTCAAAAATTATAAAAAAGTTACTTTTATTTGTAATGTGAAAATGGCATCAATAAGGATATAATGAATAAAAATAATAAACCATGAATATTTTGCCTTTACTTTCAATATAAATGGAGTACTTCAGTTGCCACAATTACAAAATTTGTATTAAAAACTACAAAAAAATTAATATCTCAAAAATAAATTGAGATACAGCTTTCAAACAAATAGTATTTAAAAGAGAATTTTTTTCCTTATACGACGGTGTAAAAAGTTAAAATGTGTGATGCATAGAAGTTTAAAAATTTGCAGTAGAGAAAATGCAAAACCAAAATTTTATTTCAAATTTCAAAGTGTTGCCATTCGCAAAATGACGTATGCGTTACGCACAGATATGTTTGTCCTTTGTAATATAGATTGTTGCAACTAGTGGCATAAAAGAGAAGAAATGATCCTAAATTATTGTATGACTATCAGAAATTAAGGAATAATAATGGTTAAAACAATAAAAAATGTAAATAAGTGCGAGTAGTAAGTCAAAATTACGTCCATTTCTAATCTATCTATACTCATATTATAAAGCGGTAAAAATTGTTTATTTGTAGGAGGTAAGCTGTGGAACTACCGAACCTATTCCAAAAGTAATGGTATCAAAATCATGGTGTTAGTCCAACTTAGAACATAGGCTATATTTTATGCCGGTGCCACTACCCCAAAGGGGGTGCAGGAGCAAAAGACGTTCTAAAAACGCGATTTTTGCGTTATTGAAGGGCCTAGAGATATGAAAGTTGGAATATTAGTTACTTATAAGATATAAATGATGTCTAAGAACAGTTCTTAAACAATTCGAAATTAAAAAGTGTGAAAATGCGCGAAAAACGTTCTAAATGGCGATTTTTGCGCAATTTCAGGAAGTACCAAACCGATTTAAAAAATAATGGTGTCAAAATGATGGTGACAACCATTGCTCCAACATAGGCTACATTTAATGTGGGTGCCACTACCCCTAAAGGGGGTGCAGGAGCAAAAAAAGTTCGAAATTGCGATTTTTTTGTTACTGAAGGGTCCAGATACATTGAATTTGGCATGGTAGTTACTTATTAGATATAAATGATCTCTAAGAACATTTCTTAAAACATTCGAAACTTAAAAGGGCTGAAAAAGCGCAAAAAGCATTCTAAAAAACGTTCTAAATGGCGATTTTTACGCAATCTCAAGAAGTACCAAACCGATTTCAAAAATAATGGTGTCAAAATGATGGTCATAACCCTTTCTCCAATATAGGCTACATTTTATGTCGGTGCCACTACCCCTAAAGGGGGTGCGAGAGCAAAGAAAGTTCGAAATTGCGATTTTTGTCTTACTGAAGGGTCCAGATACATGGAATTTGGAATGGTAGTTAATTTTAAGATATCAATGGTCTCTAAGAACATTTCTTGAAAAATTCGAAATTTAAAAGGGGTGAAAATGCACGAAAAGTGTTCTGAAAAACGTTCTAAATGGCGATTTTTACGCAATTTCAGAAAGTACCTAACCTATTTCAAAAGTAACGGTTTGAAATTGATGCTGACAGCCCTTGCTCCAACATAGGCTCTATTTCATGTCGGTGTCACTACCTAGGGGTTTCAGAAGCAAAAAACGTTCTAAATTGCGATTTTTGTGTTACTGAAGGGCCTAGAATCCTGAAATTAGGCAGAGCAGTTATTTATGATACAAATGATCTCTAAGAACATTTCCTAAAAAATCGAAATTTAAATGAGGTGAAAATGAGCGAAAAACGTTCTAAAAAACTTTCTAAATTGCGCTTATACGCATTCTCAGGAAGTACCGAACCGATTTTAAAAATAATGGTGTGAAAACGATGGTGACAGCCCTTGCTTTAGCATAGGCTGTATTTCATGTCGGTGCCACTACCCCAAAGTGGGTAAAAGAGCAAAAAACGATTTAAATTGCGTTTTTGTAATACTGCAGGTCCTAGAATCTTGAAACTAGGCATGGTAGTTACTTATAACACATAAATAATCTCTAAGAATATTTCCTAAATAATTCGAAATTTAAAAAGGGTGAAAATGGACGAAAAACTTTCTAAAAAACGTTCTAAATTGTGATTTCTACGCAATCTCAGAAATTACCCAAATGATTTCAAAAGTAATGGTTGGAAATTGATAATGACAGCCCTTGCTCTAATATAGGATCTATTTAATGTCGAAATCACTACCACCTTGCGGTTGCAAATTAAATAAACGTTCTAAATTGTGATTTTTGTGATACTGAAGGGGCTAGCAACTTGAAATTTGGCTTGGTAATTACTTGTGAGATGTAAATGCTCTCTGAAAAGAGTTCCTTAAAAATTTGAAATTTAAAAGCTGTGAAAATGAACGAAAAGCGTTCTAAAAACGTTCTAAATAGCGATTTCTACGCAATCTCAGGGAATATAAACCGATTTCAGAAGTAATGGTTTCAAATTGATGGTGACAGTCCCCGCTCCAACATAGCCTGTATTTTAAGTTGTTGTCACTACCACCTGGGGATTACAGGAGCAAACAAATTTCTAAATTGCGTTTTTTGTGTTACTGAGAGAGGGGTCTAACATTTTAAATTTGGAATGGTAATTACTTCAAAAGGTGCAAATGCTTTCTAAGAATTGTCGAAAGAAAATTCCAAATTTAAAAGGATGAAGTGAGCGAAAAGCGTTCTATAAGTGTTCTAAATTACGATTTTTATGCAGTCGTATGAAATATGAAACCGACTTCAAACATAATGGTTGCAAATTGATGGTGATAGAACCTGCTCAAACATAAGCTACATTTTATGTCGGTGTCACAACCCCTAGAGTGTTGCAGGAGCAAAAAACTTTCTAAATTGCGATTTCTGCGGTACTGAAGAGGCTAGAAACTTTAAATATAGCACGGTAGTTATTTTTAAAATATAAATGTCCTCTAAGAACAGTCGAAAATAAATTCGAAATTAAAAAGGAGTGAAGCGAAGGGAAGGAGCGAAATGCATTCTAAAAGAGTCCTAAATTACGATTTCTATGGAATCTCAAGAAATAATAACCGATTACAGAAGTTATTGGTTGCGAATCAAGAGTGATAGTCCCTGATCCTATATGGACTATACTTTACGCTGGTGTCACTACCACCTGGTTGGCAGGAACATCAAGAAAACCTTTAAAAACATCTAAATTCCGTTTTCTATAGAATATTATTAAATAACAACCAATTTCAAGATTAATGTTAGCAAATTAATGGTAACAGTCTCTGTTTCAACATTTTTTGAGACGTTCTATTTCAACTCTTTCGGCATTTTATGTTGGTGTCACTAACACCAGAGAGGTGGCAGACTGTTGGACAAGAAGCTTGGAATTTGACATGATGATTAATTTTAAGATCGTAAATGTGTTAAGATGGTTTCTAAAAAATTCAAAATTTCAAATGAATACTGAAATGAGCATAAAAATCTCAAATTACTTTCTAAATTATCATTTATTTGGAATTAGTTTTAGTTCTTCTTATTAATTAAAATCTAATTCCTGTGTCTATTGCACTTTTATAATGAAGTTTAGTCAAACTGTTGTTTAATTTGTAATATTTGAATTATTCCAAAAAGTGTACTTCTAATAAAAAGTAATCATGCAAATATCACTTGGCATATTTCAACTATTACGCGAGCAAAGCCGCGTGGTTTGCTAGACATATCATAATATTAAAATATTTATTTGCTTAAAAGACGTTATAAAAACACATTAAAAGTAAATTAAAAACTCTTTATTTACATGTTTCAACTCATTTTCTAACCCCAAAAAAAAGTTTTTCAAAACGTTTTCAAAGTTACTATGGAAAGGGTTATAGCAAATTATTTCCCGGGTTTCTTTGAACATATAAAAAATCATTTAAGAAATTTTGGCTTATGTTTGATCGCGAAGCCGCCTCCGAAATTAAAGATGTTTTTAAATACTAAAATTGATCCGATTAATAGAGATGACCTGTCAGGAGTTTGTATGATTCCATTTATTAGGGAGGGAGGAATCAAAAATCATTATATAAGTGTAACCCAACGAAAATTCAATATCAGATGTAAAGAACATATAGCGGACATAAAATACAATAGAGGTAATACTGCTTTATCCCGGCTAAATCAAATAGAGAACATTAACATACTTTTTAACGAGAGTAAAATCATGTACAGGTCTAATTTTTATTTACAATTATTCATAAGAGAGTCCATTGAAATTTATTTAAGAGGTTCAGGAGTTTGTAACGATACATTATCTTTTCGTATCCCGAATTTATGGGTTGAATGGTTGGATAAATTACGGCATCGCGACATAGAGGGAACTCGAGCAATCGCGAAAATATAGGGCGCGTTACATGATTACTTGTTTATTTTCGATGATTTTTTTTCCATTTTTCATTATGCACATTTGTAATTTTTCATTATACATTCTGACGACGACTCACAAAATGAGTTGAAACATGTAAATAAAGAGTTTTTAATTTACTTTTAATGTGTTTTTATAACGTCTTTTTAGCAAATAAATATTTTAATATTATGATATAATAAAAAATGTATTTTTATCCTGGTTCAAAGTTATCCAGCCATGTAGGGCAACTTTGTACCATATTATAAATATGATATTAAAATAAGACATTATAAACTAGTATGTTGTGGCCATCACAAAACTTTCTTCTATATAAGTCACGTCAATTAAATCATTTAAATAGTAAAAGAAAGTACATCAATTTAGAACCAATTCGTATCAAAGTATACCTGAATTTGAAGTTTGATGAAAATTCGTGCATTACTTATTGAGATAGAGCTGTAGGGGAAATTCTGAAAAAAGCAGCACAGCAGCGCCACCTGTTGAGCGATTTGCACCAAAACACAAACAGCACTAATTCATATTAAGGTATACCGGAATCTCAAGTTTGATGACAATCGGTGCATTAGTTCTGGAGGTAGAGCTATTGTGGAAATCACAAAAAATGCAGCACAGCAGCGCCACCTGTTGAGCGATTTACACGAAAAGGTACAAAACATCAATTCATGTCAAGGACTAACTGAATCTGAAGTTTGATGAAAATCCGTGCATTAGTTCTGGACATTGAGCTATTGTGGAAATCGTGAAAAATGCTGCATAGCAGCGCCACCTGTTGAACGATTTACACCAAAACATAAACAGCACTAATTCATATCCAGGTATACCTGAATCTGAAGTTTGTTGAAAACCCAAGCATAAGTTCTTGAGATAGAGCTATTGCGGAAATCTCAAAAAATGCAGCATAGCAGCGCCACCTGTAGAGCGATTTACACCACAAGAGGCAAAACGTCAATTCATGTCAAGCACTAACTGAATCTGAAGTTTGATGAAAATCCGTGCATTATTTCTTGAGATTGAGCTATTACGAAAATCGTGTAAATGCTGCAAAATGCAGCATAGCAGCGCCATCTGTTGGGCGATTTGCACCAAAACGTTACCAGCACCAATTCATATCAAGGATTAACGGAATCTGAAGTTTTATAAAAATCCGTGCATTAGTTCTTGAGATAGAGCTTTTGCGGAAATCCTGCAAAATGCTACATAGCAGCGCCACCAAAAACTTACACCGCGATTTACACCAAAAACTAATCAGCACCAATCTATATCAGGGACTACCTGAATATGAAGTTTTGTGAAATTCCGTGCATTAGTTCTTGAGATAGAGCGCCCACAAAATTTGTGTCACATACAGACAGACAGACGGACAGACAGACAGACTCACAGACAGACATTTTGTAAAAACATGTTTTTTGGAATCTCTGACCCATAAAACGTGTAAATCCGTCGAAAACTGGAATTCGAAAATTTTCATGAAACCAATACTTTCTTCTTGTCAAGATAGAAGAAAGTAAAAAGGATATTATCGTTAGGACAACTTTGAAGCAAAAAAAGATTTTTTTCAGATATTTAAAGACTGCTAATTTACATTTTCCAACATTACAAGATTTGTATAATTTATGATATTACAACTAATATTATGCATAAGAAGAGAGGAAGAAGAAAACCATGGATATTTAGCAAAAAAGAACTGTTTATTGTTCACATAAAACATAAAAATGCAGTGAAAAACAATTTTCAATGTTTTAACTCAATAATATAGCCATAATTACTGTAGTACATGCTAGTAGTATTAGTATTAATCAAACAAGAATAAAAAGTGTCGAATGCAGAGTTGCCAGTTTGGCCTCTATTCTTATTCAAAAATTTAGTGTCCATACCAGAAATAAAGAATAGTATTGTATGCTTTACTTAATAAGAGAGATTTAAAGATCACAGAAAGTAAAAATTCTTCTTTGGAAATTTCCGGTATGAATTTAAAATGTCGGATTGAAATTTGAGACCAAACTGGCATCCTGGTCGAATATATGAGATGTCAAATTTCAGTAGCTCAGCCTCAAATAACGTCTTTAAATGAATTTTATATCTTTTACACATATTTTTGAAAATATTTACATGTTATATCCAATGCACACTTTCGGCATTCATATATAATATACGTGCTCATATGGTGAATTTTTGAAAAGAAAATGGTATTTTCGTATAACCATCATATATAATTTTTATTTTTGTAATTTTTTTAATGATTATTTCACATAGTTTTTATGAACAGAAAATTATACAGTTTTTATCAGTAAACAGTAAACCTATGCCTAACTTTCAGCCGTCTCAAAGTTATACTGAAAATTAAAAAATTGTAGTGCCTTCTAATTTTATATTTTCCTGACTATTAATAAATACATAATCGCAAAATAATAACACATTTATAATATTTAGATAATAATATGTCTCATAAATAAGTATATTGTTACTTACTATAAAAATTTAATTGGATTACAACAATTTCAAAACAGTATTCAAAATTAACTAGAAAATAGAACTTCACAATAATAGTTGGATGATGCAATTAATTGTGTATAATGTTGCCAATTTATGTTCTAAAATAAAAAGTAGAAAACCCAGTTTATGACCTTGCCAACAGAGTGGTAGCAGTAGAGATTTTTTTAGCCTTTTGAAGTCAAACATATTGAAAATTAGGACGTGGCGCAAAGTTACACACCATGGATCAAAGTTGCCCTGAATGACTGTATTGTAATCGAATTTTTTACTCTACTTCCGGTTTCGACGGATTGACACGTTTTTGGGGTCAGAGATCCTAAAAAAATATGTTTATATGAAATGTCTGGTTGCCCGTGTGTCGCCAATGTACCATCGAAATGTGAATGAAGTTATGCATAGAATTCAGCCAAATTATTTGTGTATGTTTTAGGCTATGGACAGGGCTTAATTTGCGCCGGAGCCCACCGGAGCCCGGCTCCGGTACTTCTCTATTTTTAATTAATATTTAAATATTGGTCGGAATTCACCGGAGCTCATAAATATAGGGCTCCGGAGCCCCGTGCATTAGCGCTTCCAAAATACCGAAGAACTAAATTATCCTTTCCTTTTCCTCCCATCTCCAAGCTTTTGCATTGTTTTCTACCAAAACACTTATATGTGACGTAATGTGTCACGTAGGAGATGGATATGAAACGGGATCAATTTATCTATCAGACTTCATTCTTCGGCGGGTTCTATTTCAATCTATCTTAAATTCAAAATTTTATGTATTCATGTATAGGGGGGAAAAGACTTTCCCTCCTTTCTAATGCTATTTTGATCAGAATGAAGGAGAAACAAAAATCATGTTTTTCTATTCTAATGATATTTACAGAATTATGTTCCATTCTTCAGCATATAAATATTAATTTCATTGATTTTTTCATAAAAATGAATATCTGCGAACTATTCCTTTTTTGTTAACACTATTTCCGAATTATAATCCTTACCATATTTAATCGCACAATTTTGTAATTAACATTAAAATTAGGTAAAGATTATTATTCGGAAGAAGTGACAACTAAAATGTGGAATAATTGACAGCTAAATATATGCTGATAGATATATTTAAAATTTTTATTTATACTTTAAATTTTGCAAATAGTGTATGAAATATAAATATGCAGATTGGAGTGACGGGGGCAGGGGGGGGTGGGGGGAGAGGTATAGTTGTTAGTACCAGTGCCGCAGAAAATAGGGCTCCGGTACTTTTTTAGTTAGAAATTAAGCCCTGGCTATGGACTGCAGGTCCCCCTTGAATTTGGAAATGGAAGGGAGCGCTATAGCAGCGGTTTTTGTGCCATTTTCATTATTGTACTATTGAAAAGTGTATGAAGTTATACATGGAATTGAACCAGATTTTTTGTGTATGATTTCGGTTATAGCCAGCCGGTCCTCCTTGAAAAGGGGGTACTGCAATTTTTGTGCCGTTTTCATTATTGTACCATCGAAAAGTGTATGGCGTTATGCATAGAATTTAATCCAATTTTTGGTGTATGTTTTTGGCTATGGCAAGCAGGGTCATCCTTGAATTTGAAAATATTCCACCGGAAGGAGGCGTTGTAATAGCGATTTTTGTATAAATTTCTCGATTTTTCGTAGTTCTGTTGTACAGCGGTTTCTCGTTCAGCGACGTGAACTGCGCATACTGATATGCTTGCTATTCGCAAACAGCTGATGTACAACAGAATGGTACAGTGGAACCCCGCTAGTTCGGATCTCGTTAATTCGAATCTCCGGATAGGTCTGGTCGATTTTTTTTTCAAGTTTGAGACGCGATCGGCAAATTTCCATAACATTCATTTATTTCATCCACGTATTCTGAATTAAAAAGTCTTTTCTGAAATCTTTAGAAGAGTACCTTAAGCATTCTTATTTAAACTCTTTGATGTCATCCTTCAAAGAAACAACAATGTATCAATCACTTAAGTTTGGCAGTTTTATGGTTCCGGGTGTTGCAAAATATTTAAAATCGTGCAACTTACCCATCAAAGCTATCTTCCTAATTAATAATGCCCTGACATACCCCGAAGAAAGTCAGCTGACAAAAGGAAACATAACAGTAAAGTTTTTACCACCTAATGTGACAGTGCTGGTACAGCCATTGGATCAAGGGGTTCTTCAGAGCATTAAGAAAGTTTATAAACGACAAATGCTGAATGAACTTTTAGAAGATGATGGAGAACATGGAGTGGTAGAGATTCACAAATCAATCAATATCAATAAATTAATCTATATGATTGCTGAATCTTGGGATCAGGGTGCTGAGAGTACTCTCCGAAAGCCGTGGAAAAATTTATGGCCTTCAAATTGAAACAGAAGCTTGAAACAGAAGGAGGAATAAGCGAGAATGAAAGAGAAATTACGCCTGAAGATTTTGTGAGCATGTTAAAAAAAATTTATTGTTGCTCAGATGTTGATATCAGCGACATTAGCTATTGGTTAGAAGCAGAAAATAATGAAGGTTACGCCTCACTTATAGATGACGAAATAATCGCTTTGTGCACAACTGAAGAAAATGAAAATGAAGATGATACAGACGAAAACACCATTATCAATGATGATCAACCGAAAGTTATTAGCCATAATGAAGCAACGTCTCATTTAGAACAATTAATGGTTTCTTTTGAACGTCCAACGAACTGCTTATGCTCAAACGGATGCGTGACCGTGCGGCCCGCAAAAGGTATACAAAACTGGCACAGCAGAAGGTTACAAACTTTATAATTACAAAGTAAACATTTTTCACTGTCTGTAGATATTCAATATGTTTAATATAAAGGTGATTTTCTGTAAGTATGTTTTATTTTATTTCATTTTTTATCATTCTCCGGATAATCCGGATTTTCGATAGTCCGGATTGGATCTGATCCCAATTAATCCGAATTACCGGGGTTTTACTGTATGTGGATGTGGATTTCTTTATACCCCCGAAACATCCCAACGGCTGGATGGATTTTAATGAATGAGGTCTCTATCGATTCGTCTTAACCGTCCGATGATTATAGGCTAGGTTTTGTTTTTATAAATTCAAAATGGCGGTAGAGACGAAAAAAAATATTACGTACCCTATTGAGTAGCGTATCATTGGATAGGTCTTTCAAAATGAAGACGATGTTTCATTGACAATTTTTACATTCAGAAGCTCTGTTTAAATAGGACGCAACCTGGAAGTTGTGTAGGTAGGATCTCTAGCTTGACAGCAACTCTGACCTTCATAGACATTTATAGACCTCATCAAAACAGTGTTTATAGATAGAAACTAACAATTAAACAACACTTAATAATCATCAATTCAATTAAATAAAAAAATAGGTAAGTAATATAAAAAAAAAAAGTTTCACATTGATGAAAAATAATTAGTTCGCTTTTTACGCAGTCGGGTTTTTTGATTTTTTAAATTTAATGTTTATTTACTAATTATTTAAAAGAAACTTCTACGTCTATTCATAGTGTAATAATGCCCCCATGAGGGAAATTTTACATAAGACATTTTGTAATTTGGACATGCTTAATTTAAAAAATGTTTTGAATGATCTAAATGAGGTGTTACATTTATGAAATTAATAAAACCGCGTGCGCATCACGAAGGAAAGGGTTGAAAGTAAGCTTCTTATGTCTCTTCTGCAGGCCACATACAGAATATGAAATTCATGACAAATGAATTTTAAAATTTAAAATTGGAGAAAACATGGTGGCCAAATAATAATAATGGGGGGCGGGAAGCCCGCTATCAAAGAAGTAGTGTTATGAGAGGAAAGAAAAATAGTAACTTAAAATGAATAAAAGTGCGAATCTGGAAATGTTACTTGTGAATTATGTTATCCATACAGTCTTGGCGATAATCAAATATCACTTATTCTTAATGAAGTACTAAAACCCATTATAAAATGTATCAATTCTATCAGGTAATAAATATTGAAATACAAGCGATATATTTCAAAAGAACTTTCCCATAGGATTAACATAGTGAGCGGGTGTTTTTGCGTGAGTGAAGTAGCTTTTAAAGTGAATTCACGATCTTTGGAACGTTTTCCAAAAGTTATCGGAGAAAATTGCGGATAGGGCATTTATGCTTAGAAATGAACTTCGAAAATCGTTTCCATAAAGTGCGAACGACTTTCTGTAATTAAATAAGTCCAATTCATATAAAATCCTTTATCTTTTGTGCGATAATTCCTTTTTTAAATTAGATATACAAAATATTTTGCCTTCCATCCCATCCCACTTATTCTAGGGGATGCATTCTTGCTCCTGCTAAAATATTCTATCTATGATCTTTTACTCAACTTGAAGACTGGCTGCATGGTGACCTTGATAGATTGCCATAGATTGGAGTTGTGTGGTTTTTAGGAATGATATAAAGTATTTTTCCTCTCCACGCGCCCGTTGATTCATCGATTATTATTGATTACGTGAGGTCAGATTGTGAATCAACATCGTTTTTCTCATTGAGATATAAGGTATCTATACCAAATAAGGCCACGTTAACCCTTTAATGCGTGATTTTTTTTGTTGTTGTTGTTCGGAAAACATTACATTTGAGTGGTTTTGTTAATTATCCACTAGAAAAGAGTGAAAAAATTTATTTACATTTCTCTTGGACATAATGCAGGGTTACCACAGGTGACTATTTTTATATTCCGCTCGCACCACTATTTTTTAAAAGTACATTTTGTAGTATATTTCTTTTGCAAATGTTGTCAATGCGTATGTAGAAGATTTTTGTTTTGAAAAAGTGGTGCGAAATACAATAAAAATATAGTCGACCGTGGCAGTCCTGATAATGTCACTCCTGAGTTACATACAAAAATGGCTAAAAAAGATGATGATTTTAAATTTTATACTTAGGGGAACGCGGGGCAGAACGTTGTACCGAGTTGAAAATATGTTTCAAAAATACAAAAGGGTTCATTAAGAGAGCTGCAAAATTTTCTATGAACACATTGTAATACAATAATCACAAAAATTTAATAATGTTGTAAGAAAACAATAGAACAATTTTTTTTTACAGAAACAGAACATTATGTCGGCAGAACGGGGTGGTAAAGACAAATAATTATAAAAACATATAAAACTAGTATGTTGTGGCCATCACAAAACTTTCTTCTATGTAAATCACGTCAATTAAATCATTTAAATAGTACAAGAAATAACAACGATTTAGCACCCATTCATATCAAAGTATATCTGAATTTGAAGTTGGATGAAAATTCGTGCATTAGTTCTTGAGATAGAGCTATAGCGGAAATTCTGAAAAATGTAGCATAGCAGCACCACCTGTTGAGCGATTTACACCAAAAATAAGCAGCACTAAATGATATCAAGGTATACCTGAATCTGAAGTTTGTTGAAAATCCAAGCATTAGTTCTTGGGATAATGCTATTGCGGAAATCGCAAAAAATACAGCATAGCAGCGCCACCTGTTGAGCGATTTACACCAAAAATTACACAGCACTAATTTATACATCAATTCATGTCGACTAACTAAATCTGCAGTTTGATGAAAATCCGTGCAATAGTTCTTGAGATACAGCTCTTGCGGGAATCGGGAAAAATGCAGCACAGCAGCGCCGCCTGTTGGGCGATTTACTACAAAAATTAAACAGCCTTAATTTATATCAGGGACTAACTGATTCTGATGTTTGATGAAAATTCGTGCATTTTTTCTTGAGTTAGAGCGATTGCGATAATCATGAATAATGCAACATAGCAGCGCCACCTGTTGGCCGATTTTCACAAAAAAATAATCAGCACCAAACTATGTCCTGGACTAACTAAATCTGAAGTTGTATGAAAATCCGTGCAGTAGTTCTTGAGATATAGCTATTGCAGAAATCGTGAAAAATGCCGCATAGCAGTGCCACCTGTAGGGCGATTTTCACCAAAAACTAATCAGGTCTAGTTTATGTCAAGGTGTAACTAAATATAAAGTTTCGTGAAATTCCGTGCATTAGTTCTTCAGATACAGCGCCCACAATTTTTTTGTCACATACAGACTCACAGAGTGATAGACAGACTCACAGACAGACATCTTCTAAAAACCATCAAATCATGTTCTGGGCATTCTAAAACGTATCAATTCGTCAAAAACCGGAAGTCGAAATTTTTCACGAATCCAATACTTTCTTCTTGTAAAGATAGAAGAAAGTAACTAGTGGAAATTCAAAAAATAAATAAGTTCGCTCTATATTTATTTAGTTTTAAATGACTAGTTTTCATTGATTGTGTTCTTTTCTTAAGCCTATTGACAAAATTTACACTCTAGGACAGTCTCATCATCTTCGCTATCTATTGCCGCACAGGAATTGTGAGCGCATTTTTTGCGCTTAGAACAAGCGACTCAACCTTCAACTGACTTTCAGTAAAATTCAACAAATATTCACAGTCAGAACAAGTTAGTTAAAAACATTTCGGGGCAGAATGGGGTACTTCCCCATTCCGTCCCAGGGACACGATTTAGGTCAGGGAGGTAAGGTCACTCGAGAAAGATAAGTAAACAAACGTTTAACTAAAGACAATTAAACGTACTTCAAGCATGAACTAACTATGGTTGTAATTTGTAATGAAACAAGTATGTATGCCTTACCTTGTTTACAAAATCATCAGAAATTACAAGATTACAACACAGGAGCAAAAAAATCACACAACGAAAAATTCACGCACCAACGCTCGAGAAAACTAGACTAACATGGCTGCCAAAGTTGAACAACAATAAGTTTCTTACTTAGTTTTCTGCTTATTGCCGCTCGTTGGCAGCACCTCCTTGACACCGCGATAAACGCCAAACTTCATTCCGCCCCGCTACCCCGGGTTCCCCTACTTTAAATTGATTACACTGCACAGTAACAACTATTCAACGATATAATAATTTTTAGAATGCTTTTAATAGTTTGCGAAATTAATAATGATAGAGAAAAAACACCAACACATTATATTTCACTAAAAGATCAATAGGAAGCGCCCAATGGCAACAAAAGACCATGTAACTCTTGAGTTACAGTATGCATTTAAGGGTTAAGGCTTGAGATCACAATTCCGCTGTGTTATTCAAAATGTTGTTAGATATCATATTTATACATACTTTTACAATATTAAATCATTCATAGTCTTTTCACTGTTTAATAATGGCCAGAAGAGTTCAAAACCTAAATTACTTCAAAGTGGCCTTATTAGGAATAGATATTTTGCATGTATTAAGCTGAGTTTAGGTTCCAAATGAGATAAAGTTTTTATTCTACTCGCGCCCTCTTTGTTCTGGTCAGGCGGCGCTTTTTCGTGGTTACACCACGTTTTTCATATTTAACGGCTTTAAAAGGAAACTGCCAGCCATCATGCAAGAGGACGATCTTTCCTTCAAGTCGAGATCTAATCTTCTTATAGCCTAGCATTGTTTATCTCCCCGTTCTATTGTGAATAAACCACAGAATAGAGGGCAAAGACACACGCGAGCTAATGCTAAATCTATGGAGAGGTTATTTGCTAATATTTCGTTTGCATTTCGACATTTTAAAATATTTTAATGTATAATTTATTTATTTTTTTTTAATTCAGTACTTCTTAGAAATAAAGAAAAACAAACAAAAATAAATAAATAAATATCTTTAAAATATTTTATTTTCAAAATTTTCCATCAAAAGTGACGTAGTGTTTGGCGAGAAAGTCGCTACCCGGCGATTTTCCTTTCCTTTATAAGATTTTGTTTCTAGGTTTGTTGGAGGGAAACCAAAAAAACAATGTTTCAATCGCAAAAAAAAAAAAAAAAAAAAAATTGTAAAGCGTTTAAATTCACCCAAGGTTTCTGCCGCACACTCTCTTCATTTGAAGAACTCTATTTTTACGGTGAAGGAATTTGTACGCTAATAAAGGGTGGGCGAAAAATCCCTCGCAAATTTCAGAATTTGATATAAAATCAAGCAACTGAAGACTATTTTTTTTAAAGCTTGTGGACCAGGCAACACAAGACGTGTTGTACAGTCGTGGAAAAAAAAAAGTAAACACCCCCTACTAACTCTTCAACAATTTATCATCGACGGAAGTTACTGGTACCGAACGATTTGAAATAAAGTCTACTTTTAAATGACGTATATAAAATTTGTTTAGGGGGTCATCTACATATTAAAACGAACCCAAAGCTCATTTTTTTCAATGGCAATACCCAATTTTAACGATATATTTCAAATCTTCGGTTCAAAATATGCCTAGACACCCAATTTCAAGTCATTTGAATGACAAGTTTTTGAATTATAAACGTTCAAAATTGAGTGCTTCTAATGTTAAATTACATTTTCATATTTTTATTTATATCTTCTGAAATTATGCTCCTAATGTGCTAATTTTTTGTTTAGAAATAAAACTAATGTCCTCAAACATAAATACGCTGAATTTGCAATTTTTATAATTTTATGATATGAATTATGAAATTAATATTCGAAAAAATTATGAATTGCAACCTACAATTTTTTTGATGGATTTAGATTTATTAAGTCCTGCTTTATGAAAATCCCAAATTTCACATTTTTCTTCCAAGTAGTTTTCAAATTATGCTTAAAAAACGGCAAAATGATGGTTTAGGGGCCGTCTATGATTGAAGTGAGTAGATATTTTGAAATTTCTTCTGCTGCCTTGTTATCTAACAGACTGCATTGACTGCTTAAGGTGCCTTGATCAAGAAGGCGGCTCTCTCGGTTAGCAATCGAGAACCCAACTTCAATTTGGATACAGCCCTTAAAATAAGGTCGTTTTAAAATAATTAATTTCTCGGAAACTTATGGTACGAATTGCATAAAAATTTGTTTTTAGGCTAATTGAAGGGTGTAGAGTTCATTTATGCTGTCAGAATTGGGTATTGCTATTGAAAACAAGTTGGAAATTGCTCGTCAAACGTGGCAAATGAGGTGCGTTCGTACTATAACTAGTTTTAAAATTATTTTTTGCACCCCATATTGTACTGAATGTATAATTTTTTGCACTTCATAACGTGCATAGTCTGATACATCATTAAAATGCACTTCCAATAATTTTTTCGGAACACTTTTGACTGTCCCTGTAATTAAACTATACATCCGATTTTCCTAAAATTTGAAATAGCTCAACAAAATTTTGCAACAATTATATCTTTAAAATTTCAGACCATTCGGAAGGCTGTAATATCATTAAAATGCACTTGCAATAATTTTTCTTATTGGCCGTAATGTAAAGAAAAACTTTTGGCTGTCCCTGTAATTAAACTATGCATCCGATTTTCCTAAAATTTGAAATGGCTCGACAAAATTTTGCAACAATTATATCTTTAAAATTTCAGATCATTCGGAAGGCTCTAATATCATTAAAATCCACTTGCAATAATTTTTCCCATTGGCCGTAATGTAAAGAAAAACTTTTGACTGTCCCTGTAATTAAACTATACATCCGATTTTCATGAAATTTGAAATGGCTCGACAAAATTTTGCAACAATCACATATTTGAAATTTCAGACTATTCGGTTGGGTAGTTTTTGCTGTGTTACATGCGGACAGACGGACAGACGGACGGACAGACGGACAGACGGACGGACTGAGCGACGACTATAGGTGCTACGTATTTATATAATTACGAACGCACCTAAAAAAGGAAGTTATGGTTCGTTTTAATATGTAGATGGCCCCCTAAGCAAATTTTATCTACATCATTTAAAAGTAGACTTTATTTAAAATCGTTCGGTACCAGTAACTTTCTTCTACGATAATTTCTTGCGGAGTTAGTAGGGGGTGTTTACTTTTTTTTCCACGACTGTACATAAGATGAGGTGATGAATCATTAATTTAAATTTCCTTGAGCTTGTCAACCCCCGAACTGACCTGCTTAAGAAATCCGTATTAGCATAGTAATAGTCATCCTTTCGTATATTAATCGCAACATTTGTGTTACTCCACTCATTGCAGCTTCTTTACAACATCATAACGAAATGGGGTAGGGGGGAGGGGGTGTCATCCCTAGTTTTATTGTTAGAATGACCTTCACGTGACCGGAAGTCCTCGCTTTTTCCCCGTTCTCTCTCTCGCTCCATCCTGTTTACGTTACGTTTGATAGTGGTCATTGATAAAACCTTTTTTAACGTTGCGTCATATAAGTTGTTGTGGTCGTAAAAGGGGGAGAAAAAATGGGTGAGCGTTTCTCATCTGCGTAACGGAGTCGAGAGGAAGGTTTTGTAGTGACCATTGATGACTAGCCACATCCGGTTTGTAAATGAAGTGTAGAGTGATCGGTGTGTTTAATAAGTAAGGTATTTTGTGTGGGAAGACATGAGACAATAATGATTGAATTGAGTTGTTCTTGAAGTATGCAAAAATCGTAGTCTTGCGGTTTTGCGTTGTAAGTATCGTTATAAGTTATGTATATTTATTTGAATGAAAGATGTGGTATTTCATTCACTTATTTAGATGGATTACTCAGTTTCGTTATCCTCGTGATCATGAGAAAGTTATTTGTGTAGGATGGAAGGAAGGCATCGGTTATTGAAAAAGTTGTCACGTGTTTCGCTCTTTTTCAAGAGACGTTTTAGTGTATGCAGAAAAAAAAAGTTTGCGGTTTAGAGCATTTATTTTCCGATGCTTTTATGATATTATCGTGATTTATCTTCACAGGGTGATATAACAATGTTTCGTTTTTTCTCAAGGTTGCCTAGAATTACAGGGTGGCTGCAATTAAAGTGCAAGTGTTTCAAGGACTCTTCAAGCAAAACTATTTGGAATATTTTTAAAAGCGTTGATATTTACGCTGTGTAGAGCAGCCATTCTGAACTTTTTTCCTCGGGGCCCGCAAACATATATTTCCGATGTTATCTAGCTGATAAAGATTTAACCCTTTAGTGCGCAGCTTTGCATATATGCAAACAACAGTGTTTTGAATTTAATAGATTTTTTTTTTTAAATTCATATATACCTAATTCACACCAGAAAATTAAAATAGCAATATGTGCTTCAATTAATAACAAACATTCCGTTTTTGAATAAAGTGAAATTAACCATTGAAACTTTCTGATGTAAAGTCAGATTTTCTGAACTACGTAATTTCTAAAGCGTATTCTATCATAGGAATTAAAAGGTTAAAGGTTAAGTTTTGTAAAATAAATAATAATAATATAAAATAAAGTATTTCGTTTTTAAATAAAAGCGAAATTAACCATTCAAACTTTCTGGTGTGAAGTCAGATTTCCTGAACCACCTAATTTCTAGAGCGTATTCTGTCATAGGAATTAAAAGGTTAAAGTTTAAGCTTTATAAAATAAATAATAATAATATAAAATAAGGTATTTGGAGACATACTTCTTAAAATATTTACTAATTTGCAACATTTTAGCGTAAAACAGCCACATGACAGTAGTTTTTACTTATATTGCAGATATGCAACAGAAGAAAAGATTGACGTATTATATGAAAAATGTATTTCTGATTTTTTTCATTATTTTTCATGCGTAATAAACCTTTCAGAGAATCATGTATAATTTTTTCGAAACAAAATAAAAAATCGCGCATTTAAGGGTTAATGGATGACTTGCCAGCGTTAGTTTTAAAACGTACGTTTAAAATTTGCCATGCCCAGTTTAATTTTGAATCTAGGTAAATTCCTAGATATTTATATTCGTTGACCCAGGGTACATATTCATTATTAAGAGTAAGATTAATGGCTGGGGTGTTAGATTTTTTGGAGAAAATCATGGCGGCACTTTTCGAAGCATTTAATTTTATTCTTTATTTACGGAGCCAAGTTGTGGGAGCCTGAAGGTAGGATTGGAGTTGTTCATCACAATGTGTAGTGACCAGGGCTGCGGAGTCGGTAGGAAAAATGACCGACTCCGACTCCGGCATACACACAGGGTTTCTCAAAAAGATTGAAATGCGCTTTAATTTTTTACCTGTTGGAGATATATAGATAATGCAAATTGAAAAAAGTGTTCAAAATTAAATAGTTATTAAGATTAAGGATAGACAGAAACCGAATTTCGGTAATATTTCTATTTTCGGCCGAAAATTTCGTTCGATTAGTTCTAAATACAGTAATAAAAACAATTATATTTATTACATTTTATGGGGTGTCCATTACTGGAATAGAGGATGTCCGTTACTGGAACAAAGGGTGTCCATTACTGGCATTTTAGGTGTTTGATATATTTCTGCTATTTACGATTAGATTTTGATTCATATTGGGAAATGAGACTATGGGAATGGTTAAATATTGTTGATAAATTAATATAATATTGAAAAACTGGAATATAATACACGTAACTATTACTTAAAAAATAATTTTTAGAGAAATTCCTTAAGGGTGCCCATTACTGGGACATCTACCCTATTTATAGATGTATAGACATATAACCCATATAGTCCGACTGGTAGGATTTCCTGCCAAGCATTATACACAGTTTAGCGCTTTAAAAAAAAAAAAAAAAAAAAAAAAAAAAAAAAAAAAATTGTTCGGTTGGCACCAGTTTTTTGAAATAATAATTTCCCCCTTACTTGAAGAATGATGTATTAGATGAAAGGAATATTACTCTTAAAGTGCCGAGTAATTATCCTCATATTATAAAAATGTAGTTATCTACATTTGAGATTGTAATGCCTGTATTTATAATTTACAGTTTATATACCAATTTCAGACATTAATACATACTTTGAAGACAATTTTAATCACTGTATTATATATACAGGTCTGTTTCCATAAAATATATTTGATGTCACATTTAAAAATAT
The DNA here is from genome assembly GCA_963932465.1 of Maratus speciosus. Lineage (NCBI taxonomy): Eukaryota > Metazoa > Arthropoda > Arachnida > Araneae > Salticidae > Maratus > Maratus speciosus. The sequence continues at coordinate 460,594,443 of OZ010799.1, read as the reverse complement.
ATATTAGACGTCACATTTAAAAAAGCAAAAAAAAAAAATTAATGTGGCGTCTAATATATATTTTTTAAATGTATTTAAAATTAATTGGTTTTATTTTTTATTTAACTTCAAACTGTTCAACAAAAAGTTTGGAGTTGGAGTCGGAGTCGGCATATTTTTAGCGACTCCGACTCCGACTCTTTTCACCGAAAAATCACACCGACTCCGACTCCACAGCCCTGGTAGTGACAGTGAGATGGTTTTGAAAAGTATGGCCGCGACATCCGTGAAAAGGAAACAAAACAAGGCGGTCAATTGTTTATACAGTCGATAGGCGCAGCCTATTAAAAGGGGTTGTGGCGGATGCAGCCAGACTTTTAGAAATTAAAAAAACTTTACTTACTAATGTAATACAAAAATCGTAGTATTGTGGTTTTGCGTTGTTTGTATCGTTATAAATTATGTATATTTATTTGAATGAAAGATGTAGTATTTCATTCACTTATTTAGATGGATTACTCAGTTTCGTTATCCTCGTGATCATGAGAAAGATATTTGTGTAGGATGGAAGGAAGGCATCGGTTATTGAAAAAGTTGTGACGTGTTTCGCTCTTTTGAAGAGACGTTTTAGTGTATGCAGAAAAAAAATGTTTGCGGTTTAGCGCATTTATTTTCCAATGCTTTTGTGATAGTATCGTGATTTATCTTCACAGGGTGATTTAACTATGTTTCATTTCTTCCGTTTTTTTTCTCAAGGTTGCTTTGAATTACAGGGTCGTTACCGAATTAAAGTGCACGTGTTTCAAGGACTCTTCAAGCAAAACTATTTGGAATATTTTTAAAAGCTTTGATATTTACACTGGGTAGAGCTGCCACACTGAACTTTTTTTAACCAACTTCAAAAAAAAAAAAAAAAAAAAAAAAGGAAGAGGTTATCAATTCGACGCGTTTTTTTTTATGTATGTTCACCGATTACTCCAAAACTATGCTACCTTTCATGTGGTTTTTATTTTAATTGAAAGAGGATACTCTCGAATTAGTACCACTTCAGTTTCATCAAATTTGGTTCAGTACTTTTTTAGTAATAATCCAACAAAAACTAATAAAATCAATGATTTCTCGCAAATTATCTTTCATTGTTGTTTTCCCATTCATAAGCATAAAACTATAGATTGATATACTTTAGCGTCAAGTTGTCGCCAAGCTTGGCGCCATTTGGTGAAATAGCGCCAAATTTGGCGACTGAAATAAGTCTCCATAAATGAAGCCAACTTGGTTGTAGCCAGTGGTGTAGTCGTAAAAAAAGCAGAGGGTATGCGCTCTAAGCAGAGGGTATACGTTCAAAGCAGAGAGTATACCCTAGCGTGCATATACTATTGTTTTTTTGTTTTTTTTGAGAAACAGAGGGTATACGGTGTTTCTTTAAAAAATCCAGAAGGTATACGCCGTATACCACCGTATACCCTCCACTACATCCTTGGTTGTAGCTGACTAATTTGGCGACATTCCCATTCAAATTCAGTAATGGATCTTCTCCAATCGGTTTCTTCGCATTTGTTAATCCACAGTCATATTTACAACTAGATGATAGCCCGTCAGAATGACGAGTTTGCATTTTTAAAAGAATTTGAATTTCTTATAAATAAATAAAAAAAAATGTAAGACTTCAATTCCTAGTATTTTTTTTTTTTTTTTAGCTATTAGTAAAAAGAACACATGTTATAAGATTAAAAAAATCAAATCTGAACTGTAACCATTCACTCGTGATGCCACGTGACATAATATATTTGAGGTCGGTTTTATTTTTGGTAAAAAAGTTATATCATTTCATGAATAAGTCATGAACATGAACAAGTGGTCACAGTCCTTTCCAACAATATGTCACTTGAGGGGTGTCGGCAAAAGTTAGAAAAGTGCCAACCTTTGGGTCTACTTTCGCGCTTCCTGGAATGCACCCCTTCCCCTCTTTGAAATACCGTTTGCAGAAATGTGTTATGTGCACGTTGACTATATAGAAAAGGACTCATAAATTGTAGCAATTTCCTAAATTTCACTCCATTATTTCTAAGTGAGGACAAAAACTGATTTGATACTCCCTCGTATTTGCCAATAAAACATCCGTAATATTGAAGCGCTCTCTATCGGTAGGATTTCGAACTTATCGCTTTTATTGCCTAACTCCTTTCCGCATACTCTAAACTAGTGGTTCCCAACCTTTTTTTGGCCGTGCCCCACCTAAACATCTCTAAAATCATGATTCCCCCCCCCCTCCCCCCCGCTTCTACATCACATAAAAAATAAACTTCCATTTTCCTGGATGGATCCGAAAACAGCATTAACTCTGATATGTGATTTCACATTCTGTAATTTATCAAAATCATATTTTTTTTTAATTACAAATATGCTTTTAATCTAACTTCATGAATGGAGTGATGCCATGGATCTTCGCATTTACATCTACAAAAGCTTTATTGTTTTTTTGGCTACTTACCTCAAATTTAAAAGTGATAAATAGTCTTCATTTTTTATTTTCGTAAAATTTCTTGAAATCTCTCTCATACTGTGTGATTTGCATCTGATGAACTGATACATTTTATAATGGATTTTAGTACTTCATTAAGAATAAGTGATATTTGTTTATCACCAAGACTGTATATAGATAACATAATTCACAAGTAACATTTCCGGATTCGCGCCTTTACCCATTTTAAGTTACTACTACACTTTTTATTTTCGTAAAATTTCTTGAAATCTCTCTCATATTTTGTATTACATCTGATAGAATTGATACATTTTATAATGGATTTTAGTACTTCATTAAGAATAAGTGATATTTGATTATCCCCAAGACTGTATGGATAACATAATTCACAAGTAACATTTCCGGATTCGCGCTTTTATTCATTTTAAGTTACTATTTTTCTTTCCTCCCATAACATTACTTCTTTGATAGCGGGCTTCCCCCCGCCCCCATTATTATTATTTGGCCACCATGTTTTCTCCAATTTTAAATTTTAAAATGCATTTGTCATGAATTTCATATTCTGCATCTGGTCTGCAGAAGAGACATAAGAAGCTTACTTTCAACCCTTTCCTTCCGTGATGAGCACGCGGTTTTATTAATTTCATAAATGTAGCACCTCGTTTAGATCATTCAAGACATTTTTTAAATTAAACATGTCCAAATTACAAAATGTCTTATGTAAAATTTCCCTCATGGGGGCATTATTACACTATGAATAGATGTAGAAGTTTCTTTTAAATAAATAGTAATAAACATTAAATTTAAAAAATCAAAAAACCCGACTGCGTAAAAAGCGAACTAATTAATTATGTCTCATCAATATGACACTATTTTTTTTATATTAAATACCTGTTTTTTTTTTTTGTTGTTGTTGTTTACTTATACTGATGACTTTTAAGTTGCGTTTAATTGTTAGTTCCTATCTATAAATACTGTTTTGATGAGGCCTATAGATGTCTAGGATGGTTAGAGTTGCAGTCAAGCTAGAGATCCTACCTTCACAACTTCCAGGTTGTGTCATATTTAAACGGAGCTTCTGACTGTAAAATAGTCAATGAAACGTCTTCATTTTGAAAGACCTATCCAATGATACACCACACAATAGGGTGCGTAAAAAAAATTTTTCGTCTCTGTCACCATTTTGTATTTTACGGCCGCCATTTTGAATTTATAAAAACAAAACCTATAACCAAAACCATCGGATGATAAACATAATAAACAAAACCATCGGACGATTAAAACGAATTGATAGAGACCTCATTCATTAAAATCCATCCAGCCGTTGGGATGTTTCGAGGGTATAAAGAAATCCACATACCCAAATACGCGTGAAACACATACCCTTCTTTTCAGTCGAGTAAAAAAAGAGGTGTAATTTACTAAAATAATATTAAAACCAGAAAAATTAAAATGATTTTTTAATATATAAAAGGTGTCAGATTATCCAAAAAAAATGCACATAATTATTTCGGTGTCAGGGTATTTTTGAACTTTTAAATGGGATCGTTTCGAAAATTAATTTTTATTCAGTTTTTTTTTTTTTTTTTCCATCTATTATTTCTATTTTTAGACTGAGAAAAAAATGACAGAAATTTTTTTTTAATAAGAAATCTGAAATTGACCCCTGTGGGGCGTACGCCCCACGTTGGAAACCACTGCTCTAAAAGTGTAAATACTAAATTCCAAATAGTTTTAACTTGTAGAACACTTCAAACTTATGGCCACCCTGTATTTACTATGGTGCAGTACGAAAAGGAAACAAAACAAAGCGGTCAATTGTTTGCACAATCAGCTGGGCAGGCTATTACAAGGTGGTGTGGCGAATGCCGTAGATCCCAGACTTTCAGAAGAAAAAAACTGTAAGTACTAATTAGGCCGGGAGGAAACTGCACAGATCATCACCTCATCGAGTTGGCGGCTGAAATTCGAGAATTCGCCAGAAGTCGATTCACGTATTAAAATGCAACTGATCTGCCAAGTCATATCTTGGTGGAAACCATCTGCACGGAAAAAATATTTAGTTAATATAGCCCCAGCCAAATGTTTGGTTGGAATGACCAAATATTGGTATCACTGATCAAATTATTTTGTTCGTTCAATAAAATTTTGTTGAACTAACAAAATGATTTTGTCAGTCCAACAAAAAAATTTTAGAGGGGGTACAATTTGGTTGGCACAACTATTTTTTTGTTGTTTTAACAAAATCATTCTTTCCGTGTGCAGACCCAATTTCAGTAGTGGATCGGTAGATTTATTATTGTATTTTCTTGCACCCAAAGATATGAAAACAGGGAGCAAGAAAACACAATGGTAAATCTACCCGTCAACCAGTAAAATCGTGTTTGCAGGTGGTTTACACCAAGATAGGGCTGGGAAGACCAGTTGCATTTTAATATGCGAATCGAGTTCTGTCGAATCCTCGAATTTCAGCCGTCAACTCGATGAGGTCAGGGTTTGTGCAGCCGGTCTAAATGTGATGCAAAAATCGTAGACTTGTGGTTTTGCGTTGTTTATATTGTTATACGTTATTTATTAATTGAATGAAAGATGTGGTATTTCATTCACCTATTTAGATGGATTGCTCAGTTTAGTTATCCTTGTGATCACGAGAAAGTTATTTGTGTAGGAAGGCATCGGTTATTGAAAAAGCTTGTCACGTCTCCATGTGTATCGCTATCTTTCAAGAGCCGTTTTGGTTTATATGTAGAAAAAAAAAAAAACGTTTGCGGTTTAAGTCGTTTATTTTCTAATGCTTTTATGATAGTATCGTGGGTTATCTTTACAGGGTAAAGGATACAACAGTGTTTAAATTTTTCCGTTTTTTTTTTTTTTTCCTTTTCTCAAGGTCGCTTAGAAGTTTTATTATGTTGTGGTAAGAATAAATTAGTATACAAATAAAAAAAAGTTTTATTTTAAGTACGTTATTTTATAAGTATTTATTAATATTTATCTTTAAAATCACGCCTAATTTTCGCAAATCCATGTGCATTCATTGCAATTCATGTTGTATCAAAAAAAAAATCTGTCACAGCGTTGCCACAGGCGACTGTTTTTTTTATTCTACGTCGCATCACCCCTTTCTCAAAACAAAAATCTTTGATATACAGTCTGACAACATTTGCAAGAGAAATATAGTACAAAATTTATTTTTGAAAATATTGGTGCGAAAAAAAAATAGAATTCAATCTATCGAATCGTAATAAATTTTGTATTCATGCATTTTTGCATTAGAGTGAAACATCTAGTTATAAAACTAGTTATAGTACGAACGCCTCTCATTTGCCACGTTTGACTTACAATTGTTTTTTAAACGTAAAAGCACAACTATGAAGTGATTTCGAATCGAATAGCATTTTCTGTTTTTCGATTTAATCTATCTACTTCTATGAATTTTTTCAGAGTAAAAAAATCCCTGATGATGGTCATAGAAATTGACCGAAACCTTGATTTTAATTTAAGTATTTCAATGTTTGTATAGTTTTTAACTATTTATTTATATGTATAGACCATTTAGTAACAAGTACAGAACTTGTGTGAAAATATAAATTATTTGAAAACAAGCAGATTTGACCATACGTATACGTTTCGTGAGTACTAGGACTCACACTGAGGATGTGAGTCCTAGTACTCACGAAACGTATACGTATGGTCAAATCTGCTTGTTTTTATTGTGTGTTTAAACGTTGTTTTTCAAATAATTCATTTAGTAACGTTGTGATTTGCGTTTTCACGGTAAAATTTTACAGTAAGTTTTCCATGCTGTAATAAGTCCAGCGTATTTATTATTATTATGAAGTTTGGTTCAGTTCTATGCATAACTCCATACACTTTTCGATGATACAAACAGGACAGACAGGCATTTTGTTAAAACTTGTTTTTCGGGATCTCTGATCCCGAAAACGTGTCAATTTGTCGAAAAGCAAAAGTGGAAAAAAATTTCCATCACACTACTTTAAACGTATCAATTTGTCGAAAAGCAAAAGTGGAAAACATTTTTCCATCACACTACTTTAAACGTGCCAATTTGTCGAAAAGCAAAAGTGGAAAACATTTTTCCATCACACTACTTTAAACGTGCCAATTTGTCGAAAAGCAAAAGTGGAAAACATTTTTCCATCACACTACTTTAAACGTGTCAATTTGTCGAAAAGCAAAAGTGGAAAACATTTTTCCATCACACTACTTTAAACGTGCCAATTTGTCGAAAAGCAAAAGTGGAAAATTTTTTCCATGACACTACAGTCGTCCCCGTTTAAACAAATATTGACGGTTCCAAAAAAAATATTCGATTAAGCGGGGTATTTGATTAAACGGGCAATCATAAATGAAATATTTAATGTGTAATAAAAAGGCAAAATAACCATCTACGGTATATTTAATAACAGCATAATAAATCATTAATAGAATAACATACAATAAAAATAAATACAAATGTAATATAAAGTAAATACGTATTAATTTAATGTCAGTGCATACATTTATAGGGTTTACATCACACTTAATGCAGCTCGTTTGAGTTGGGTCAAAACTTTACTACTTCTAATTTACGTTACTTATACTGCCTTAAAAAAATCGTTTAAAGTGGTTTGTTTAAGTGGAATTTTAAAGGACTCAATATCGAGTTATTTTTCGAATGAGTGCAAAATATCACAACTACCCTCTCGAGTTTCGAAGTGACGGCGCATTGCCATTAAAGCCTGGTTAACAGCAAGAAGTGATGGTGAGGATCTGAAGGTGGGGAAATCATTTGACCTGTCCATTATACACCTGCCGGCCGAAATCATTGCAGGAAGAACTGAAAATTTATTTTCAGCGTAAAGGAGCCGAAAAAGACAAAAGGTGGAAGGAAATTCCAGCTGAAACGTGCTTTCTCGCCTATTTTTAAACATCGGTCACACAGTTCTTTTTCGATTAAGCAGGGACGTTCGTAAAAGGTATTTGGTTTAAGCGAGGAAAGATAACATGGAACCAATAGGAATAAATTTGGTTCCGGAGGATTCTATTCGAATAAGCGGGATATTCGATTATCCGTGACCCGATTAAGTGGGGAGGACTGTACTTTAAACGTGCCAATGTGTCGAAAAGCAAAAGTGGAAAAAAAAAATTCCATCATACTACCTTAAACGTGTCAATGTGTCGAGAAGCAAAGGTGGAAAAAAAATTTCCATCACACTACTTTAAACGTGTCAATGTGTCTAAAAGCAAAAGTGGAAAAAAATTTTCCATCACACTACTTTAAACGTGTCAATGTTTCGAAAAGCAAAAGTGGAAAATTTTTTTCCATCACACTACTTTAAACGTGTCAATGTGTCGAAAAGCAAAAGTGGAAAAAAAATTTCCATCACACTACTTTAAACGTGTCAATGTGTCGAAAAGCAAAAGTGGAAAAAAAATTTCCATCACACTACTTTAAACGTGTCAATGTGTCTAAAAGCAAAAGTGGAAAAAAAATTCCATCACACTACTGTAAACGTGTCAATGTGTCGAAAAGCAAAAATGGAAAAAAAAATTCCATCACACTACTTTAAACGTGTCAATGTGTCAAAAAGCAAAAATGGAAAAAAAATTTTCCATCACACTACTTTAAACGTGTCAATGTGTCTAAAAGCAAAAATGGAAAAAAAATTTCCATCACACTACTTTAAACGTGTCAATGTGTCTAAAAGCAAAAGTGGAAAAACATTTTCCATCACACTACTTTAAACGTGTCAATGTTTCGAAAAGCAAAAGTGGAAATTTTTTTTCCATCACACTACTTTAAACGTGTCAATGTGTCGAAAAGCAAAAGTGGAAAAAAAATTTCCATCACACTACTTTAAACGTGTCAATGTGTCTAAAAGCAAAAGTGGAAAAAAATTTTCCATCACACTACTTTAAACGTGTCAATGTTTCGAAAAGCAAAAGTGGAAAATCTTTTTCCATCACACTACTTTAAACGTGTCAATGTGTCGAAAAGCAAAAGTGGAAAAAAAATTTCCATCACACTACTTTAAACGTGACAATGTGTCGAAAAGCAAAAATGGAAAAAAAAATTTCCATCACACTACTTTAAACGTGTCAATGTTTCGAAAAGCAAAAATGGAAAAAAAATTTCCATCACACTACTGTAAACGTGTCAATGTGTCGAAAAGCAAAAATGGAAAAAAAATTTCCATCACACTACTTTAAACGTGTCAATGTGTCGAAAAGAAAAAATGGAAAAAAAAATTCCATCACAATACTTTAAACGTGTCAATGTTTCGAAAAGCAAAAGTGGAAAAAATTTTCCATCACACTACTTTAAACGTGTCAATGTGTCGAAAAGCAAAAGTGGAATTTTTTTTTAGATTGCAATGCTTTAAACGTGGCCAATGAGGTTTGTTCGTACTATACCTCGTTTTACAGATATTCAGATCTTGGTGCAATAGCTGTTGCACTCTTATGCATGAATACAAAATGCATTACTAGTCTGTATATATTCAATTCAGTCATACGGAAATAATAGGACTCCCTCTTCAATAGGACATCATCACCATGGGTCCATGGCAACCAAGAATCATGACCTAGCATGGGATATCATTGAATGAATGACGTAGGATAGGATATAATAGAATGAAGAAAACTTTTATTAATACCTTTCAATAAATAAGTTTTGATTCTATTTTAATACAATTTGAAAGGACTTGACACAATTCTGCAACAATTCTATGTATTAAATTTCAAACTATTCGGTTTAGTAGAGTTTTTGCGCTGTTATATCCAGACAGACGGGCGGACCAGACGACGACTGTAGGTTCTACGTATTTACAGTGAAACCTTCTCGTGCGACCACCTCCATTAAGCGACCACCTCCCTGAACGACCCTTTTTTCATGGAACGAAATTTATTCCCATAGGCTCAGTACTAATTTTACCTTCATTCAGAGACCATCAGTGCCTGATTGATGGCAGGGCATTCGGGGCATGGGCCCAGGGCCCCTGATTTCAGGGGCCCCCAAATGCTGCTGAAGGTTTTTCAATTATTGTCCAAAATCTGATGTAGTTTTAATATCCAACGGAATTTTACATTTCATTCTACATTCTATTGTGTTCATATTGTATTTTTATAACGTTGTATATTTTGTCTGAAACATCCGTATTTAATTACTTTATTATAGTGAATATTTTCTTTTATCTTTATCACTTTAAAAATATATTGTATTTTTAATTCTTATGTAATCCTGTTCCTATTCTCATCAGACTATTTGAGAGTTGGTTAGCGTAGATTGAGGACAGTAGAGCCCCCTAATATTTTAAATAATTGTAGCTTGGTGTTGTCGAAAAGTTATTTTTAGTTTTTGCATACTTTATCATTCCAGATATATAGACTTGTATAGAAAAGATAATCAACTCCACACAATTTATTATAAAGCATTTAAATTTCATAATTGTGAAATAATTATTTAAAAGTAAATTAATGATTACCATATTTAATTTTTAATGGTTATTTTAAAGTAATTATTAAAGTCAATAATGGTTACTTTAATAAGTATTTTTTTTTTAATTTTTTTTTACTCAATACCCCTTTAAGATCGGGCAAGGGGGCCCCCGAAAGGATCTGTCCCCAGGGCCCCCAAATTTGCAAATCGGTCCCTGGAGACCATCCCAGTGGAACTCCCTCCTTGAGCGACCCGTTTCTTTGAAGAAAATGAAACAAATTCCGTTTTTTCCGAGTCGATTGAAGAAGGTTTTATTAGAAAAATAATTCCGGGGAGCGCATTTTTCATCAAACTTTTCTAAACTAAGTTTAGAATTTTTTTTTAAAATTCGGTAACTTTTGTTTAAACTAGAGGTCTGCACGGGCCGACATTTCCAGGCCCGGGCCCGGCCCGACTCATAGAGAAAAAAAATCGGCTAGGCCCGGTCCGATACAAAAATTAAAAGTTCGGCCCGGTCCCGGCCCGTAGAAAAAATAATATTGGTCCAGCCCGATAAAAAAATTAAAAGTTCTGACCGAGCCCGGCCCGGAAAAAAGTTAAATTCTCGGTCCAGGCCCGGCCCGAGTGAACTTCTACAAAACATTGATTTTTACGTCGAATTGGTTAAAAATTTCTCTCGTACGAGGAGTTCTGAACAAAAATATTTATCTTAATTTTTTTTTTTTCATGTTTATAATCTTTATTTTTATAGAAGTGCAGCAGGCTGCGATATTTATTTTTTTAATGAATCTCTATTTCTTGTATGTAAATATTTCAGTTATCATTAATATTGTTAATCCATATTCCATGTAGAGAAGTGTTAAAAATCGGAAAAATGCTATACACTAAACTCTTCTAAGATGGAATTGCATAGAAAAGAAAAAAAAATGCGTTATAGACAAGTTCCCTTCTTAGCAAGTGTAAATGTATTATATATTCTTTTCTTACTTATTAGTATATTTATTTTGCATGGATCAACACGTTTTTCAGTTTAAAACAGGGTTTCGTCATAGGCAGGTTCCTTTTCACACATTTTACTGTATTTTAATTTAGTTATATTTTAATATGCGTAGAAATCTACTATTCTTTAAAAATAATAAATTTTAATGTTTAAGTGTAGAATAATGGCGATTCAAAAATGTATGCATTTTTTGCAAAACTAGGGGGCTCTGCCCCCTACGAGCTATGCTCGTCAACCCCCGTTCAGACACCGCAGACTCTAAAAGTACGCTAATTTGATTGGCTTTAAAAAGATTTCGGAAGATTGAATTATAATTTAAAAGACAGTGGCGATCTCCCTATAAACGGATTTCTATTCATTTCTCTTTGATTGGGGAATTTCAAGGCCAAATCCGCTGCGGTACTACTTGATTATCCCGTCGACCAATTTTGCCAAATTATATAAATCGCCAAATTATACAAATTGACATAATTTTTATTTTAAATATCGAAAGAACAAATAGATTAGTGCAACATTAACCCTCCGTCTACCAGACGGGTCCATTGGACCCGACAGGTACATACAAAATATTCATTCAAACCAGAAATTTCTTTAAAATAAACTAAGTATATAAACCAGACAAAAATAAGGTAAATAAATAAGTTAAATAGTTTTAAATAAAAATTCTGGTGTAGAACGTTTTATTAAAACTTGAATAAAATTCCCGGTAGATCTAGGGTTAATAAAAATACAAATAAAACGTCGAAATAAAAATAACTTGATGACGTAGACTAGTTTAACTTGCTTAAAGTCAAGTTAATGTGACATTTACGATCAACCATTATTGGCATTTAATCTTATAGGTTGGCGAATGATAGATTTTTGGTCGACGGGATAACTAAGTAGTATCAAAAATACATATGTCAATCGCTGTTTTCGTCTTTGATTAAGTAAAATAAGTTAAAAATTTCAAAATAAGGTAACAAAAAAGGAATTGAGTAAACAAAATCTTTGTCTCCCGGTATTTTTTAACAAAGCGAAAAGAAAGTTCTTTTAAATAAGACATTTTAAATTAATCGTTTTTAATCTGACGTAATTTTTACCAAACTATTCTTTCCCTTTTTAATATTCACGTGAAAATACTTGTGTTAGAAATGAAATATTATTTGCGCTTTCCTAACAAAAATAGTTGAAAAATATCCTCCCAAAATATCAAATAAATGTCTGGCGCAATTTCTAAATTTAAACCGTTTTGCAATATTATTTTGTGTTCATTTTATGTAATAACTGTAATGTGACGTAAATATGACGTAATTTCTCCTATTTAAGACTTCTAACTCATGTTAATAAATTTATTATTTTACAAATTCTTTTCTCTCTTAAAATTCACGTGTAATTATAGTTTTTATGGCGTAATTTTTAATAAGTTCCTGCTTTTTGTACATAATTATTTAATTCTAATTCCAAATGTTTTTTTTTTCTGTTTATAATAGTCACGTGTAAATAAATCTTTAATTTATTTACAACAACAAAGCAAACATTATTGTTTCCGCTGTTTATACAGTTGGCAACAGTTTAAATTAATATCACTTTCTAAAATCTGTAAAAAATATGTCTAGAAATGCTGAAAATTTCAATTTAAAATAGAAATAAAACCTCAAAAAATTAGTCAAATTACAAAAAGAAGTACAGTATGCACACCGGGAACTTCAAACGTATAAAATGATCTAAAAATGATTAAATTCCCATGAACAGTTTTTGCTCCTATAAAACTTTTTTAGTGGAACGATTTTGTCCAACTTTAGCATTAAATATCTCTTAAAATACTTCTTCGATTTGAAAACTGTCTGCATCAGCGTGTTTATCAAACATTTCTGTATAATACCACCGATTTTCATATTTTGTATGCATTATTTTTCTTAATATTAACGAAGAAAGACCTCCGGTCACAAAAAATTCAAAACCGGCGGCGGTGACAGCGGTAGTTACTTTTTTTTAGAATAGAGAGAAACTTTTGGGCCAGGCTTAATTTAACTGACCTTTAAATGGACCAGGCCACGCTGAAACAATGATTTTCATACGGGCTGGCTCAAAACTAGGACTGAAAATTTAGGGCCATGAAGACTAGGAATGAAACCAGGCCCGGCCCGAGCCTTCAGAAAAAAGTATGGCCCGGCCCGAGTACCGTGAATGAAAATCCGCCCGAACCCGGCCCGCGGGCCGGGCTTCAGGCCAAGGGCCGGCCCGTGCAGATCTCTAGATTAAACCCCTTTGTGCCTTTCTTAGGCAATGGATTTAACTCTGATGACAAATTAAGAATGACGGTCCATAAACTCCCCTGCCTTATTCTGTCAGGAAGCAGTCAAAGAAATAGATTAATTAATGAAATCGTCATTACTTCTTCCCGTCCAAAGAAAAATTGCATTTATTGACTAAACTTCAAAAGGACTTGGAGATAAAAGTTATAAAAGATAAAACGGTAAAATCAAAGCAAACCTCAATGTATTCATTTTTTTAAACTCTGCAGTAATCAACTTATGTAAGTAACTTTTGTTTTGATACTTAAATTTTTATATTTTTGCCTAATGTGAAAAATAAATTTTAATAACATTGTTACCTTTTCCAACAATTAAAATCTAGATTTAAGCATGACCTCCATTAAGAGACCACCTCTCGAGGCGTAAATTTTTAATGGAACGGAACGTGGTCGCTTTAGGGAGGTTTTACTGTATATATTACGAACGCGTCTATAACGAGTCAGAAAGTTTCGCGTTTTAGAATGGAGGGGGAAATATTTTTCGAGAATCTCTTTAAATTTACTGCAGAATAATTTGTGCTCCTAACAATTGCCTATCACTAACTAGTATGAGTATACGAATCTAGATATAATACAGTCGAACCTCTATTTAACGAACCTCTATTTTGCGAATTTCTCTATTTTGCGAACTTTTCCTCGAAACCAACAACATTTTGCGAATTTCTTCGTAAAATAACCTCCAAATAACGAAGTGTATTATCTATTTAACGAACTTTTTCTTCTGATATAATTTTTTGTTTCCTCCCACTCAAAATATTTCCGGACACTTCAAACTTATTTTTTCTTTTACACATTTTATAATGCTCAGTAACCTTGAATTAGTTTTACCAGGTGCCTAACTCAACGACAGCAGTAAAATTCCTGTCATTCTTTGCATTTCATCCAGGAAATGCAAACTTTCAATATCCCCTTTCATACTCAAAAGGGCTGTTCTGTAGTAAATAAGTTTCAGTAATTAAATTTAAGGACGCATGTAGTAATACAATGTTTAAAATTACTTATAATAAATGTGATAATGTCATTAAAATTCATTAATTTTAAAGTAAATATTTTTCTAAAACTGAAAATACAGTGTATTTCAGGACAATGCTTTTTTTTTTTTTTTTTTTTTTTAATTCTTGTTGACTTTACAGATTTCTTTTTGATGGGTAAAATGAATAATAATAAAAAATAAATAAATATGATTTACAAAAAAAAGTGTGATTAGTTAAGTTTTTTAATAATGTTTGGTGTTTATGAATTAAAAATCTGTTTTGTGTTTTTTAAAGTATTTAAAAAGGTTCATCTCTATTTAACGAATTTTCCACATAACGAACTTTTTTTCGGGATTTAGCGACTTCGTTAAATAGAGGTCCGACTGTATCCACTTTTTTCGGTATTTTTGTTTTTTACTTTTCCGTCTCTCGCAAAAATTTCCTTGGCGCCATCTCGTCGCCGTGACTCAGCCAAAAGAGCGAGTCATGCTGCACTCGCTTCCGTTCCAATAACCCCTCGCAAAAGATTATGAATGAAATTTCGGCAGCAGCCTCTCTCTCTTGATTAATAGATGCGAACCGAGAATTTCGAGAGTAGGTGTTCATTCAACGACTCCGAAACGATTGTTGCTCCCCCCCCCCCCCCTCTCTCTCTCACGAAATCGCTGGCATACCTATCTTATGTGAGTGAAAGAGAAACGCCGTGGGAGGGTGTTTCTACGCACACACACAACTTGATAAAGAGATGCAGATAAAACGCACTCTTCAAGGTGAAGAGAGTGGACGAAAAAAAAAAAAGTTTGAATAAATGACGGTTTCCGTTTTTGCGATTGCATTTGTTTTTTATTTTATTTTAATTTTTTAAGTGCAACTGTATCCACCGTAGAGACCTGGATCGACTCCACCAGGGTCGCAACATATTGTCGCAGTGTTCGGGTTGCCGTAGCGCGTCCCGAGTTTCAAGACCCGTCCAGCGTAAACACTGCGCGGAGCGTCAAAAGTCCCGATTTTTCAGTATGCACAGGCAGGGGCGTAGCTACATTTTTTTTTTTTTGGGGGGGGGGGGGGCAATTTAAAATTTTTGCAACTTATAATTAAAAAATTTCCCAACTCGAAACAAATTGCTCTATTTTCCAACTAAAATTATATGTTCAATGTGTGTTTAATAATAAAAATACTTGTACCCGCCTCCACACCCCCCCCCCCCCAAAAAAAAAAAAAAATCTTTCCAAAGAAAATTAATTATTGATTCATTTGATGAATGTTTTTGTCTTCAATTGTGCACGAGTCATAATCGTACTTCATATGAAAATAGACACAACAATTTTTAGATTT
The DNA here is from genome assembly GCA_963932465.1 of Maratus speciosus. Taxonomy (NCBI): domain Eukaryota; kingdom Metazoa; phylum Arthropoda; class Arachnida; order Araneae; family Salticidae; genus Maratus; species Maratus speciosus. The sequence goes on along the minus strand of OZ010799.1, from coordinate 460,578,939 downwards.
TTGAGAAAGGAACAAAGTTTTGGAGGAAATGTATTAGAGACATTGTTGATGGGCAACAGTAGAGAAATTCAGATCTGGTACATATATGATATTTTCGTAGCACAGAGAAACACAATGACAAATTGAGTCCGGATGCTTTTCGTATTTCTTTTGAAAGTTTAACTATTTTACTACTGCAGAACTCAGAAAGGTAGTCAGCAAAACAATAAAAAATTCTTTTTTTAACCATTTGGAAAAATGGTTATTGTCCTCGTCAGGTTAGGAAATCAAAAGCATATCTGAAGGTTTATATTGGTTTAATCATCATTTTATTCGTTTTCTGATGGGTCTATACCAGTGGTTCCTAACCTTTTATTGGTCACGCCCCACCAAAGTATCTGTAAAATCGCTATGCCCCCCCCCCTCACCCCTTAATGTATAAATCATGTCTCATTATTTAAAAAGTGAACTCTATTGACACGGTGGAAGAGTAATAGAGCCTTAACAATAACTATACATTTCACATTTTTTAACTTATCAAAGAGGTGAAACTTCTACCTCAAATGTGTTTTTAACATAATTTTATAAATGCAGTGAGATAATACGTCTTTGCCTATATGCCAAAATGAGTTTTGTTATACTTTTCCAACATTACTCAATGTTAAAGAAAAGTGTTATGCTGTCTGCATTTTTATTTTCGCAAAATATCTTAAACAGACACTTACATTTGACGTTAAAATTGATAAATTTATACATTTTATAATGCATTCTTGTAACTTAGTAAGCGGAAAAGCTTTGGACACTGACTTTTCTTTCTATGGATAACACAGTACACAGGAAGAATTTTAATATTCTCATCTTTATCAAATTAAGTAGCCATTATTCCACATAACACATTCTCTCTGTTTTCCCTGCCCCTATATCGTTAATTGTCTTCGCAAATATAAGTAGAAAACTCATTCAATAAATAATTGAAAGCGTTACGATAAATTTTAAAATTCACCACCAGAAAAATTATCGTGAGCTTTAATATTTTAAAAGATATCAAAAATATTTTAAATGATTATTCGCATAATTATTCTGGTGTTAAGTCTATTTTTAAATTTTGATAGGGAACATTTTAAAAATTCGATAAAAAACTGATTTCTTAAATTTTTCTTGTATTCCGTTTATTTTTAGCTTACAACACTACTTTTCCCCAAATAGACAAAAGAAACTGATAGTGAATGAGTGCGTAAGAAATTTGCAATTGTCCCCCTAGAAGGTCAAATTGCCCCCCCCCGGTGGGGCATACGTCCCCCGTTGGGAACCACTGGTCTATACAGTGATCTGTATTTCCCTTTACTTTCAACAGAGATGAACAACAGAGTGCTGCCACTATATGACAAAAAAGTAATAAAAAAAATTAATAACTCGGAAAGAAATTGAGATACAGCTTTCAAACAAATTGCATTTAAAAGTACATTTTTTTCTCTATGCGACTGTATAAAAAGTAATAGTGTGGGATGTTTAGAAGTTTAAGAATGAAATTTCATTTAAAATGGGTCGTCAGATTTCTTGGAAATCTGACGATGGAAAAGCCTTTTCCCGAACAGCCAATGAAATGCTTGGATAATTGGTAGCTTGGTAAGTTTCAGGTGGATGATACGTACGAGTCGCAGAAGATTTTTGTCGCTTGCAATTTGTACGTGTCATAACACTATTAATGTACGTAATGTATGATCAACTCCGTGCGATTTTTTATGTCTTAAATTTTAATCTTTGAAAAAATCATTTTCCAAATGGTCGTTCCCGTACGGCATGGTGACGTCACGGCGACGTCGTTGTGAAGTCACACTGTGATTTAGTGACCGTCGATGTGACGTCATAGTGACTAGAATGCGAGGTCGTTATGGCCGTTTTAGAGGTCGTTTGTGACGTCACATTGTCAACACTCTGTGAAGTCACGGTGTGACAAATTTGTGAAAAGTGTGTCATTTGTGACTATTTTGGCATTAACTTTGTGACGAACCTGTGACGAAAGCGACAATGCTTTGAAGTCACACTGTGACCAATTTGTGAAATATGTGTCATTTGTGACGAACTTGTCATAAACACTGTGATTTCAAATGAAAATCAAATTTCAAATTAATTGCTTAAAAGACGCAAATAGTGATAAAGATTCCATGCTGGGACTCGAACCCGGGCCATCAGTACAGCGCATTGACATTCTACCGACTAAATCACATGGAACGATACCCAGGCTGGAAAATTTCTCTCTATTACATGTCGGCAAGGCTACAAACGCAGCACAAGATTGAATATTTAGCATGAGCCACCAACATGATGCAAACACGAAACTTAATTAAATTCAGCATCGATTGAAATTATATTAATACTTGGAAATTTTTCCAGAGAGAACCATTCGCCTTGCATACAATATTTCAAATGAAAATCAAATTTCAAATTAATTGCTTAAGAGGCAATTTTAATTTGAAATGTTGTATGCAAGGCGAATGTTTCTTCCTGGAAAATTTTCCAATTATTAATATAGTTTCAATCGATGCTGGATTTAATTAAGTTTCGTGTTTACTCCATGTCTCTGGCTTACGATAAATATTTCATCTTGTGCTGCGTTTGTAGCCTTGCCAGCATGTAATAGTGAGAAATTTTACAGGCTAGGCGTCGTTCCGTGTGGTTTAGTCGGTAGAATGTCAGTGTGCTATACTGATGGCCCGGATTCGAGTCCCGGCATGGAATCTTTTTCACTATGTTGGCCTTTGCGCCTTTTAAGCAATTAATTTGATATTTGATTTTCATTTGAAATATTGTATATAAGGCGAATGATTCTCTCTGGAAAAATTTCTAAGTATTAATACAGCGATAAATTTTAAAATAAACTTTTGCTGTAAATATAAAATCTTATCTTTTTACCGTACTTTTTAGCAAAATATCGCTATTTTGGAGTCCTATTCTTCTAAACATTTAAAATTTTCCACTTATAAAACAATGCTTATCAACTGACATATTTTTTTATTAAGTTGTATGCTTGATATTGAGTTCAAGCTTGATATTTAGAATGTGTAAGTTTTTTAATTTGTTGTGATTTGTCATTGCATTGATTTTTTCAATATCCGTATAAATTCTCTCTTTTTTAAAGATTCCTTTGCGTTATTTCATTTTTAAATATTAATATGTATTAACAATTTATAAACCATATTATTAGAATTTTATGGTAATTTAAGGTTTTTTTCATTAAATCGTTTAATTAATTAAATAATATAATGAAGTAATTAAATAATTTATAAACCATATTATTAGAATTTTATGTTAATTTAAGGTTTTTTTCATTAAATCGTTTAATTAATTAAATAATATAATGAAGTAATTAGATAATTTAATTAAGAAATGTAACTTAGTTTTCTGTTATTATGTTCCGAACTTTTGAAAAAAGATATAAACGATGCTCTTTGTATATCGTTGAAGTTGAAACAATGGAAATTATTTTAAGCATAAACAGGGGAGTTCACTGCAACATAAGTTCAGCTCTGAGTCTGGAATCAAAACTCGTTCGTGACGTGGGTGTGTGAACATAACCTTCACTCAAATAATAAATTTTCTCAAGAGATTTGTTACATAATCATCCCTTCTCACCTTTTATTACCATCTTCCCCTTCCCACCCCCATTCGATTGTAATTTGGCAATCAGATTGCGTTTTCCATGCAAATGATAACAACGTTTGACCTCTCGTTTTTCAAAGGAAACCAAACGATCGAAAGACAACCGCCGCGAAAAAGGATACGAATAATCAGCATTGTGTCAGTAAATGCTGTTTAAGGCTGTTCTTAACTACTCTGCTCAACAAGCGCAAAACGTTCTGACACATTTACAAATTCATTTTTTAACGGGAAGATATAAAATTGGAAAGCCTGGCCATGAAAGCGATTTGGAATTGAACTGTTTTTTCAATTTTTTGATCAATCCATTACCCATTGAGTTATAAGCGATTTCGATCACGTGACAAACGTGTTTTTCCCCCGCTCTGTCCTAATAGCCCGGGGTCAAAAATAGACCTCACCAATCGAAGGTAAAGAGTTTCACCTTCGGTCAATCCTTAAAATAATGTCGAATCTTGCTGTAGCTTAATTAGGAGCTGAGTTAGAAAATTGTCCCACCGAAGGGACAAATTTGAGTGAGAGGGGCAGAAAGGTTCATAATATGGAAGAATCGTCAGAGGGTTTTCAGATGATCTATCAAATGACAGTTTAGCAGGCGTGCTGCGTACGCACTGCAAAATCTTGCAACAAAAACCGATCTAGAATCTTTTAGTTCCACATTCCACCACCAGGGTGGAGCTCTATTCTTAACAAACTGTTTCGGAATTCGTGATACTGGACCTGACAACACTAGCTGTATGTAACCCAATCCCAAAAATTCTGTTTAATGTCAACCTGAACCCGAACCCGACTAAAAAAAATCGCCAACCCGATCTAAACCCGACACACTTTAGGCCAGTATTAAATTCAGACATTTTTCTCCGGGAAGGAATTCTACGGTTCCGGGGGAGAAATTGTACTTTTTGACCATTAAACAGCAGAAAATCTGAAATCCTCCGAGGGGGGTTTCAATGCTCAGCGGCTAATCCCTCCCCCCCCCCCCCCCCCACACACACACAAACTGCTTCAACTGGAAACGGAAACGAACCCGAAAATTGATTCATGTTTTAATACAATTTTGGAAAAGTAGTCTACTTTTACATCTCAAATATCAGTTTTATCTTTTTATATAAAAATGACCGCATATACTCTCATTAAAATTCAAATATATAGTTTCATTTTCCATTAAAAACCTATTCAGGACTTTCTTATGAAATGTCGGATCAATTTGAACCCGTCCGAAAAGAATCAAAACTCAACCCGAAACCGGCCCGACCCCGAAACGTTTAAAGTCAACCCTACCCCCACCGACCGTCAAACCGACTTGAACCGCGGGCCGGGTCGGCATCGAGTAAAATCGCGTAACCCATAGTCCGCTGCAATGGGTGTAGAAGAGTTAATTAAATTTCAAAAACCAGTGGAAGAGCAATGATTCTGCTGTTTTTTTTTTTTTTTTTTTTTTTTTTTTTTTTGTTTGTTGAGAAGATTAAGAAGGGTCTCTTTTCATAAAGCCTTTTAACATATAAATACTAAATATATTTTGGTTGCTTTTGCTTTTCATTACGTTGTTTTCACATACTGCGTTTCACGAAACTCCTTTATAAACATATCAAACAAACAAAATTGTTCATTTTATGAGTAATAATGATTCAAAACCCCTCCCAGGTGAAAATCCTGCCTGTGACGTGTGGAATCAAAACTCGTTTGCGCCGGTCTCGTGGGCGTGCGAACATACCTTCATTCAAATAACAGCATTTCTGAAGAGATTTGTTACACGAGTCGATTAGAGTGTGTTTCCCATGCCTCGTCAAAGATAACAACGCTTGGCCTCTCTCTCGTTTATAGGCAGGAACCCGATCAAAAAACGACCGCCACGAAAAAGCAATTTATTAAGGTCCGGATAATCAGCATTGTGTCATAATCAGAAGGCGCGGCTTAATGGAAAAAAATGGAAAAAAAAAAGATGGAATATAATCTTGAAAACCGGAAGTCTTCGCCAAACAACTCAACCCGCCCATAAATAGTTGTGTTGATTATTAGAGACGTTGCTGGCTAGAAAGGTCGTCTCACGAACAACCCGTCACATCGAACCAGCGGATAGGCTTCGCCAATGCGCTTTTCTACAGCATTTTACAGAAAAGGAAAATTGGAAGAATATTTTACTTTTTTTTTTATCATCATAGATATTAAACAAGCGAACGTAAAAAGAAAAAGAAAAGAAAAAAAAAACGAACTTAAAATGGACTTGTAAAGGAGGGTGGGGGGGGGGGGGGGGGAGAGAGGTTCGAAATTTTTTTAGTTCTTCATGCTATTAGTGTTTATTATTATTTTTTTTTTTTTTAGTCACTTGTGAAGAATAAATTTTACTTTTTTTTTTTTCAAACTCATCACAGAAAATCTATATATATTTATGTGTCATCATCAGCGGCAACTCCCCCCCCCCCCCCCCCGCACACAAACACCAAAAAAAGATAATTATTGTTTTATTTTTTCATATATATACTTAGAAAAAACACAAACTTTGTTTCCTTTGCCTTATAGTATACTGGCCTCCAAAAGTTATGGTACAGGGACTGGATGCTTTCGATTGTACACGGTTTGTCGAATATCTACCAACATTATTGGCGAATTGTTCTTGAACTTCTAGGATGTAAAGAACATGTTTGATTTTATATTTCTCGGTGAAGATTTATCGGGGGGGGTACAATTAGGGGGCTAATAATAAATTTAATAATAAAATAATATTTGCGATCACCTATGTAACAGAAAAGGCTGGAAATGGTTTGTCACTGTGGTAAATGACTGTCTGGGTCCGTTTGTATGCATTTGTGTAAGCATAGCACTCATATTCGTGAAGATGTTAACGTTTTTGTAAAAAATCCAAAAGTTTTTTGTTTATAGCATACAGAGTTTTCAACCAAATTTAACATAACTTTCAAAAAACCTGACAAAGAACAGTAGCAACAGTATATTGCAGTTAAAGCATGAATATATTGAATATTTGATGAGATATGGACACTTGTATGAAATAATTTTTAACTGCGCATGCGTGGAAGATTTCAAAATTTTTATTTCATAATTTGGTAGCGAGCTATTTAGGGCAACGTATCTAAAATGTCCAGGCAAATATCGAGAAATTTAACGAAGTTAGGGGCGATATAGTGAGTTGCTTTCTAAAAATAGCTTTATTATAAGGGTTTTTCCACAACTTTTCAATCAACTCACTATATTTTTCTGAGTTTTCACAATATTTGACTGGACTTTTTACAGAAGTTACTCAAAATAGCTGGCTACCAAATTATGAAATAAAATTTTTGAAATCTTCCACGCATGCGGAGTTAAAAATTATTTCATACAAGTGCCCATAATATCTCATCATATATTCAATATATTTCTGTTTTAATTGCAGTATACTGTTGCGATTTTTTCAAAATTTGTTCAAAATTTTTGTTACTCTCGTGACCGATATCTAATTTGTAACAAAAAGCATTTTACTTGTCTCTATAATAAATCAAAATTTTGTTACTCTTGTGAACGATATCTAATTTGTAACAAAAAGCATTTCACTTGTCTCGATAATAAATCAAAATTTTATTACTCCTGTGACCGATAACTAATTTGTAACAAAAAGCATTTCACTTGTCTCGATAATAAATCAAAATTTTGTTACTCCTGTGACCGATATCTAATTTGTAACAAAAAGCATTTCACTTGTCTCGATAATAAATCAAAATTTTGTTACTCTCGTGACCGATATCTAATTTGTAACAAAAAGCATTTCACGTGTCTCGATAATGAATCAAAATTTTGTTACTCCTGTGACCGATATCTCATGTGTAACAAAAAGCCTTTTACTCGTCTATAATAAATGAAAATTTTGTTACTCTTGTGACTGCTGGTCACCATTTTGATTTATCATATAGACAAGTAAAATGCTTTTGTTACAAATTAGATATATTTTATGAGAGTGGAACATTTCTAACACAAGTATTTAATTAGTATTTAACAAGTATACATTAACTAACACAAGTATTTAACTAATTATATCAATTTATATCCTAATAATAAAGTAATTGGAAGTATTCCAGGAAATTGCATAAGAGTAACGAATGGACGTACTCATATCCGTCGTTGGCGAAGTTTTATCCATAGCGTACTCCGATTGGTTGCTGACGAACCGAGCTTTCTAGCTTCTAAGTTCTAGTGTATTGGTTTCCCCCGACACGAGAAGTTATGCAGATCGTGAAGTGGTCGGCCTCCGATGTTTCTAAAAAAAGAGCGATCGAAAAGTGGTGCATTTTCAGGTTGTTCCGGCGCTTGTCAACGAAGTATTTACATAATGATGATCAAATACCGAGATTCCAGGGCGTTTATTCAGATGAAAAAGACGCCGGAATGCCGACGAAGGTTTCTTTTTCATTCAAGATCCGATTCAGCTGATATCTAAATTAATTAGATTTGAGGAATGCAACCTTTTAACTGAGTATTGAATTCAGACGCTGATTCGAGAGGGCAGAAGAGGGGGGGATTCCGGGACACCTTCGAAATTCATCAATGTTTTAAAAGGTATAGAACGAGGAAGAGATGAAAATAATATTGTTTCAATTGGGTGTTGCTGGAACGTCTCAGAAAAGAATTTATTTATTCTCTTTACACTCTTTTATTTAACTGAACTCGGCTTTTGTGTGTAAAGATGGAATTGATTTTCATCTCACTTCCTGATAGGTTAGAATTATAAAAATTATATGAAAGGTGCTTTTCCGATGGCAGTACAACATTTTAATATTTTTAGAACTTAATTATAAAGTAACTAACAAAAGCCATGCTTTGTTTGGATTCGCGAAGCATTATTTAATAAGACAAATATTTGAAAGTAACAACCTTTTTTATATTATTTTTGCATCTTTATTAAGCAAAAACGGTATTTTATGTTTTGGCGCATTTTAATTTTAGAAATGCAAATTCAGCCAAATAACTAAGAATTTCCTCGGATTTTTTTGTTTATGATATAACGAATTTAACAATTAATTTTACTTGTTTACAATTCTTTTGTTTGCCACGTTAAAAAAAATCATAATATAATTCTTTTAAAATGCGTAAGTATCGTCTGCGTAAATGATTTCACATAATAAGAATAAATTGTGTATTGGAATTCTTAACACTGAAATATACTTTTATAATTGAATGTAAATAATTGAATTTTCACAAATTTTAATTCATTAAAAATGTGCTATAAATTTCATAAATAAAGGTATTTTAAAAATTTCATAAAAGAAATCGTGGAACTATTTAATTTCTCATGATCCCATCTATAATGTCTAACTCCATGATTTATTTTTTCTTCTGAAAATATACGTGTTTCATTTTTTATTCGCAAAAATGCGTCCGTAATGGAAAAACATGTAAAATAAATTAATTAAAATAATAAAACTTTTAAGGTTATTCTGTAAAAAAAAAAAAATAATAATATTGTGTAAATCTACAGATCCTAAGAAATTTTTATGTTTAATTTCAAGTCAAAATACTGAATAGTTTTTTTGTAAAGTGTACGACAAAATGTAATTTGTGTAGCCTTAGTAGAGGATTCGCTTCGCGCATCCTAATAAATTCATTTTAATTCTTTTTTTTTTTTTTTTTTTTTTTTTTGTGATCCCGTCACAGGTAATCCACCGCCCAATATTTTTTAGGGTTACAGTGTATACAAGGTACAGTCGTGGAAAAAAAAAGTAAACACCCCCTACTAACTCCTCAACAAATTATCGTAGAAGAAACTTACTGATACCAGACGATTGGAAATAAAGTCTACTTTTAAATGGTGTGTATAAAATTTGCTTAGGGGGCCATATACATATAAAAACGAATCCAAACTTCACTTTTTTCAATGGCAGTACCCAAATTTAACGCGAAATTTCAAATCTCCGGTTCAAACTATGCCTAGGCACCAAATTTCAAGTCATTCGAATGATAAGTTTTTGAATTATAAACATTCAAAATTGAGTACGTCTAATGTTAAATTACATTTTCATATTTTTATTTATATCTCCTGAAATTATTCTCCTAATGAGCTAATTTTTTGTGTAGCAATAATACTAATATACCCAAACATAAATACGTTGAATTTGCAATTTTTATAATTTTATGATATGAATATATGAATTATGAAATTAATATTCGAAAAAATTATGAATTGCAACCTACAATTTTTTTGATGGATTTAGATTTATGAAGTCCCGCTTTATGGAAATCCAAAATTTCACATTTTTCTTCCAAGTAGTTTTCAAATTATGCTTAAAAAACGGCAAAATGATGGTTTAAGGGGCCATCTATGATAGAAGGGAGTGCATTTTTGAAATTTATTCTCCTATCCTGTAATCAACAGGTTTCATTGACGCTTAAACGTGCCTTGATCAAGAAGGTGACTCTCTCGGTTAACAATAGAGTTCGGAACTTCAATTTGGATACAGCCCTTAAAACACGCTCGTTTCAAAATAATTAATTTCTCGAAAACTTATGGCACGAATTGCATAAAAATTTCTTTATAGGCTAATTGAAAGGTGTAGAGTCCATTTATGTTGTCAGAATTGTGTACTACTGTTGAAAAAAGCAAAGTTATGGTTCGTTTTAATATGCAGATGGCCCCTTAAACAAATTTTATATACATCACATAAAAGTAGACTTTATTTCCAATCGTTCGGTACCAGTAACATTCTTCTACGATAATTTGTTGAGAAGTTAGTAGGGGGTGTTTACTTTTTTTTTCCACGACTGTACATATTCAGAACTTGGTGCAATAGCTGTTGCACTCTAATGCAAAAATGCATGAATACAAAATTTATTATGATTATATACATTAAATTCAGTTATACGGAAATATTAGAGCTCCATCCTAAATAGGACGTCGTCACCCTGGCAACGCAGAGTCGTTACCTATCATGAGATATCATTGAATTTATGACGTAAGATAGGATTGTATAGAATGAAGAAAACTTTTATGAATATCTTTTTAAGTTTGGATTCGATTTTCATAAAATTTGAAATGACTCGACACCATTCTGTTACGATTTTATCTATTCAGTTTCAAACCATTCGGTTGGGTAGTTTTGGCGCTGCTCTATGCGGACGGACGGACGAACCAGACGACGACTCTTAGGTGCTACCTATTTATATACAGTGAAACCTCTTTGAACGGTCACCTCTAAACAACGACAACCTCCAAACGAGATGTTACTTAAGGCTGTTCTTAACTGCTCCGCTGAGCAAGCACAAAACGTTCTGACACATTTACAAATTCATTTTTTAACGGAAAGATATAAAATTGGAAAGCCTGGCCATGGAAGCGAATTGGAATCGAACTGTGTTTTCCATTTTTTGATCCATAAATTACCCATTGAGTTATAAGCGATATGGATCACGTGACAAACCTGTTTTTCGCCCGCTCTTGAGTGATTTTTCTACTTTTGCGCGGAAATTCGGTTCAAAAGGTCCACTTTGACATTATTTTCTGAAAGATCTATTGCGTTTGCAAAAAAATTGGAAAAAACAGCTCGATGCCATAGTTTCTGAACAACAACACCAGCTAGTTTCATGCATTTTCGAATAAAAATAAATCAAAACTTATGTCAGGAAGTTGCCCTTTAGGATTTGAGAACAGCCATAAGGCTGTTCTCAACTGCTCTGCTCAACAAGCGGAAAGCCTGACCAGGGAAGCGATTTGAAATCGAACTGTGTTGTTTTCCATTTTTGGATGAATCAATTACCTATTGATTTATAGGCCATTTTGATCACGTGACACGGCCTTTTTCTCCCCTTTACTGACTGGATTTTCTTCTTTCGTTCGGAAGTTCAGTTCAAAATGCCAACTTTGATAGCATTTTCTGAAAGATCTATTGCGTTTACGAGAAAACGGAAAAAACAGTTCGATGACATAGTTTCTGTATAATAACGCCTTCTAGTTTCATGCGTTTCCGAACAAAAATGAATTAAAACTTATGTCAGAAAGTTGACCCTTTTGATTTCAGAACAGCCTTAATCTCTTGAACCCTTAATCCTTTTCCAAAACTAGACATAGAAAATGAAGACAACAAGCATAACTAACACGAACGCTAGTATAAGTTTGTGTCCTGGACAAAGATTTGGCAGTTACTGCTACATTTGATTCATACAGCAGATGGTGGAAGATAGGAGAGGAGAGAGGAAGAGAAAAGTGATGCGGAAGGGGATATGGAAGAGATTATAGAATCACTTAAAATTTCCAGTATTAACACACATACCAAATTTTTGACGAACCTTCGTGGAATCAAAAATTTTGCATTAAATCATAATGATGATGAGCTGTACAGCAAAACAACTCATACTATTATTTGTTTAGAGAAAGATATTTGAAAAAAAAAAAAAAAAAGCAACTGCAAATTATCACTGTTTTTTTAAGAGGCTACTTCAGTCAAGTCAAAAGACCCGTTCGCTAATGCTAATCCTATGGAAGAAATTTATAAAGATATCTCGGTTGCATTTTAATATTTTTAAATGATTTTTTTTGCATTGGATAGCTGAGATCGGTCTGTACAAAGGCCGTTTTTTACTTTTCGATTTTGTTTACAGATATTTTTAATGAGGACACTTTCATTTTCGGAACCGGTTTCGAAACTGAAAGCATTCCCATAAAAAAAATCTGCAATCGAAATCGAAAAAGTAAAAAACGGCCTGCATACAGACCAATCTCAGCTATCCAATGCAAAAAAAATCATTTAAAAATATTGAAATGCAAACGAGATATCTTTATAAATTTCTTCCATAGGATTAGCATTAGCGAACGGGCATTTTCCCTTGACTGAAGTAGCCTCTTAATGTATTAAAACAATGAAGATTAATTAAAATGACTGTGTATTTCTATTTAAATTTAGGTAATTGTGAATTTTTTTTTTTAATGAAACCTCTGAATAACACCCACCTCTGAGTAGCGGTCACTTTTCATCGGTCCCACTGGTAACCGTTATTCAGAGGTTACACTATAATTACGAACGCACCTAAAAATGATGTACAAAGATGCGTTTCCGATGACACTACGACATTTTAATTTTTGACATTTAAATTATAAATTAATTAATTCACTTTAATTCCATTTTACCGTGAGCCCCTCATAGGTAATTCATCGCCCAATATATTTTAGGGTTACAATTGTACTCAAGTTACAACAGCGGATGAATTGAATGATGCACCCAACCACGCGCGCCAAAAAAGGCCAACTGGCTGTGAAAATGCAACAATGAAGTAATTTAATACGAAAAATTATAAAACGTTTCTTTTAAAAAAATCTTGTCAACCCAAACCTTGCCCGATAATCGAACCTGAAACATTTAACCATTTGAGGGGAAAGCAATTGCGTTTGTGTAATGTTGAATTCACACCGGAAATTTAGAAGAAAAAAAATATTTCTAAATAAGAAAAAGTAATTTTTCAACTACTTTCCCCCAAAGTTCAAAAAGTAAAAGTTAATTAATTTTTCTGTTACAAATTTGAATTAAACTTAGGTGGGATAAAATATGTCCCACCGACCCTCAAGGGGTTAAAGTCAACACAACCCGAAACAACAAAAACAAAAAGTAGCGTGAACCCGACCCTCGAGTTTATTAAAATGGATAATCCGATTGTTCCACTTTTTTCTTAGTATTCAATTATTAATTAAATTACTTGTGAGAAATATTAGTTTTTTTTCTCAACTCATCTGAGGTTGAGAAAATATCAAATATCAAAACAACGATCTTCCTTTTGGTGTTCCTGCAACATACAAGAAAAGAAGGTTTTCTAATACTACAGTCGAACCCCGATTTAACGAATCGTTCGGGACTCGCAACTTTGTTTGTTAAATCGAGATTACTCGTTAAATCGGAATAATCAAAGGAATAATTTTATACAACAGAAGAAGTTAATAAACTATTAAATTTAAAAAATCAAAAAACCCGACTGAGTAAAAAGCGAACTAATTATTTCTCCTCAATGTGAAACTACTTTTTTTTCCAATTCCTACTTTTAGCTCACACTCTCGCTATATATATCTTGTTCAAATTTTCAATCGTTAATAAAATACTTATTATTCATCCAATCAAGCTCAAATAAAATTTTTTAAACTTGTAGTGGATGACACTTGATGTTAATCCAGTTTTTTTCAAATATTAATTCATTAATTAAATTAAATTAATTTTTTTTCAATAATCGAGAGAGCCCTCTTCTTGATCAAGGTATTTCAAGACCGAGAGAGACCTCTTTTTGATCAAGGCATTTTAAGCGCCACTCAACAGGAAATAAGAATGGGAGAAAATAAGTTCTCTTATTGACTTAAGTGGGAATTGACTTAAAATATTTTTTTATATTACTTGTTTATATTATACCTATTTTTTTATTTACTGGTATTGATGACTTTTAAGTTGTGTTTAATGGTTAGTTCCTATCTATAAACACTGTTTTGATGAGGCCTATATATGTCAATGATAGTTAGAGTTGCAGTAAAGCTAGAGATCCACAATACATGCACAACTTCCAGGTTGTATAATATTTTAACGGAGCTTCTGACTGTAAAATAGTCCATAAAATATCGTCTTCATTTTGAAAGACCTATCCAATGATAGGCCACTCAATAGGGTGCGTAATTTTTTTTTTCGTCTCTACCACCATTTTGTATTTTGCGACCGCCATTTTGAATTTATAAAAACAAAACCTAGCCTATAACCATCAGGTCGTTAAGACGAATTGATAGAGACCTCATTCATTAAAACCCATCCAGCCGTTGGGAGGTTTCGAGGGTATAAAGAAATCCACATACACAGATATCCGTGAAACACATAACCATACTTTTCAGTCGGGTAAAAAAATGGCAATAAATAACAAGAACAATGCTCACTTACCTTAATAATGATGTTAAGCATTTGTTGCTTTAAGAAAGTACTCTGTATAAACATTGATTCTTTTTTTTTTTTATGTACTACTATAAATCAAAAGCATTGTAATTCAGAAAAAATCTCATTTATTCAAATTTTATTGATAAATTATAAAACATCTTTTATGAATGTTTCTTTGCTTTATTTCGATTTTGTATTCCAAACTTCTTTATCGATTTTTTTCTGAAGCTGTGAGAACAGTGTCACCAACATCATGAGCCATCAACTACCGTTTCAAAGTATCCAAACTGCTAACTACTTTTTTTAACGTTACATATTTCATTTCTATTTCATCTTCTTCATCCGATCCACTACTACTTCTATTAATAACCTCGGTGTAACGTGCATTTTCGCATGTAGATATTTCTGCATCATAAGATACATATTTAGAAAATTAACAATCAGGGACAATTAAAATTTATGATAAATATTAGAAAAATTTTTCAATTTTTCATTTTTTGACATCGAAAATTATTCGTTAAATCGGGATTATAAATCCGTTAAATCGAAATATTTTTGTTCCATTTTCGCCGGGACCATAAAAAAATTCGCTAAATCGAGAAATTCGTTAAATCGGGGATCGACTATAGTAAAAAATGGTCTGTGTTTTCAGGTTTACCGACGCTTGCTGTCATCGAAATATTAGTTACATAGAGATGACAGTATGTACTGAGATTTCAGGACGGGTCATCGGACGAGTATAAACAAATGCCGCCAAAAATTTTGCCTTTTTCTTACAAGGAAGGTCTCCATACGGGCATATTCAGAAAAAACTGAAAAAATTGCAGAGTGTTCTTCTCATGTGGATATATATGTTTATAAAAAAATTTTTGGCTTAAATTCGATAGAACGTTTGTAAAAAAATAATAAAAATTTCATTTATTTGGCGATTTATCATCGGTTGGCGATGAATTGAAATTTCGAAAATTACTTTTTTATATCGAATACTCTTTAAGAAAAAAAAGTTTCATATTGAAGTTGTTTAAATAAATTTAATGTAAATAACTCTAGTTTGTCAGTTTTAGTTTAATTTAACTATAGTTTTGTCATATATATATATATATATTTGTAATGGAAGTTAAATATCAAATTTTAGGAATTAAAACAAAATTAAAATAAATTAGAATTGTTTCAATATCTCAAAATTAAGTCCAGTGGACCACTGTCGATTCACTTTTGTTGCTATGGAAACGACGAATTCTTTGATATTGAAATTGAAATGAATAACTGGTAAATGAATCTTGCCTTTATTTTGGAATACGCAAAAATATATGAAAGTATTTTCTATGTGTGATTTTTTTTAAAGTAATAAAATTAAATAACAAGCCACGTAAATATGTAATACGAAAAAATATATTTATTAAACTCTCTCATTGTTTATGGTTAAATTCATTAAATACTTTTTACACGCATTCTAAAAATCAATTAACAAAAAATTTTATGTGCATTAAAATCGTTTGCTTTTGGCGAGGAAAAGTACTGCTCGACAAATCGCGTGATGCTTTCGTCTTTTCGCGCCAAATACTCGAAAGTATTTTATTTTTTTACAGACTTTCTGCTGTATTTCCACCGCTAAATTTGAGACTGATCCTTTATTACATACATAAGTAGTTTAATTGGTATTTTTTTCAAAATATTCTGAGTATGGCCCAGTAAGGAGACCTTCCTTGTTAGTTCTTTATCCCCCCCCCCCCCCCATGATCTGAAACCGATTTCGTTCCGATATCTAAATTAATTATATTAGAGGAATGCAAATTCATGTGACTGTTAGTTTCGGTGTTTGATATAGATGCAGAGTCCTGCACCGAGTCGGGTAACGCTATTTTACTCGAATCTGACCTGACCCAACCGCCGTTCGCTGTTAGTCGGGTTGGGTTTGGATGTTTGTGTTTCGAGTTCTGGTTGACCAGAGATTACAAAAGAAAGTTAATTGTATTTTTTTAGATGAAAAAATAATGTTGATAAAAAATATACTAAAGCTCCTGGGTGAATGGAATGATTCAGATGAAAAGACTCGAAGCGGTAGAAAGGAATACCGCAGAAGATTTTCCTTTCCTTTATTCGAAGATTATCAAAATTGCAAATTCAGGTATAGCGACCTTTTAACGCTGTGTTGAAAATAAATATTTTGAGGTAGCATTTACAAAGAATCTAAGGGGCTATATGCATATATACGCTGTCAATTTTTTGACAATTTTGGACCCCCTCCCCCCTTACAATATCATACGTTATTATTCCTCGAAGCCCACCCCCGCGCACTAATGATATCATTATCATTGTCTAAAAATTCTTTTTTATTTTATCAATTTTTTCTTTCTCTTTCTTTTAATACGTTTGCAATGATATACATTTATTATTCGCACATTTTACTGAATTAAATAAAGAGACTCCCCTTCTCCTAGAGATATCTTACGATATCAAGTGCCAGACCCCTCCTCATCCCCTAAAATGATAACGTTATATATGTACAGTCCCTTAGGCAACACCTACAGCCTACAGTTATTCACTGATCACTTTCTTTTAGCTCATAATCCAAATTATGCCTTTTTCAAATTCTTTATTAATAAACAAGAAACGGGGATTTTTTTTTTTAATGGAAATTCAGTTTTCTCCTTAATTACCAGTTATATCTTTTCCAAGGATACGATGTTTTTCGATTAGATATCTTAAGCGCAGACGATAATCTTTTTTATTATCTTAACTTTTACCAAGTGATAGAAATTGTTACAAGAATAAATAATTTCCTTCATTTAGTCGTCTGCACTGAGAAAAAGAATAAGAAATCGCAAATGACGCATGCGCCCTGATTTCTGGGATTTCCCTCGCACTTTTGAGTAGAAGAATTTTTCATTTTGAAGGACCCCATTGTAATAGAATACTTGGTGACTAAATAAGTCAAGGCCTAACCTTGACTTCCGTGTAAAACGTGTTTTGTTTATTTTTTCTGTCCACGTTTATATGATTATAATCTGAATGCCGATTCGTAAATAAATAATTTGGAATTTATCGGATTAAAGGTGGCATCGGTATGGAAACAGTTCCGGTTTTTTATGCTTTGACCGGAATGAATTTTGAGTTTTAAATGTTTAATTTAATCGATTCTCGTGAATAAAAATGTTTCCTGAGATAATTTTTAATGTACATTTAGTTTTTTTTTTCCTTTCCTGTTTCGGATATTACGATCACAAAGGTTTACTGTCTATTGAAATTGAGCAATAAATAATTTATCACTTTCATGTACTAATATTCTATGGTTTTATCTGTATCATCCATAGAAATATGTGCGTGCATAAATCTTTAAAATATTAAAAAGACATTTAACTGTAAATACTATCCCTATCTATATTATAAAGGACAAGCGTGTCCGTGCGTAACGCTGACGTCATTTTGATGCTAGCAACAACAGACGATTAAATTTGTCTTTTATTTTAATTTTTTAAACTTCTAAAGATCGCATATTTCCAATTTTTACACCGTCGAATAGGAAGAAATTGTAATTTAAAATGCAATTTATTTGAAAATCGTATCGCAATTTGTTTGAAAACCATATCACAATTTACTAATTTTTTATGGCTTTTAAACATTTTTCAAGCATGATTTTTTTTTTTTTTTTTAAATGTCTCTGTCGCATGTATACAGACGATTACGAAAGATAAATCTGTTTGCATTTAATTTCATATGAATAGTTAGCATTTATTTCCGGCTTATATTCAATAACGAAATTGAAACTTCACCAATCAATACATTAAATAAAATAATAAAATATAAATAAAACTGAAATTTACGACACGTAATCGAACTACTTTCTTAAACAATTAAAAGGACCAGAATTAAAATATCGCTGCTGTAAATAGCAAATCTTTGGCAATTTTTTCGGCTGTTAACTACTGACGCCGAGGCACAAGAAAGTATCTCTTTTAATAAATTTGGAACCTTTATTTGAATACATAATTGCTATTTTTCATGTAAAAATGATTTTTGTATTGTTAATGGACAACCTAAAAATATATATTAAATGTAAAAAATCTATTAGAGCTTCCAATTTTTATGTAAAAATGTGTTTTTCACCTATATTCTGTAAAACGAGAAGCCCGTGTTGGATACCCTAGTTGTTATAAAAACACGAATGACGATTTTTTTTATTACTTATTTTACTTTTATTTCTTGCATTATCTTACTTTCTTGGTTTTTACTTAGGTTTGTTTGTTCAAAAATCCAAATTCGTTATTTTTTCACGCATTCGTGGATGTATTTTTAATCGCAAGCGCTTGGAATCAGCAGTTCCTCTTATTCAGAAAATATGAAATCGAATAGCGTTTTCCAATTTTTCGATAAAGGGCGATGATTATTTAGAAAAAGTTGGCAAAATGTACTTTTTGAACCGAATTGCCGGACATGACCGAGGAACGTCGTCAGAAGACGAAAATCGCTGGCGCGCCACACACCAGAGAGACATGCGACAATAATTGTGAGACGGGAAACAAGTTTTGCTGTCCAAACCGGTTTTTTCTTTGTTAACAGGGTGAAATTGTCGCATGCCTCACTCTTTTTTGTTACATGTCTCCCTGGTATGTGGCGCGCCTTAACTCAGAATGTAATCCACTTATCGAATAAAGTAAAATGGTACTCTATTCCAAATCGCTTCAATGCCTGCTAATTTCACACTTCTGCATCTAAAAATGAGTCTGTGAATGTGTCAAAATGTCTCGAATTATTCAGCAGGGGAAAATATTTTTTGAGAACTCTTATTATAATCGGTTTGCAGGTGCAGTAGCCGTCTAATATTTAGTATAGAAAATGCTGTTGATCAGTCACGTGTTCCTGCCTCTATGTCTTCCAAATAACCGGTCCAAAAAGACATCCTATCACATCGTTTTAGTTTCCTAGCAACTCGAAGCGACATTGTCGCTGAATGTCGGCATCTCAGCAACAGCTCCACACATATTGTGACGCAAGTCCCAGACCAAATAAAATTAACGCGATCTTCTTCCAGCGCTCGGTGAGTGTTTCTGGCAACCCTTCCTTCACAGACTGTCAGCTGACTCGTTTTAAAGGGAACAGAGTTTTCTTTATTGCACTTCGAGGGCGTTGTTCCCAGCTGCGAAAAGTCACGTGGCCGACTCGCACCGGAAGTCGGGCAGGTGCTGCCCCCGTGACGTCAACTGACTTCTGATTGGACGTAGAGGTCTCGTGCCGCTAGACTGGTGGGTGGCCCGTGTAAGAAACTACAATTGCGTAAGTTGTTAAGAAGTAATTTAGTTAGGTTAACGGATGAGTAACGTAACGTAACGTAACTTTCGATGACGTTTTCTTCATTTGTTTGTTTATTTCAAGAGCAGTAGAATCTTTCGAGGAGTTAGTTTCCTTTCCCATTCTTTTACTTGATAAGAGAGTAGATTCTTGTAGTCTCCCTCAAATCCGCACAGCTTGGGTACACAGGTTGTGCGGATTGTAGAATTTTGCAGATTTCAGGTCATTGATTTGTTTATATTTTTTAAAAAGTCATTTGAATGTAATAATGTAAACAAAATTATTATGAATGCTTGAAATATAGTAAAATATTAAAATAATTAAGTAAAGCAATATGCTAAAATGATAAAAAGTAAGATACTTTTAAAAATGATTAAATTATTAAAAGTAAAGGTCAAGTAAATAATTTATAATGCATAATTAAAATGCATAATAAAGATGGGATACATTTTCCTTGAATTATTCAATGAAACTTTCGTCATAAAGTTAACTTTATTAGTTTACATCAAAATGATAAAGTAAGGAAGTTTTATTTCAGGTTTAGCCAATCTTAATAACCAAAAAAGCTAGATTAATACATAAATATATTGGGTAAAAAGATTGTGATGACCAGTAATATCATCAATATCTTGATTTTTTTTTTTTTTTTTTCAGAAATAAATTTATACTTCTTTCATGAAAAAGAAAAAGTTCAGTCATATTATCGAGACTTACATATTAAAATGCATATGGAAACTGAAAAATTCTGTAATTTTGTCCCTGCATCTGAACTGAAAATTTCATTTTTTATATTAGAGGGAGAGGTCTGCACGGGCCGAAATTTCCAGGCCCGGGCCCGGCCCGACTCATAGAAACAAATTCGGCCCGGCCCGGTTCGGTAAAAAAGTTAAAAGTTCGGCCCGAGCCCGGCCCGGGCCGGGTACAACAGCTAAAAGCTCGGGCCGAGCTCGGCCCGAAAAAAGGCTAAAATCTCGGCGTAAGATAATCCCTAAAGGCAATAGAATATGTTCATTAGATTTTGGTGAATTTTTATTACTTATCCTTTTTTGCTCATGTAAATGTACCTCGACGTACGTCGCTTCTCTTGGAACGAATTGCTGACGTAAGTCGAGGTATTACTGTGTACAAATTGAGGTTTTTAAAGTTGTTGTGTGTGTCTGTAAGGAGATGGAGGGGGAGAGAGAACAAGTGAGCATGAGTTAGTCGGCGCCCTATGGTGCACACACAATTGAACTATTGAGCGCTTACAACACTTGAAAATGTTTCTTTATCTGGCGATATGAGCCTTTTTGAGGTCTTCGTTTTTTCTTTTCTTTTTTTTTTTTTAATTCTTTTTCATTATTGCGACCTTTCAAAAGCTGGAAGAGCAGGGAATTATAAAAATCCCTGTTCTTTGCACATCAACCCTCTTTAAGGCTGTGCAATTATCTCCCCAAATAGCAGTCATAAAACTGTCAACGCACTTAGTGTCCAGTTTCTGTCCAGAAACTTGTCCCTCCTTGTCCTGCAAAACCCATTATACATCAAACGCACCGACTGTCGAGAACAATAAAACCGACGGCTGACCGCAACTAGAAGGAACGTCCGTTCGCAGCTTAAGGCTGCGTACCCACTATCCTTCTAACTGATTTCAGTGTCGGCTTCGTTTTTTGTGGCTTTTCGGTGTCTTTGATTTTTAACGACTTTAGCAGGAAAGGGACTGATGTCCGGCAAAAGAGGAACCTTTCCTTCAAGTAGAGTCGAGCTCCTTATCTCCTGACCCATTGTTGATTCCCCTCATTCTTTTGTGAATAAACCGCAGATGATTTCAGAATAAAAGATTTTTTAAGAATACTAGAGAAGGAGGCAAAATACAAGTCAGAACGTAGCTTAAGGCTGCGTACCTGCTATCCTTTTAACTGATTTCAGTGTCGGCTTCGTTTTTTGTGGCTTTTCGGTGTCTTTGATTTTTAACGACTTTAGCAGGAAAGGGACTGATGTCCGGCAAAAGAGGAACCTTTCCTTCAAGTAGAGTCGAGCTCCTTATCTCCTGACCCATTGTTGATTCCCCTCATTCTTTTGTGAATAAACCGCAGATGATTTCAGAATAAAAGATTTTCCAAGAATACTAGAGAAGGAGGCAAAATACAAGTCAGAACGTAGCTTAAGGCTGCGTACCCACTATCCTTCTAACTGATTTCAGTGTCGGCTTCGTTTTTTGTGGCTTTTCGGTGTCTTTGATTTTTAACGACTTTAGCAGGAAAGGGACTGATGTCCGGCAAAAGAGGAACCTTTCCTTCAAGTAGAGTCGAGCTCCTTATCTCCTGACCCATTGTTGATTCCCCTCATTCTTTTGTGAATAAACCGCAGATGATTTCAGAATAAAAGATTTTCCAAGAATACTAGAGAAGGAGGCAAAATACAAGTCAGAACTTAGCTTAAGTAACTGTCGAATTCGTATACACAAGAACACAAGGCTAACAAATTGGAAACTAATTATTCTTTTTTTTATTCCTTCTCAAGTAATTGTTATCTTGTCCGTTCAGACAGCACGCTAAAACGCATTGTATCACTCATCTATCGGACAGGCAGGTGTTCGCCACGCGTTTATGGGCAACGCTGTCCATCTGCCCCAAGGAAGAAAGAATAGCTTCTGAAGAGAGAATAACATTTTAATATTCTTATTTTGTCCCAAATAGTACTGCATCGGATCTGTTACTAACCAGATTTTACCTGACAATAAGTTCAAGGTTTAAATCGAATGTTTCACGAAGCACTGCTTTTAAAAGACAACACTTGCTTTTAAAAACTCATAAATTAGTATTTCATTTGATTTTTGTTTCCAAAGTCTCGGTGCAAAGGTTAGGGCTAGAGATCTGCACGGGCCGGCCCGATGCCTGAAGCCCGGCCCGCGGGCCGGGCTCGGAGCTATTTTCATTTGCGGCCGCCGAGCCGTACTTTTTTCGGAAGGCTCGGGCCAAGCCTAATGACTATTCTTTACGGGCCGGGTTCGGGCCTAACTTATTTTTTCTGTACAGAGCCGGGACTGATTTCTTTTCTAGTCTTCACGGCCCAAAATTTTTAGTCCTAGTTTTGAGTCAGCCCGCATAAATATCATTGTCTCGGCGTGACCTGTCCCCGTTCACAGGTCAGTAAAATTAAGCCTGGCCCAATTTTGCAAAATATGCACATTTTTGAATCGCCATTATTCTACACTTAAACATTAATATTTATTCTTTTTAAAGAATAGTAAATTTCTACGCTAATTAAAATATAGTAAAACGTGTGAAAAGGAACCTGCCTATGACGGAATCCTGTTTTAAACTGAAAAACGTGTTGATACAGGCAAAATGAATAGACTAATACGTAAGAAAAGAATATATAATACATTTACATTTGTTAAGAAGGGAATTTGTCTATAACGCATTTTTTTTTCTTTTATGTAATTGAGTCTTAGAAGATTTTACTGTATAGCATTTTTCAGATTTTTAACAATTCAATGCATGGAATATGGATTAACAATATTAATGATAACTGAAATATTTACATAGAAGAAATAGCGATTCATTAAAAAAATAAATATCGCAGCCTGTGGCACTTATATAAAAATGAAGTTTAGAAAAAATGAAAAAAAAAAGTTAAGATAAAAATTTTTATATTGATCTCCTCGTAAGAGTCAAATTTTTAACCAAATCGACGTAAAAAACAATGTTTTGTAGCAATTCACTCGGGCCGGGGAGGACTCGGGCCGAACTTTTAGCTGTTATACCGGGCCGGGCCAATAATTATTTCTCTACGGGTCGGCCCGGGCTTGGGCCGAACTTTTAACTTTACTACCGGGCCGGGGCGGGCCAAATTTTTTTTCTATAAGCCGGGTCGGGCCCGGGCCTGGAAACTTCGGCCCGTGCAGACATCTAGGTTAGGATGCATACAGACGCTTGTTTTGCTAACCTTCTCCTGTTTTCGTGGAAATCTTTTCTTCTGGACTTCTCTGCGGTTTATTCACAAAAGAATGAGGGGAATCAACAATGGGTCAGGAGATAAGGAGCTCGACCCTACTTGAAGGAAAGGTTCCTCTTTTGCAGGACATCAGTCCCTTTCCTGTTAAAGTGATTAAAGATAAAAAAAAAAAAAAAAAAAAAAACCGCGTGGCCACAAGAAAAGATACCGATACTGATAACAGTTAGAAGGATGGTCCGTTCGCAGCTTTAAGCTGCGTTTAGAGAGCAAAAATGGCTGACTGTCCTGCTAAAGCAATAAAACCTTTATTTTTTAACCCCATTTGTGGTTTTTAATAAAAGGTGAAAGGACAGGAGGATCAACAATGTGTCAGGAGATAAGATAAAATCAAATTTGAAGGAAGCTCTCCCCTTTTGCAGGACATCCAGCACTTTAAGCTGCGTGCGCACCATCCTTCTAACTGTTATCAGTGTCGGCGTCGTTTCTTGTGACCACGCCATATGTTTTTGATTTTTAATGGCTATAAAAGGAAAGGGACTGATGTCCTGCAAAAGAGGAACCTTTCCTTCAACTAGGGTTGAGCTCCTTATCTCCTGACCTATTGTTGATTCCCCTCATTCTTTTGTGAATAAAGCGCAAAGGGGTACAGAAGAAAAGATTTCCATGAAAACAGGAGAAGGATGGCAAAACCAGCGTCTGTATGCAGCCTTAAGCTGCGTACTGACGCGTATTTTGCCTACTTGTCCAGTTTTCTTGGAAAATCTTTTATTCTGAACCCATCTGCGGTTTATTAACAAAAGAATGAGAGGAATCAACAATGGGTCAGGAGATAAAGGAGCTCGACTCTACTTGAAGGAAAGGTTCCTCTTTTGCCGGACATCAGTCCCTTTCCTGCTAAAGTCGTTAAAAATCAAAGACACCGCGTTGCCACAAAAAACGAAGCCGACACTGATAACAGTTAGAAGGATGGTGCGGTCGCAGCCTTACTTGTAAAATCATAAAAGATGAAAAGTGCCGCGTAACCACAAAAAAGCGCTGGCTGGCCCAGCACAAAAAGACTGCAAGTAGAATAACAATCTATTTCAAGCTTTAGGCAGCGTACGCACCATCCTTCTAACTGTTATCAGTGTCGGCATCGTTTCTTGTGGCCACGCGGTGTTTTTGATTTTTAATGACTTTAAAACGAAAGGGACTGATGTCCTGCAAAAGAGGAACCTTTCCTTCAAGTAGGCTTAAGTTCCTTGTTTCCCCTTTGATTCCCCTCATTCTTTTGTGAATAAACCGCAGAATGGTCCTGAACAAAATATTTCCATGAAAACTGGAGAAGGGTGGCAAAACACGCGTGAAGGTGACACAGCCTTAAGGTGCGAATAGACCATCCTTCTAACTGTTATCAGTATCGGCGTCTTTTCTTGTAGCCACACGGTGTTTTTTATCTTTAATGACTTTAAAAGGAAACGGACTGACGTCCTGCAAAAGAGGAACCTTTCCTTCAAGTAGAGTTGAGCTCCTTATCTTCTGACCCATTGTTGATTCCCCTCATCTGTTTGTGAATAAACCGCAGAAGGGTCCAGAACGAAAGATTTCCAAGAAAAATGTAGGAGGATGGCAAAACAAGCGTTTATACGCAGCCTTAGTCTCAACAAAAAAAGAGAGCGAGGTGATACACATGGCAGGGATCTTCACTTCTGACTTATTGCCAAGCTACAAAAGACTATCCACATTAAGGAAAGCGACTGATCACATCAAAAGGGCCGACGTACCAGTGATGTCTATTCACAGCTTAAGTTAAACGACACTAGACTATAAGGCTGCATTTCTATGATTTACCCGGCGAAAAGTAATAAATATGTCAACTGTATTTTCTTTACCATGCGTTCTGTTGTCATCGACAAAAGAAAAGAAAGTCTCAAAAAAAAAAAAGAAAAAAATCGGAAATGAACTTGCAGACGACGTCCACTGGTGACCTTTGACCTTTATACATCCATCGAAAATCATAAAACATGAAAGGGAGTATCTTACCACATAAAAAGTTTCTACGGGAAGAAAAGTAGTCTGTTTGGTCTTTAATGCTGGGTTTAGTACTTTTTTCAAACCTCTCCTACGAAAGCTGTAAATATGTCAACTGGCCTTCCTTTTCCAACCGTTCTGTGGCCATCAACAAAAATAGGGGGTCGTTTCAACAAAAGGAAGAGGCGGAGATAGACATGTCAACGACGTTCACTGGTGACCTAGGCGTCCGATGAAAGTCTTAAAAAATGAAAGACACCGCGTGACCGCAACAAAGACGCCGCAGTCCATAGGATCTGTCTGTTTGAAACTTAACGCATGAATTTTAAAACATTAATAGATGGCACTTCCGGCTCGACGGACCACAAATATTTTGTATGTGAAATAATGCACTCTAAATTTGTCTGTCCGTTTGTCTGTTCGTCCCCATATAACAGAGCAAAAACTACTCAACCGAATGAAATTTTAAATATATAATTGTTGCAAAATTTTGTCGAGCCATTTGAAATTTTATGAAAATCGGATGTATAGTTTAATTATAGGGGCAGTCAGAAGTTTTCCGTTACATTACGGCCAATGGGAAAAAAATTGTTGCAAGTGCATTTTAATGATGTTACAGCTTTCCGAATGGTCTGAAATTTTAAGTATATAATTGCTGCAAAATTTTGTCGGGTCCTTTCAAATTTTATGAAAATCGATGTAGAGTTTAATTACAGGGACAGTCAAAAGTTTTCCGTTAGATTACGGCCAATGGGAAAAGATTATTTCAAATGCATTTTAAGGATGTTACAGAATGAATGAAATGGATAGGCACTTATGAAGTGCACTAAAATTAGAGGTCTGCACGGGCCGGAATTTCCAGGCCCGGGCCTGGCCCGGCCCGTACGAAAGCTATCTTGGCCCGGCCCGGCCCGGTGTAAAAATTGGAAGTTCGGCCCGAGCCCGGCCCGGCCCGTTTGCATTATTACAGTTCTCGGCCCGGCCCGGCCCGTACAAAAATCAATGAAAACGGGCCCAGTCAGATACAATTTCTACAAAAAAAAAAAAAAAAAAAAAATTCCGTTTTTTCTCAACATACAATTAAGATTCTTTTAATGAATACTACATACATACTTATGGGAACATTTTACAGTATGTTTTACATTACTATGATGTTCGCAAAACAGAAAACGCACAATAATAAACATTAACGATTACTTACAGTCATCGTGTCTACAGACATTTCAAAATGGAAATAAGGATTCATTAAAAGATTAATGTAGTTCAGAATAAAGGATTAAAAACAAGATAACATTTGAAGCTGTATAATAAAAAGTAGATTTGTGAAAATATTTCTCTCATTTTTAAGACTTTTCTCAAATCCAAAGGAGCTACATTTCGACACATTTATGAAGTCTTTTCTTTTCGGAAACGCGTAAGATTGGCAGGTATTCTTATTCAAAAGCTATGTAAATGTCGTTTTTTTCATAGATAAAAGCAATATATCTTTCTGAAAATACTGTCAAAGTTAGCGTTTTGAATCGAATTTCCGGAAGCGATAGCACAGTAAAGGAGAAAAACGTACAGTCACGTGACAGGAATCTGTTATCTCTGTAAGTAATTTATCAAATATGGAAAAAGCTATTCGTTTCCAAATGCCTTCAATAGGCAGGCCTGTCAATTTTATGCCTTTATAGTAAAAAATTTTGTCAGAAAATGCGTCTGAAAGCTTCGCATTGTTGAGCAGTGAATATGAGAACCACCTTAAGGTATATCTCCAAAGATACTGTTAAGAGAAGTTCATTATCACTATTAATACTACAAAACAAAATGACTGTTCTACACATCATAAGATCGATTAAGACCAGTTCCGTCCCGGCACGAGTCTTCTGAAAAAAAAAAAAAAAAATTAACTCGGAATCAGACATCTTGTAACTGTACGATGTCGATCTCTACGATGGACATATTACATTTCTGTAATGATGTTGTTAAACACGCATCGGCTCGTGACGCACATTTATACTTCTCGAGAAAATCATATAAATTGAAAATGGCTCGTATTTTATCTGCTTCGCTTAAATTCTTATATCGGGCCGATAGGCCCGATTACTTTTTTTGCCGGCCCGGCCCGGCCCGTTTATTTTGTCTGTCGGCCCGGCCCGGCCCGTTGAAAAAATTGTCCTAATTCTGCCGGCCCGGCCCAGCCCGTTTGAAAATTCGTCTTCATTCCGCCGGCCCGGGCCGGCCCGCGGGCCGGGCCG
This sequence comes from Maratus speciosus, assembly GCA_963932465.1. Classification (NCBI taxonomy): domain Eukaryota; kingdom Metazoa; phylum Arthropoda; class Arachnida; order Araneae; family Salticidae; genus Maratus; species Maratus speciosus. The sequence goes on along the minus strand of OZ010799.1, from coordinate 460,550,954 downwards.
GGTACGGGCCTCGGGCCAATCCCGGGCCCGTGCTGACCTCTAACTAAAATATACATTCAGTGCAATATGGGGTGCAAAAAATATTTATGAAACTAGTTATAGTACGAACACACCTCATTTGCCACATTTGACGAGTAATTTCCAACTTGTTGATATTGTTATCATTTTTGATCCAACCAAACTTTTCTTTTTTCTGTAACTTTTTCTTAACATCCAAATAGTCTGTTACTTTTTTTATTATTACTATTTTTATATGTTTTCATGAAAATACAAAGCTATTATTAAAGCCATTAAATATTTATAAAAGCCTTTCATACCAAAATTTGGAATACCCCAACGTTTGACATTCCTGTTCTGCTTTATGCGCATATAATTCGCTGTTAAGAGAAATCGGAAGCATAATATATGTAGGAAGTGATATACTTGCTTTTACCAGTAAAGAGAGACAAAGAATATTGTCAGCTGTTTTGGTGATAAGTTCCGCTTTTAACCTCCCCCGGGCAGGGGACAAGGTGCAAGAAGACAATATTACTGTTGAATGCATTATGTAACAATAAGCTATAGTATTAAATACTTTTAAATAGTAATCAACTCTTTTAGATGTTATTTGCTACAAATTCCTTTCGTGTATTGACATTTTATTGTCTTCTTGAATCTGTAAAGTATGCGACTAATAAATGTATAATCACATGTGTGTATCGCTGTAAGCGAAGAAAAAGAATCTAGAAATAAAAGAATTTTTAAACATTGATAACGATATCATCGGTCGGGGGCGGGGGGGTCGACGAATGATAACGTATGATATCGTAAGGGGGCGAGGGGGGTCTAAAATTAGCAAAATGTTGATAACGATATATATGCATAGCCCCTAAGGACTAAATTTCTTATTGAGGTGGGTTGAGTTTCGGATCTAGAGAAAGTATAATGTTAAGTTCGGGTCAAGCAACATTTGATTGCAAATAGGATTCTCCAGTTCGTGCAGGAATTTGATTCCTGCTCATGTTAATTGTTTTCTTCTTGTTCTAACAGCCCGTTAAAACTCGTTGCATCGGACCGGCAGGTGTTCGGAGCGCTTTTAATACATGCAACGCTGCCCATCTGTCCCTAAGAAAGGGTAGCTCCGGAGAGAATGCCTTTTTTAATATGCTTGTTATTGTGCTCGGACACGCTCGCTTGGCATGCAGCTTTTCTGCATGTCGTATGCCTAATCTGTCATCACGTGTTTGGATACTCGTGTCATTATGTATTTCTCCGTAATCTGCCATTTATGACCTGAGCCAGGTGTTGACTGGCCGTTGGGAAGATGCCTTTTACTGTGTGGTGAAGGTTCATCCTGATGTTGCCAAAACAGCAATAAAAATAAATAAATAAGTACTATGATGTACTCAAGAATTGAACGATATCTGGAATATTATTATTATTGCGGAATTGGTTTGAAACCGTACTTTTTTTCTTAATTAGATGAGGGGGTGCGGCAAAGTTTTTTTTTGTTTTTACACATGGAGACATAAACAGAAAGACATTATTAACCTTTAACTGATGTTACCGTTCTCTCAGACCGCGGCTTTTTTCAATTTTTATAGTTTAACTTGCAACTTTCAGTTTAACTACAAATACCTGCGAAATTTTGTTCCGTTTGGAACTTTAGTACTATCACCAGAGACTTTTGAATAGGTGAATTTTAACTATAACAGTTCTGTACAAAAAGTTTAGTACGAAAACTCCATCCTATGAGTTAATCGTGCATTTTATTCATCTTTCGATAGAGCGGTCTCACAGACCGCTTCACACTAATTATGTGGCAATTTCTGTGGCATCAGTTAAAGGTTAACGTGTTACACCCCCCCCCCTTCTGTTTCTCTTCGTAGACACCCCCCCCCTTTTACCCCTTTATCTACTGACGGTACTTATAAGTACCATTAAAATAACTTGTTATAAAATTCATTTAACATATCGATTAGTTGTAATAAAGTTTAGAATGAGTTACAGATACATCACTTTATTTTGTTCTAAAAGCATTATTGATTACACAAAAGAAAAATATTCTTAAAAGGGTGATTTCTTTTGTTTTTGCATCTTTTCAGCTTTATTCGCGTTGTGTGGGGGACGGGGGGGGGGGAGAATTTTTCAATTCCGAAATATTTCTATTAAGAACATTATATTTGTACATTTTCTAATTCTGAAAATACTAAGAAAAACATTTAAAATAAACGATTTGAATGGGATTATAAATAGTGCACAAAATCCCTATAAATTCAAATTTAATGAATCCTTCTAAATCCTTCAATCCTCCAAAAATCCTTCTAACATTTACTAAATGATTATGTCAATCTTGTAATGTAGTTTAAACAATTCACAGAAAACTGCTTTAGAAGGTAAAATTGTCACGAATTCATAATTCAGTACATAAAGGGCTAAAGTGTAACTTAATTAAAGTGGTTCTCAAAATCCCTACTCAACAACGCTCAAACTTTTTAACTCTAAAGGCATAAAATGGGTTGGCCTAACTATTTTTGTATGAAAAAATTACTTATTGAGTTATAAACTATTCTTGTCACGTGATGACAAGTTTTTCCCCTTTCTCGCGATGTCGTGTCTGAAATTCGGTTCAAAACGCCACTTAGACCGTATTTCGCCTTTATGAAAAAAGGGGGAAATGCCATTCGATGACCTAGTTTCTGAATAATAACGAACACACTCTGTCCCAACAATTGCATTTGAATCTATATAGTTGATTCAGTTTGGAAACCAGGGATGTAGTGGAGGGTATACGCCGTGTACCTTCTGAATTTTTTTAAGAAGCTCCGTATACCCTCTGTTTCTCAAACAAAGCATTAGCGTATACCCTATCTATGAACGTTCATGACGTCAGCGTATACCCTCTGCCTATACCGTATACTCTCTGTTTTTTTTTTGTTTTTTTTTTTTTTACGACTACAACACTGTTGGAAACATCATCTTTGCTAGCCTCAAAAGATCCCCCCGTACACCAACTCAAATCCTTCTAGGTATAGCTTTCTGCACCCCCCCCCCCCCTCCTAAAAGGGGAAAAAATCCGTTTCGTCACCTATATTAGTCGTTAGCGATATAATATACGACGCACTGCCGCTGTATATAGTAAATAAGGAATCAGGGTACCAATTATATATCCTTCTACAGGCATAAGTAACTTCAAAATGGGTGTTCTTTTATCAACACTTTTCCTATATAAAATGACAGCTCCTTCCTTTTAATTAATAGAATGTTAATACAAGTCAAATAAATCTAATTAAATTTCTATCTAAAAGTGGATTTTTATTTTCCTCCCAATAACCCCCCTTCCCCCAATAAAAGTCCTTCTAATAACACATGTGTAGAGAAGGGGGGACCCCCAGGTTGGCAATTCTGCTTATAAACTACATTTCCCGAAACAGCTGCCTTCATCACATCCGTTCGTCGATGGCTCCTCATCTCGAAAAAAAAAAAAGAAATGACGTCATAAATTATTTTATCGTCTGCTTCCTGTAGTGTATGCTGCGATAAGCACGGCCGATCAAAAAGATTGACCGCCCCTCCTGGTGTTGGATTTACGACCATTTCAGTGGCCCCGCCCCATCAACGAAATCTAAATTGTATTACGGCATTCGTTTGTGCTACGTTTGTGCTGGTTTGTGCCGCAAAAATTTTCGTTTGTGCCACTTCCGTTCTCTCGTTATAACGAACACAATGGGGCGGGGCCAGTGAAACGACAGCCCCGCCCCATCAATGAAATCAAAATTTTATTACTGCATTCGTTTGTGCTAGGTTTGTGCTGGTTTGTGCCGGAAAAATTTTCGTTTGTGCCACTTTCGTTCTCTCGTTATAACGAATACAATGGGGCGGGGCCAGTGAAACGACAGCCCCGCCCCATCAATGAAATCAAAATTTTATTACTGCATTTGTTTGTGCTACGTTTGTGCTGGTTTGTGCCGCAAAAAGTTTCGTTTGTGCCACTTCCGTTCTCTCGTTATACCGAATTTTTATAATTCAAGGTCAAATAAAGAAAATCACTTATAAAAATCGTAAATAACTACATGTCACGAAATGAAATATGTAAATCTTTAGTCCAATGTAAATGTCGGTTTGTGCCGCAAAAAGTTTCGTTTGTGCCATTCTGGTTCCCTCGATATAACGAATTTTCCACTATTTCAATAGAGAACGACCATTTCACTGGCCCCGCCCCATCAACGAAATCTAAATTGTATTACGGCATTCGTTTGTGCTACGTTTGTGCTGGTTTGTGCCGCAAAAAGTTTCGTTTGTGCCACTTCCGTTCTCTCGTTATAACGAATTTTTCAATTTCAAGGTCAAATAAAGAAAATCACTTATAAAAATCGCAAATAATTACATGTCACGAAATGAAATACTTAAATCTTTAGTCCCATGTAAATGTCGCTTTGTGCCGCAAAATGTTTCGTTTGTGCCATTCTGGTTCCCTCGATATAACGAATTTTCCATTATTTCAATAGAGAACGACCATTTCACTGGCCACGCCCCATCAACGAAATCTAAATTGTATTACGGCATTCGTTTGTGCTACGTTTGTGCTGGTTTGTGCCGCAAAAAGTTTCGTTTGTGCCACTTCCGTTCTCTCGTTATAACGAATTTTTCAATTTCAAGGTCAAATAAAGAAAATCACTTATAAAAATCGCAAATAATTACATGTCACGATATGAAATACTTAAATCTTTAGTCCCATGTAAATGTCGGTTTGTGCCGCAAAAAGTTTCGTTTGTGCCATTCTGGTTCCCTCGATATAACGAATTTTCCACTATTTCAACACAGAACGACCATTTCAGTGGCCCCGCCCCATCAACGAAATCTAAATTGCATTACGGCATTCGTTTGTGCTACGTTTGTGCTGGTTTGTGCCGCAAAAAGTTTCGTTTGTGCTACTTCCGTTCTCTCGTTATAACGAATTTTTTTCATCCAAGAGCACAAATAGAAAATCGCCTATGAAAAAAGGCATGGCATGAAATGAAATACGTAAATCTTTAGTCCCATGTAAATGTCGGTTTGTGCCATTCTGGTTCCCTCGATATAACGAATTTTCCACTATTTCAACACAGAACGACCATTTCGGTGGCCCCGCCCCATCAACGAAATCTAAATTGTATTACGGCATTCGTTTGTGCTACGTTTGTGCTGGTTTGTGCCGCAAAAAGTTTCGTTTGTGCTACTTCCGTTCTCTCGATATAACGAATTTTTATAATGCAAAGTCAAATAAAGAAAATCACTTATAAAAATCGTAAATAACTACATGTCACGAAATGAAATACGTAAATCTTTAGTCCCATGTAAATGTCGGTTTGTGCCGCAAAAAGTTTCGTTTGTGCCATTCTGGTTCCCTCGATATAACGAATTTTCCACTATTTCAACACAGAACGACCATTTCAGTGGCCCCGCCCCATCAACGAAATCTAAATTGTATTACGGCATTCGTTTGTGCTACGTTTGTGCTGGTTTGTGCCGAAAAAAGTTTCGTTTGTGCTACTTCCGTTCTCTCGTTATAACGAATTTTTTTCATCCAAGAGCACAAATAGAAAATCGCCTATGAAAAAAGGCATGGCATGAAATGAAATACGTAAATCTTTAGTGCCATGTAAATGTCGGTTTGTGCCGCAAAAAGTTTCGTTTGTGTCATTCTGGTTCCCTCGATATAACGAATTTTCCACTATTTCAACACAGAGCGACCATTTAAGTGGCCCCGCTCCATCAACGAAATCTAAATTGTATTACGGCATTCGTTTGTGCTACGTTTGTGCTGGTTTGTGCCGCAAAAAGTTTCGTTTGTGCTACTTCCGTTCTCTCGATATAACGAATTTTTATAATGCAAAGTCAAATAAAGAAAATCACTTATAAAAATCGTAAATAACTACATGTCACGAAATGAAATACGTAAATCTTTAGTCCCATGTAAATGTCGGTTTGTGCCGCAAAAATTTTCGTTTGTGCCATTCTGGTTCCCTCGATATAACGAATTTTCCACTATTTCAACACAGAACGACCATTTCAGTGGCCCCGCCCCATCAACGAAATCTAAATTGTATTACGGCATTCGTTTGTGCTACGTTTGTGCTGGTTTGTGCCGCAAAAAGTTTCGTTTGTGCTACTTCCGTTCTCTCGTTATAACGAATTTTTTTCATCCAAGAGCACAAATAGAAAATCGCCTATGAAAAAAGGCATGGCATGAAATGAAATACGTAAATCTTTAGTCCCATGTAAATGTCGGTTTGTGCCGCAAAAAGTTTCGTTTGTGCCGTTCTGGTTCCCTCGATATAACGAATTTTCCACTATTTCAACACAGAACGACCATTTCAGTGGCCCCGCCCCATCAACGAAATCTAAATTGTATTACGGCATTCGTTTGTGGTGTTTTGTTCCTCAAAAAGTTTCGCTTGTGTCACTTCCATTCTTTCATTATAACGAATATTTATAATTCAAGGGTACATACAGAAAATCGGTATCTACTGGAAATTATGAAATATATTTTAGGAAATGATTACTATATTTACATTTGCAGATGAGGCAGACTTTTGTTGTTTTTCACCTTTGTGTACTAGACAGGTGGGTTGCTGAATCAAAACAATATAAAAATAAGAAGAAAAAAGTGTAACAATTACATCCGCATTTGAAGAAGATTTTAATATTTTTCGAAGAGTTGCCCGGTAGGTGATTTACCGATTCTAGTTGGGCAAAATTATTTTTCGCGTCAGTATAGTCGCATCGCCATGAAATTGAAAAATGTTATTGATATTCACTATTGGATGTTAGGTATTGCCAAATGTAGCGTGTAACAGTCATAACTTTTTTACATGGACATTCAAAAAAATTCATTAATAACGGCCTATGGGGAAAAATCGTTTGCGATGAATTTTAATGATGTTTCATGGTTTCAAACACTTTGAAATTTATATATTGATCTATGAAGTGCACTACAAGATGATTGCTATAGAATATGTTATGGATAGCATCATTTATCGATCATTTTACAGGGACACTAAAAATAATTTTGTTATATTATGGTCTACGGAGAAAAATTGCTTGTGGTATAATTTGCTCATGTTACACTATTTCAAAAGTATTTAAATTGATATATATCTCCGAGGTGCTTTATAAGATACTTAACTATTGAATATGATGTGCATAGCATTAGTCTTTCATATACATGGGCACACAAAATAAATCAGTTATATTTCTCTCTCTATGAACAATGATCGATGGAAGTGCGTTTTCAGTTCTGGAATACTTTTTTAAATTATAAAAATTGCATACTATTTAGGGTATATAAATTCTATAAATCATACACAGGGCTACACAAAACATCTGAAGTTTTCCGTTTATTGACGGAAATTGCTGAATTTTCAACTGTGCTATGCGTTCCCTAACTTTTCTAAATTTTAGCATTCTGTGATTTATATGATAAATTTATAGTTCATATACAGGGATGTACAAAATTATCAGGGCTTTTTCTTGTTATAAGAGACATCGTTTTTCACGTTATTAAGCTATGCAGTTTTATTATAGAAGTCCGAATGCGTTGAAAAATGTCTCATAATCTGATTGACGCATAATTTTACGTTATTCCTGATAATTTTAATGGTACTTTCTTAACGATATTGGAAGCTAAAGATATAAAACTATTTTTGTGATATTATAACAAATCCTAAAATTTCTTTTTCTAAAATTTAAGATACGGGACAAGCATTCGACAGCTTTTATGAAAAATGCTATGTTGTATATTCTATTGTATATTTATATTTCTCTCTGCACAGATGAACGTTATGTAAAGAAAGGGAATCATAAGATATCATGGGAAAATACCTACATTATGTTTTGCATTATATCAAATCTGAATTTGGAGAATTTGTTTGGATCAATATTGTAACTACTGGAAATTTGCAGCCAAGTAATATATTTTACATCATTTTGCCTGAGATAATTCCATACAACTGGCAGCTTTTGTCCAAATTTGATCATAAATTTAAACATTTCGGGCTTGCAAAACTTCGTGTGCGCTTCATTGTAATTTTCCTCTAAAAACAAAACATTTTCAACCAAATTAACGTTTTCGTTAAATTTTAAATCTTGTTGCCGTTGTATAATGGTGCAAATGTTTGTTTATGTGACTAACTTAAATTCTGCTGTCTTTGAAGAAAAGAAAATGGTACTTAAACTAAAATTTCGAAAAAAAATATCTAGTCTTAATAAGCTAAAAACACTTCTAAAAACTGGGGAGGCACCTAAAGGCATACAAATTAAAGTGAAACGAAAAAATAATAATCTAAGCTATTTAATCATATGAAAAATTTAGCTTAATCGTTCTTTATCATATAACATTTTCTATATTAAAACTGAAAAATTGTAAAAAAAAAAGTTTTTTTCGACATTAAATGTGAAATAACAGCTCATATGTGCTTAATTTATGCACACAACTCCGATAAAGTAAAGTCCATATATTTGTTTGGAAGCGTCCATAATCGAGCAGTATATATTATTCCGGTTCAAGTAACAGATTAAAGAACTTTATTCAAATTAATTAATTAATTCCCAACTAAGAAGCACCAACTTTGCACTAGTCTATGGACCATACAATTATATTTATATCAAAACCAATATCAGGGTAAAACGCCGTAATTATTGAGCTATAACAGCCAAAAAATAAATTACGGTAGGATGAACTTTTAAAAATCGACTTTTGACCAACTAGAATCGGTAAATCACCCACAGTGAGTTTATTGGTTGCTGAGTAAATTCAATTAAACCAAAAAAGAAAAAAAGAAAAGAAAGAAAGAAAAAGAGAAAAGAAAATGACAACCTCTTTATTGGCATATTCGATTTATGCAATAAATAAACACTTTTTTTATTGACAAAAAATGATCCCCTCCCCCGCACGTAACGATATAAAATAATGTGCAGTGAAGACAACGACTAAGATTATAAGTATAACTTCAAAGGGGTTGACTTAAAATGAAATTTTCAGGTCTGCCGAATTACGTTTTGACTTAAATTATTTAGTGTTGCATAGACCGGGTTACGGTTGGATGGAATTTTCTTTTCTCGGTTTCCGGTCGGGTTTAAAGTAGACTTCTATTGGAATTTTCAGGGTCTGGTCGGGTTGAATTTCAACGAAAATTATTTTGTCTTGCATAGATCGGGTTGCGATTGCATGGAATTTTCTTTTGGTTTGTTCCCTTAAAGCCGAAAAGATTTTAGCCGAAACTCATTAAGAGGGCGAAATGTAAGGGGTCATACAGGAGTTGCATAGTGTCAACGCTTTAGTTCTGATTCCCTCTGAATCTGAACAAAATCACGAAGAGTTACTCCATTTTAGAAAAGAACCCTGTGCGGTTTGCTGTTGCGGATTTTGCGGCTGTTGCGGTTTCGGCAGAATTTATCGTTTTATTTCTTTTTTAGGGTTTCGTTCATCTCACGGAACCCTATTCGTCTCGCTCCTTTGTCTGTCTGTCTGTCCGTCTGTCCGTCACAGAGCCCGTTCTCAGAAACTATACATGTTAGAGACTTGAAATTTTGGGTACTTATAGCTGAACACCTCACATCAAATAACAAATCATAAAATTTTGAAAAGGTTGGTAATTAACCGAATTACGGGCTAATTAACTTCTAAAATTAACCAATCCACCTTTTTAATTTATCAAAAGCAGCTCTCTGACTACAATTGGACCCTTTTTGCGAGGCTAGCTTCGGAGCACTACCATTGGAGGATTCACGAAAGCTGAAGCCCGATTTTATCTGGCGAGGCTAGCAAACTGCAGACTTGATTTTTTATCTCAGACATTACGGCGCGCTCGCGGTTTTTATTTTAATAGGAAATTTAAACTTTTTAAATATTAAATTTTTTGATTAAATTTTTTGCCATTCTGATTTGAAATTCTTCGGTGATTTCATACATACCCAGTTCAAACTCCTAGCTTAATTACAAGCGGAGATATTAACCCTAGAACTACCGGAAATTTTACTCAAGTTTTATAAAAACATTCTACACCAGAATTTTTACTTAAAACTATTTAATTTGTTTATTTAACTTATTATTGTCTGATTTATACATTTAGTTTGTTTTGAAGAAATTTCTGGTTTGAATAAATATTTTGAATGTACATGTCGGGTCCAATGGACCCGTCTGGTAGACGGAAGGTTAATTATTATTTAATTAATTAGGTTTCATTTCCATGAAATGCGGGTGGCACGTGCTTTTTAAAACACGAAATAATTTAAATTAGGAAATATTAGTGATGGGCGATTCTCGAGATTTTACCAATCGAGAAAAATCGTCATCGTAAAAAAATACAATCGATACAGTCATCGATTACTTCCCGGAATCTACAATCGAGACAATCGAGATGTTTTTACAATCGATTATTGATTATTATTTTACAGGCTTATAGAGTAATTTTTAAGTTTTTAGTAAATACGTGGCAACTAAAGATAGATGGAGTAAAACAACATACCAAGAAATCGATGTAAATTTAACACTGAGATGCTCTGAGAAAAGATCTTCCTTTGAAGCTAAATGAAAGGGTGTGAAAAAACAGAAGCAGTAATGTAGTTTGCTGCTATCGTTTTCATTAACTCTTTCATTCAACTTCAATTGATGGAGGGGCACCTGATATGAAGCCTTTAGAAAGCTGTATTCTAACATTTGTTAATAATCTTAATGCAACTTGTTATGTAATATATCTTATCAGTTTTTAAACCTTCTGAAAGAAATATTAATCCCTAAACCTACCCCCTTTTCTGTACTAATGGTTTATGACAATTAACAAATTGTTAGAAATGCGTTTAAGAAATTAACTTTAATGTTACAACATCTCCGCTATAGTATTTATCTTTCGAATATTATGTGCCATTCTATATTTTAATACAGGCCAATAAACTCTAAATGATTAATATCTTTAAGATATGTTCCGTATAAATTTCTTTAATAAAGTGTGCATACTAATGTTTCGATAAAACACTGTAAAACATTTTAAGTTTGTAATGTTTGAGCATATTAATAATAAGTATCATGGATTTTCATATCAAATTTTATTTTATGTATGGCAATGTGTATTATGTATGCAAGTCTAGTAAATTGAGAGTACTACAGATGAACCAGATGCCAGCAAAATGAGTTGAACACGTTAATCCCAACACCTCAGAATTTTTCAAAACACTCTTTTCAAACAAGTTTTTCAAATATAAGATCAATATGTTATCAAGAAATATGTTCAAAGTTTTAATGGTAAGAACAACGCTATTTTGGAACGCTAAATAACTTAAGAAAATACTTTCAGTTCATTTACCTACTTTTAAAAATATTATTTAAATTATTCAACGATTGTAATATCTTTTTGCTAATTTTGTTTTGTTATAAGTTCCCTTTTATTTTTAATGAAAGTGCGATGTCTAAATCGCGTAATTATGGCGCATTCGATAGAATTGAATAGCTTTTTTCACATTTTCGATAAAGGCAAAAATTTGATGCAAGTTAAAGTTCCCCTAAACATCTAATGCTGTAAGATTTCCCGTTGATAGAAAAAAAAGAGCTTTATCGAAAAAGGGGAAGAAAAACCAGACAAATATACTTGCTAAAAAGGGAACCTGTGTAAACCGGAAACTGCTTACCACTCCCTATCGATGTCAAAATGATTCTTTAAATTTGCATTCCAATTGAAAATAGTTACTTTCTGACACATTAACGAACTTATTTTTATTCTCAAGCGTATTAGCTAGGATCGAATTTTTTCCTTTTTCGCTAAAGGCAAATGTTTCAAATTTTCGTAAATGCGAGCCTAATATTGGGGAATTTCACCATTAATCGAAAACAAAAGAACTTTACCGAAAAACAGAAGGATAACCGGACTCATATACCAGCTAAGTGGGAATTTACCTAAGACGGAAACCGGTTTCCATTCCCTAATGATTCCAAAATATTTTTTTCTGTTTGTACTTGTACTTAAATTCAAAGTAGTTACTTTTTGATTCATTTAAAAACTCAATTTTATTCTCAGGTGCATTGTATCCAAAAATGGAAGGATAACCGCATAAAGATACCAGCTAAGAGGGAAACTGTCTAAAACGGAATTGGTCTTTGGTCCTTAGCGATTGAAACATAACTCTTCGTTGTCTGTACCCAAATCTAAAGTAGCGCCTTTCTAACTCATTTTTATTCTTAGGTGCATTAGCTAGAATCGATTTGAATTTTCACATTTTCGATAACAGTAAAAGGTTTGATTGAGGAAAAGTTCCTAAATGTTGAATGCGTGTCTAATTCTGTGGAATTTTCTGGTTGGTCAAAAGAAAAAGAGCTTTATCAAAAAATGGGAGGATAACTAGACAAACCAGCTAAGACGGAATCTGTCTAAAACGGAATTGATTTCCAGGTTCTAAATGGGCCCCTAACATGACTGTTGCCCATCTGTACCTAAATCCAAAGTAGTATCTTTGTGAGACATTCACGAACTCATTAGAATCGAACAGCATTTTCCTTTTTTCGGTAAAGGCAAACGATTTAATACAGACCAAAGTTACCCTAAATGTGTAATGCTGTAGAATTTCAAAGTTGATCGAAAACAAAAGAGCTTTATCGGAAAGGGAACCAGACAAATATATTTGCTAAGAGTGAACCTGTCTAACAAGGAATTGGTTCCAATTTCTAGCAATAGCTAATGAAGTTTGATTAAATTCCGTGCATTAGTTTTTGAAATATAGCAGCGTTACCTGTTGGGCTATTTGCACAACAAACAAATCAACACCATTCTACATCTAGGTCTAACTGAATATGAAGTATTATTAAATTTTGCGTATTACTTCTTGAGATAGAGCGTTATCAAAATTTTTGTCACATAAAAGACAGATATTTTCTAAAAACTGACCAATTTATCATGAATCCAAAACTTCCTTCTTGTAAAGATAGATGAACGTAAAAATGGAAAAATGACCCATACAAACTGAATTAAACCCTTTTCAACTTAAGTATATGTAACAAAATCACACGCCTCCTAATCTGTATCCTTTTTTGAGAAACTATGACTTAAACCAAAAACGCACCAAGTGTCAATCTGACTGTGAAAGCTAAATAAATACCCAAAGAACTTCTAACTCATAAGAAAGGGCTCCATTACTGTTTTTCTAAGCTGGGATTTACATCACATTCATTTCGGTGACTTCCCTCCTTTACGCTAGCCAACCCAGCCTACGCAATCATGACGTAGATGGAATATGCTCATTCATTTCTCTCTCGCTCTCTCTCTCTCTCTCTCTCGCACCTCAACTAAAGTCTGCTCGATGCAAACTTTTCGTTTATCTCGAGAGATACCTCTCCTCCTTGAAAACCTCGAGAGATACCTCTCCTCGATGAAAACCTCTCGCTTACCTCGAGATATGTCTTCTCGGTTCTAACTAAGGACGAGAATGGGAAATCACTTTTCTTCCATTCTCGACATGTTACTCTCGATGATTGTCAAGAAAACTGATTTCTCGTTCTCGGTCAAGAAGGGCCGAGAAGAGATATCGAGGGGAGAGCTGGAAAGAGAGATAGGTATGACAATGAGCAGTGAAATGATGGAGCCTTCCGATAAATATTATGTATTAAATAAAAAAAATTCAAAGACAGAGATTGGTGAGTTTCGGGGGGCGCAAGAGTGGACACACGGGGGGGGGGGGGATTTTCAAATTTTTACCGAACACGTCATGTGATACATCATCGGAATTTGACAACCCTTTCATATTATGAACCTTTCTCCCATTCACAGTTGAATTTCAGGATGCGGGGGTGAGGGTGTGCGCGGACAAATCTTTAAAACTGTAGCGATATCTAGAATAATTATCATTTAAATGGGTTTTTTGTCGGAGCCTTCAGAAAAATAATACTTATTAAATATAAAAATATTAAGAGTTGGGGGAATTCCGGTAGTATTCAAGGGGCGTGAGAGTGGACCCACAGGGGTGCAATTTTCAAACTTTTATGAAACCTCTCATGTGATATATCTTCGGAAATCTTTCTGACTACTCTTTCATATTATGAACCTTTCTTCCCCCAAAATTGAATTTTGGGGGTGGGGAGGGGCGAACAAATTTTTAAAACCGTAGCGATTTCTATGATAAATAGCATTTTAGATGTGAATTTTTTTTATGGAGTCTTCCGGTATTTATTATTTATTAAACATAAAATTTTTGAAAGTGGGGGCTGCATCAATTCCGGGGCAAAAGAGTGGACCCACTGGGGAGAGGGGTCGGTGAAGCAATTTTCAGACATTTTTTGAACCCGTCATGTGACATATCATAGGAAAGCTCTTGGATAACTCTTTCATATTATGAGACTTTCGTCTCCCCCCCCCCAATTTTTCTCTCACTGTGAGGGGGGGGGGGGTCGTTTTCAAACTTTTTTGCATTCTCATCATTTTAGATCGGATTTTTTTACGGAGCCACCCGGTATTATTTATAATACATGAAATTTCAAAAAGTTGGGTTGTATTCCGGGGAGTGCGGTAGTTGGCCCCTTGGGGTGGGGGGGGGAGCACTTTCCTAACTTTTGTCGACACTCTTCATGTGATACATCATTAGAAAATCCACTTATTCATATTATGCACCTACCTGCCCCTTTCCCCACTTTGCCACCGGGGCATTTTTAGGGTTTCGTTCATCTGACGAAGCCCTATTCGTCTCGCTCCTCTGTCGGTCGGTCTGTCTGTCCGTCCGTCCGTCCGTCTGTCTGCCTGTCACAGAGCCCGTTCTCAGAAACTATACATGTTGGAGACTTGAAATTTTGCATACTTATAGATGAACACCACACATCATACGACAAATCGTAAAATTTTGAAAAAGTCGTACATTTAACCCTTTGGCCTCCCACATGTATATTTTAAACAGTTCTTTCTATGTAAGCCTCTAATTAGATTGGAGGCGTGAAATTTTGCATATAGATGAATACCTCACATCAAACGACAAATCATAAAATTTTGAAAAAGTCGTACATTTAACCCTTTTTGCTCCCACATGTATATTTTAAACAGTTCTTTCTATGTAAGCTTCTAATTAGATTGGAGGCGTGAAATTTTGCATATAGCTGAATACCTCACATCAAACGACAAATCATAAAATTTTGAAAAAGTCGTACAGTTAACCTTTTGGACTCCCACATGTGTATTTTAAACAATTCTTTCTAAGTGAGCCCCTATTTAGATTGGAGGCGTGAAATTTTGCATACTTATAGCTCAACATCCCAGATTACGCATCAAATAATAAATTTTGAAAAAGTTTTATGTTTAACCCTTTCAACTCCAGCTCGTGTATTTTAAGCAATTCTTTCTAACTGAGCCCCCAATTAAATTGGAGATTTTAAATTTTGCATACTTATAGCAGAACACCTGAGGCCAAGCGACAAATCATAAAATCTTGAAAAAGTCTTACGTTTAACCCTTTGAGCTACCACACATGTATTTGAAGCAATTCTTTCTAAGAGAGCCCCTAATAAAGTTGGAGACATGAAATTTTACACACGTATAGTTGAATACCTCAGACCACACGACAAATCATAAAATCTTTAAAAAGTTTTATATAATATAACCCCCCCCCCGGGCTCTAACTTGTGTATTTTAAGTAATTTTTCTAGCCTCCGCCCTTTTAACCCGGGGAGAAATTTTCCAACTTTTGCCGACACTTGAACCTTCTTTCATATTATGCATATTTTACTTATTTTAGTTCCATTTTTTACTGCCAGGTGCGCCTACTGATCTCGGGTGCTATGGGCCCAATCCCCTCGACTAATATATCTACGGATAGTATGTAAAACGAGTTTTCGTTCGGATAGATATTTGTTTAGAATCGAGTGTGCCCCCTGGTTGCGAAATGTGGAACTAACAGATTTTTCAAAAAGAAAAAGTGTTTTGAAAGGAATATTAAACGAAATCCTTTGTGCGATCTGTGACCACACTTACCCACTTGTTCTAAATTTTGCTGACACTCCTCATGTTACATATTGGAAAGGCCTGTGACCACTTATTCATGTTATGCACCCCCCTACTTTGCCCCCCACGGGGAACTTTTCTAAATTTAGCAAAGACCCCTCATGTGACATATCGTTGGAAAGGTCTGTGACTACTTATTGATATTATGCACCTCCGGTGTCCACCCTCCCCATTTTGCCCCCACGGGTGTACTTTTCTCTATTTAGCCAAGACCCCTCATGTGACATATCGTTGAAAAGGTCTGAGACTACTTATTGATGTTATGCACCTCCGGTAACCGCCCCCCCCCCCCCACACTTTGCCTCCATGGGGATATTTTTCTAAATTTAGCCGAGACCCCTCATGTGACATATTGTTGGAAAGGTCTGTGACCACTTACTCATTTTATGCACCTCCCGCTGTCCTCTCCCCCCAACTTTGTCCCACGAGGGCCATTTTTATAAATTTAGCCGGGAACTTTCATGTGACTTTTCTAAATTTACCAGAGACCCCCCTTGTGATATATTGTCAGAAAGGTCTGCGACCACTTACCCACGTTATGCACCTCCCGCCCCCCCCCCCCCAAATTGCCCCCACTGGGAGGGCATTTTTATAAATTCAGATCGCGATCCCTCATGTGCCATGTGACATATAGTTGGAAAGGCCTAATGCCCCATGACGATTTATTCCTATTATGCTGCTGCTGTGCTCCTCCCCTCACCTTGACCCCTCCCCCCCAAGGATCTGGTTCGAGATTATTTTTTTACAACATTTTATAGTCCGTACACACCACGCCTGCTATACAGTGCCTTATATAGCGGGAAGCCAGTTCGAGATGTCATATTACAAGATTACGTATAAATTAGAGGCCCCGACTAAAGGAAGGGCCCGCTAGCGGGCGAAACCACTTAGTCCTTATTAACGCCGACTCATTCCAGTTTACCTGCAGACGATCCTTGATAAATTTATGAAGTATAAAAGCAGTTGGCAAGCTGGAGTCATCGAGAAAATATTTACACAATCGAAAACTATCGAGATGTTCATACAATCGAGAGAATCGAGAAAAACATCTCGTTATCGCCCATCACTAGGAAATATATCAATTTGCATGAGGTTCAGCGCTATCAGATAAGTATATTCGAGGTGAGAAAAAGCGTGCTTCGCCCGCTATCGCATAATTTTTGTTAGGTTTGTATCGATGGGAAGGGGGGGGGGGGGTAATACTTTTGATTAAATATCCCAATTAAATCGAATTACAGATATTATTATGACAAAGACCAGCGTGCTTCGCCCGTTATCGGATAATTTCTATCTTTCTGTACGTGATAGCTTATTTGTAAGTTGCGATATTAATTTTTATTTAATGAATCTGCATGTGTAGTGGACAATGAGGTGCGTTTTGGATCCTTTTTAGGCAAACGGGGAGAGGCGCTGGTTTTCTTTTTTAAAAATTAGCTTTTATGACCTTTTTAGATACCGTTTTTCAGGGAGTCCTCAGATATATGCTACTTATTAAATATAAAAATGTCAACTATTTAGTTACCACTATTTCCGAATAGTAATTTTAGCAAGTTTCTTAATTTCTAGCTTAAGACCACCACCAAGTCGAGTAACATATCCACTGATAGGTTTTTTAACACAGTTTCGTTCAGATACACTTTTGTTATGAATAGTGTGCGCTCCCTGGTGGTGGAATGCGGAACTAACAGAATTCTTGGTTAATAACGCCACCATTACGACTCCTGTATCTACGGAAAGGTTGCGTGAAGGAGTTTCCTTCAGATACGCTTTTGGTACAAATAGAGTGCGCTCCCTGGCGGCGGAATGCGGAACTCACGTAACGCAATTTTGTTAAAATTAGGAAAAATAACAAGTAGATGTGTCTTGAAACTTTAAGATAGTTCATAATACATTGAGATATATGCTACTTATTAAATATAAAAATGTCAAAAGTTTAGTTACCACTATTTCCGAATAGTAATTTGTGCAAATATCTTAAATTCTTGCTTAAGACCGCCACCACCTCGAGTAACATATCTACTGGTAGGTTGTTTAACGGACTTTCCTTTCGACACAGTTTTGTTATGAATAGAGAGCGCTCCCTGGTGGTGGAATGTGGAACTAATAGAATTCTTGGTTAAGACCGCCACCATCCCGACCCATGTATCTACGGAAAGGTTGCGTGAAGGCGTTTCGTTGAGATATGTTTTTGTTAAGAATACAGTGCGCTCCCTGGTGGTGGAATACGGAACTAACATAACGCGATTTTGTTAAAATTAGGCAATCTAACAAGACGATCTGTTTAACATATCTACTGATAGGTTGTTTAAAGGACTTTCCTTCCGATACAGTTTTGTTATGAATAGTGTGCGCTCCCTGGTGGTGGAATGTGGAACTAACAGAATTCTTGGTTAAGACCGCCACCTTCCCGACCCATGTATCTACGGAAAGGTTGCGTGAAGGGGTTCGTTCAGACATGTTTTTGTTAAGAATAGAGTGCGCTCCTTGGTGGTAGAATGTGGAACTAATATAACGCGATTTTGTTAAATTTAGGAAATATAACAAGGCGATCTGCTTGCGACTTTAAGATAGTTCATAACACATTGAGATATATGCTACTTATTAAATATAAGAATGTCAAAAGTTTAGTTACCACTATTTCCTTATAGTAATTTGGGAAAATATCTTAAATTCTTGCTTAAGACCGCCACCACCTCGAGAAACATATCTACTGATAGGTTATTTAACGGACTTTCCTTCCGACACAGTTTTGTTATGAATAGAGTGCGCTCCCTGGTGGTGGAATGTGGAACTAACAGAATTCTTGGTTAAGACCGCCACCTTCTCGACCCATGTATCTACGGAAAGGTTGCGTAAAGGGGTTTCGTTGACACATGTTTTTGTTAAGAATACAGTGCGCTCCCTGGTGGTGGAATGTGGAACTAACATAACGCGATTTTGTTAAAATTAGGAAATCTAACAAGTCGATTTGTTTGAAACTTTAAGATATTTTATAACACATAAGATAAAGTGTAAGAAAGAATGACACGCGAAATTCCGGGGAGGGAGGGGGGGCGCTGGATTTCTATTTAAAAAATTAGCGTTTCTGACCGCTTTAGGTGACTTTTTGAGGGAGTCCTGAGATATATGCTACTTATTTAATATAAAATTGTCTAAAGTTTAGTTACCACTATTTCCTAATAGTAATTTCAGCAAATATCTTAATTTCTTATTAAGACCGCCACCACCTCGAGTAATATATCTACTTATAGGTTGTTTAACGGAGTTTCCTTCCGATACAGTTTTGTTAAGAATAGAGTGCGCTCCCTGGTGGTGGAATGCGGAACTAACATTTTTGTTAAAATTAGGAAATATAACAAGGCGATCTGTTTGAAATTTTACGATAGTTTATAACACATTAGAAAAAGTTTATAAAAAATGGCGCGTGAAATTTCGGGAAGGTGGGGAGAGGGGGAGGGGCAAAATATTTCTTTTTTGTTTCATACCGTTTCAGGTGCGTTTTTTGATGGAGTCCTCAGATACAGGCTACTTATACTTATTAAATATAAATATGTCGAAAGCTAAATTACCACTATTTCTGAATAGTAATTTCAACAATTATCTTAAATTCTTGCTGAAGACGGTCACCCCCTCGAGTAACATATCTACTAATGGGTTGTGTAAAGGAGTTTCGTTCAGATACGCTTTTGTTAAGAATACAGTGCGCTCCCTGGTGGTGAAATGTGGAATTAACAGACCGCGATTTCATTTAAAGTAGGAAATCTAACAATTCAATCTGTTTTAAACTTTAAGATACTTTATAAAACACGATAATAAATTATAAAGAAGAAGGGCGCGTCGCATTTCGAGGAGGGCGGGTTGAGGGAGGTGCGCGAACAAAATTAGGAAATATAACTGGACGATCTGTTTGAAACTTTAATATGGCTTATAAAACATAACATAAATTTTTAAAATCAGGCCGCGTCAAACATCATGGTGACCATCTGCCCACTCCCCCCCCCCCAAGGGGGGCACTTTTCTAAATTTGGCAGATACCCGTCATGTGATATATCGTAGCATTTTTTTTTTGGGGGGGGGGGGGCGAACAAAATTAGGAAATATAACAAGGCGAATATGTTTGAAACTTTAACATAGTTTAGGATGTGTTTGCCAAAATTTAGAAGGTATTCCATGGCGATAAATGTACTGGACGTTTTGAAAGAAAGTGTTTTGAAAGGAATATTAAACGAAACCCTTTGTGCGATGTATGATCACACTTACCCACTTGTTCAACTTAGCTCAGTAGTGTTTTACTATGCATTATATCATCTAACCAATAAAAGGGTAACCAGACAAAAAAATCTAGAAAATTCTGTCAGAATTATCTTCTCACAATTAAAAAAAAAAAAAGAAAAAAAGAAAAAAAAAAAAGAAAACATAATTTAACTTTATAATCAATGATTCGTGAAACTATAAAAAATTTCTACTGAATGAAATCTATGTCGAATTACTAATTTGTACGAAATATTTTTTGAATTCTTAATTTTTAGGCGTAACTAATTTACAAATTCATAATTAGTGTCGACAATAAAGAGAGAATTATAAGCAACAGCAACAAAGTACGTGTGCTGTTTCTTTTATTGTTTTAAATTATTTTCATGAAGCTTTTTTTTATTATTATTTTTTTTTTTCTGAATGCCATGTGGCTATTTTTGGAAAATATTTATCTGTTTTTCTGGCGTCTCTCTATGCGTTACTCAAATTTTGTGGGCGCTTTAGCTCTTTTTAATAATTAAAAAATGTTTAATTTTTTTGTACTGTTTCCTTATTTACTGATTTGTTTCCTTTTGTTTTGTTTGCCAATTTTCACATGAAAATCATTTGAGTAATACTTTATTATTTTAAACGTTTTGCCAATGAAATTGATTTTTGGCAGAAAAAATAAAATCTTGCTAAGAAAGGATTCCATGTAGTAATACTTTACTTGTTTAGTCTTTCAAAGTTAGTTGGAATTGATTAGGGAATAGGTGGAATAGCTGGCCAGTGAAATTGACACTATGGTTAAAGGAAAATATAGAATTTCATTCAAAAATTTAAAGTAAATTAATTAAATTCATTGAATACATTTATTTTTCTTTTTATGTTCTATGATTAAAATTCTACTGTTTTAATTTTATGAAAATATGCACAAAAGTAAATTTTTAAATATATTATATTTAAATATACAATTATTAAGAAAAATAGGCGAAAATTATGCCACTAATAACACAATCATGTTGAGAATCTTTCTGTGTACATTAAATTTAATCTATTATTTTAATCTTATTTAAATTATTTAATCGGCATTTATTTGCATTATCTACATATACATACATTTCAATGTATGTGAAAAAATATGACTATAATATTTTTGCATGTGTTTAAAATTCGGGTTTAAAAAAAGAAAAATATATACATTCTCTACTGAATATCACATCACTTTTGCATATAAAAGCATGCATTAAAGATTCCAATTTAATATACTTTATCGAAACATTTTTATTTTTCTTATTTAAGCTATGGCAACAAAAAAGAAAATGGAAGACAATTTTAAATTAAATGTATCATTTGAAATATTTATTCAAATAATGAAATATTGATATTCATGAAAATTATAAAGAAATTAAAAAGGAACCTATATCCTATTGCGCTATTTTGAATTATATTTTGTAATATAAATGATATATTTTTCTTCATTTACTTTTAAGGTTGGTTGTGTTTATTACGGCCAATTACCAACAGGAGGGATATGGGCCCTAAAGGGGGGGGGGGTGCCCTCCATGGGGGTCTTTCTAAGGGAACCTAACACGTATTTATGCAAGGAAATTCAAGGTTCTAAGAAAACCACAAAAACTCTAAACGGTTAGGCCGACTGGCGCGATTGGGTTCATTTACTTTTAAGAAAAAGTAATATTCTAGATTATTGTCCAAATTTCGATCCCAGAAAATATTAATACACATAAATACCAGTTTAAGCCTAGTTAGTGCCCTTTTTATGGAGCCTTGAGACAATTGATACATTAAACAATTTAGTATATATATATATAAAAAAAAACTATTTTTGCTTTTACTTTGGTTGTTTATTTTTACAAATCGATTGCTGATCATACCACAGAAGTTTTTACATTTAGTTTATACAGTTTTAATTTACACGGGAAGAGTTTTAATCCCCCCCCCCTCTTCTTTCTTCGCTGTTTCAGTGTCTATATACAAAAACCTTATTAATGCAGTTATTTATAAATACACTTCACAAAAGCATATATTTTTATCCTTACAAGTGCATATACGTCTTTTTGTTTGAAAAAAAAAAAATCAAAGCACTTTTTCAAGGACTTTAATTTCTTATTTTGCAAGGAATAACCACAAGTATTTATAAATTATTTACTATTTTGTTATATTGAATTCATTTGTTAAAATGGTTCATTTTTAAAAAAAGTTTGACTGTATTATATATATATATATATATATATATATATATATAAGAGCAATAGAGATCCATGTTCATTGCACATATAGTTCCAAAAGGTTTAACATTTATTTTTTTTTAATTTACAAAAGAGAAACATTAAGAAAATTAAAAAAGAGAATAAATATATGTAATTTAATAAATCAAAATAATCATAAAAAAAATCTTTGAAAGTTATTCTAAAGACTTTATACGTATGCAGCCGTTTAAACATTTTATTCATGTAAGGGGAAATAAAAAATAAAATTTTGATAAAATTATAAATTAAGTTTCAATTTAAAGTATTTTTGATTTGTCTTCTAAAGTATATTTAAACAACCAAACTATACGTTTATTTTTTCAATACACTGATAAGTATATCACTTTCCCTAAACCTATATTATGCATTGAAATGTATTTATTGAATAATGTGGTTTATCTTTTGCGCCATGCTATCCGAAACCTTAACAAAAAATTATGTAAATTATTTCATTGCGTCATATTATCCATTCCCATACATTTAACTTAATTTGGATACTAATGACGCAAAATAACCATTTACATATTAGGGTCAATCCAGTTTAAATCACCTAGGTGGTGTCGCTCGATATTTTTAATTTTCCCAATCTTTTAACAAAGATTTCTTCATAGTTTTCTGAGTTTAAAAACATGACTAAAATTTTTTTTATCATATAGTTTTTTTGAGGGGCCATTTTTAACAAACTACACAGCCATTTTTGGGAGAAAAACCTGTTTTACGGAAAATGCTGTAACTGCTTTATTTTTCTACCTGTCAAGAGGAATCTAAAACCAAAATGTTAAGCATAAAATTGTCGACATTTTATGTAATTATAAAATTTTCATTAGTCTTAAAATTGTCGACATTTTATGTAATTATAAAATTTTCATTAGACTTAAGGATCTAGACCAAAAACATGCTGAAAAACCGAAGAAATAAAAGGTCAAACCCCACATTACGCTGCCATTGTTTTTTATGAAGGAAATGAGACTAACCTTAAATATATATATTTTTTAAAGATCTCTTATAGGACTATTCATTTTTATAAATTTCAATCCTGAAAACATTTTTTTTTTTTTTTTTTTTTTTTTTTTTTGTACAGCTCATTAAAAACTGTGTTAAGTCTGCTTTTGGCAATTTTCACTAATTAATATCTCAAAAAGGACTGACTAAGAAATTCTGAAAACTTAGGATAATAAACATCTTTGTACTATAAAGTTAAATTGTAAATTTTATGATTGAGACTTAACTTGTTTTTGAATAACAGTTCACTAAAAATGCACCGCCCCCTCCCCACTTTCTTTTCCTTTTCGTTTTGTTCCAGATACATAGCATTACAGGTACTTTTTGCTTAGGTACGCTCAAATTGACGATAAAAACAAATTTTACGCATTATTGCTTAGTTAAATAGGGCAGTGGCCTCTTTTCAAAACTTTCTTGAATGGGGGAGGGGGGGGGCGGTCTTTTGATTTTATCGTGCGCATCTGAGGAGCACCTGATATAGTTTTATTCTGATATTTTTTGAAATTAGCCTAAATACTCCCGCTAAGAATTTTATAAAATATCTCGTTTGTATATGCCACTGCCCCTAGCTTTTTACGCATATTTGCCTTCCCCCCCCCCCCCAGGGCCGAAACTAAGACCGCCCCCAGGGCCGAAACTAAACTACATAATTTTTTTTGTCAAAAAAAAAATTATGGCCATTAAAAAATTATGGCCATTTTTTTTCTTCCCATTCTGACCAGAAAATCAGAGTTCTAACTTTTTATGACTGCTCTTTCATCTTCACCTAACACTTCATTTATAATGGCTGTTTCATAATAATAGAAGCCATCAGTCCATCAGAAGAAAATAACTCGGTAAAAGCGGAAACTCGGTTAAGCAGGACTCGGATAATCGGGACTCTGATTGTATATTTCATTTTAAAAATGATCTTTAGAATATTTTTGTTGTGTTCAGAGGGGGCTAATGACCCCCGTGACATCCGCCATTGTAGATTAAGTAGTTCAGTATTACATGTTTTATGCTTACATATTTTAAATTTTAAAATAAGTCGGCGATTGGAAAATTAGTAAAATTCTCTTTGTAAATATGGTTTGCGGAAGAGGGGGGGGGGGTTGCCAAAATTCATGTTTGCCCCGGGTGCAAAAAAGGCTAGTTTCGGCCCTGTTCCCCCCCTCCCCCTCCAACACACACACAAAAAAATACCGGTTATATGAATCACTAATTAATCAACTTTATGCAACGTTAGCAACTTTTATGAATCAAATCTAATAATCTTCCATAAGGTAAGAGTTATTTGAAAAGAAAAAAAAAACAGTATGTGTCTTTTGCATTTCAGTAAGGAGAAAGAAATAGTGACCCTTCGTGACCTCGGAGATAATGATTTGGCTGGGGTGTGGAGAACAGTAATGAGACAGGGTTGAGAGGGAGGGTGAAAAGGAAATAAGAAGAAACTGGATTCCTTATCTCAGTTCCGTATTTTAATTTTTAACAGTCCCCTGTAGGTTTCGGCTAGAATTTTTTCGGCTTTAAAGGAAGTCACGTTTTCTTTTTTGACTTCTTCGAATCGGGTTTAGGGTAGACTTCAGTTGTAATTTTCAGGTTCTCTTCGGTGCTCGTCGATGGACATTATTTTGTCATTCTCGGACCGAGTTACGGTTCGATGGATTTTTATTTTCGTGTTCGGATAGTTTTCGGTTTGACTTTCAAGTTCTAGTCGGTGTTTGTCGACGGTAATTACTTTGTCTTTTTCCGATCGGGTTACGGTTCGGTGGAATTTTTTTCGTTCGGATTGAATTCAAATGGATTTTTCAAGTTCTGGTTGGGTTGCGTTTCGACGGAAAATATTTTATCTTTCAAAAATCGAGTTACGACTGGATTTTTTTTGTCGGGTTCGGATCGGGTTTAGGGTACACTTCAGTTAGAATTTTTAGGTTCTGGTCAGTTCGTGATTGGATCGGGTTCGGATCGTGTTTCTGGTTGAATTCTAATAGAATTTTCAGGTTCTAGTCAGGATGCGTTTAGACGGGAATTATTTTGTCTTGCTTGGATCGGGTTATGGCCAGTGGTGTAGTCGTAAAAAAAGCAGAGGGTATACGCTCTAAGCAGAGGGTACATACTATAGCTTTCTTGAGAAACAGAGGGTATACGGTGTTCCTTAAAAAAATCCAGAGGGTATACGGCGTATACCCCCGTAGCCCCTCCACTACATCCCTGGTTATGGCTCGATGGAATTGAAGCAAGTGGACATTTTTCAATTAGCCTAACGCTATCTAGGCTCTTTGCAATGAGCCTAGAAAAATTTAGACTGTTTGAGAAATTAATTACCTTATTGCAATTAGCCTAACGTTCATTAGTCTCGTTGCAATAAGCCTGAAAAAATATCAGACTGTTTCGAAAAACAGAGATGATTCTCCAATTAGCACGGCTTTTTGCAAACAGCCGGATTTCTCAATTAGCCTACGACGTATACAGTGTGGTTCATAAATATCGAAACAATGGGCTATCTTTTTAACCCCTTAACGCTCGAATTAAATTACGGTTGAATAATTCAAATTGCTTATTGGCACCACTTTTATGAAAAAGAAATATTCACCTTATTTAATGACAGTAAAAACGTTACTAAAATATAGCTAATTTCACTATTTTATAAAACCGGTGGTAATCAAACAATTTGAGTAAATTCAGTATGTGCCATATATGTCACAGTAGGCAGGAAGGTGTTAAATATTGTCCCTAGGCGCATACTTCCAATTACAAAGTTTTATAAAAAAAAAATGTGCAAAATTTGATGAGATAAATTGCAACTCCTTTGGGGGGTCTATTTGAGAAAATACAAAAATTAAATTTTTATAGGGCCTCCGTAGGGTAAAATTTCCAATTAGGAAAAATTTTCTTATCCATTCCTCAATTAAACACAAAAAATTCCACCTCTATATCTATAAAACTCACAGAGTTATGCCCGTTTAAATAATTCGCCAGGTTTTAAGGGATTAGACACAAATTGAAATGCGTGTAATCCAAAGAAAAATGTTACTTTAAGAGTTCCAGGAAACCTGTAAAAAATATATTTATTGAGTTTGAATTTTGTTTTTTTTTTCTTTTTTGTGATGGTTAACTGCATAATTTGCAACCAAAGTCACATCCTGAAATTTCTCATAAATTTTTTTAAAAAATTTAAAATGATTATTATTTTTTAAGTGTGGTTTATCGAATTTGAACTTTTTTTCATTTAATTAAAGATTAGAGGTCTGCATGGGTTTGAATTTACAGGTCGGGCCTCAGCTTGGCCCGAATAAAAACTATCTTCGCACGGTTCGGTGTAAAAATTAAAAGTTCGGCACGGCCCGTATTAAAATTAGTGAAAACAGCACCGGCCCTAACCGTGAAAAAGTCCTTCCGGCCAGTGCCGGGAGGAAGAGGTAGCTTTCAAATTCCTTATTTTTAAAAAGCTAGCTGATGTTATTCAAACACACGAAGCTCAATTTAGTGGAAACCGATTATAGAAGATTCAATACTAATTTTTATCAATACTAAATCCTTATGAATGATAATTTCGCGAAATTAGTCAGCTTTATCCAAGCTGATTTTATTTAAAGTTATATTTGGTTTCCAAATTCGGCGATATGTGAAGTGCCTGCCATTTTAAGAGAACATGGTGGATGAGGCTAACCAGTGAACTTGGTCGAGACCTTAGTAATTCCTGTGCACACGCTCGCTCACATCGGAATCGGTTGATATATATGAGTGCTGTCGCAGGCAAAAATCAGATTTTTCAAAATGTCACCCACATAATGAAATTCAAACTACTGTATCTGAGCCATTTTTTAAGATAAAGACAAAACAAAAAATGCTCCGGAATCCTTATATCAAAGTCAAATACTTAAGAAAAAAACCTTATTCGATTTCTAAATTTTTTGCACTTCACTTTAAATATAATTTTTTTTAATTTAATGGCTGCCATTTTGATTCAAGATGGCGGATGAAGCTGGCCATTGAACTTAGTCGAGACATTGCTATATACTATCCAAATGCCTTCTTACATCCAAATAGGTTAATAAATACGTGTGTTATCGCGTCACAATTATCAGATCGTTTCAAAATGTCAGCCATGCTAGAAATTTCAAAGTGCTATAACTCAAACTTTTTAGGTAGATTTCTTTACAAAAAGCTACCTATTGCAGCCGTTCGGAGGAAAGCGATTTCAAAAAATTTTGGTATATTTTCATCGATCATGACCCCCAGACCCCGAAACCACCCTCCGTTCAAAATTTATATATATATATATATATCTGACCTATGTCACACTGTAACTCTCGTATTTATGAACCGATTTGGATGTAATTCGGTGTGTACATAGTACATACCAGTGTCTCGACCGAGTTCGTTGGCCAGCTTCATCCGCCATTTTGTTTCAAAATGGCGGCCATTTAATTTTTTTTTTTAATTTAAAATTTGAAATGTGGTACCAAAAAAAAAATGAAAATGGAAAAATATTTTTTTCTTATGTATTTGACCTTTATACAAAGACTACGTAGCAGTTTTTGTTTCGTCTATATCTTAAAAAATGGCTGAGTTATAGCATTTTGAATTTCTAGTGAAGCTGACATTTTGAAACGTCCTGAATTTTGTCACGCGATAAAAGGCGTATTTATGAACCGATTTGGATGTAACTTCGTTTATACATAGTACAGACCAATGTCTCGAACGAGTTCGTTGGCCAGCTTCATCCGCCATCTTGTTTAAAAATGGAGACCATTTAAAATTTTAAGAAAAATTTAAATTTGAAATGTGGTAGCAAAAAATTGAAAATTGAAAAAATATTTTTTCTTATGTGTTTGACCTTGATAAAAAGATTCGGGAGCAGTTTTTGTTTCGTCTATATCTTAAGAAATGGCTGAGTTATAGCATTTTGAATTTCTAGCGTGGCTGACATTTTGAAACGTCCTGATTTTAGCCACGTGATAACAGACGTATTTATGAACCGATTTGGATGTACCTTGGTGTGTACATAGTACATACAAATAACTCAACCGAGTTCGTTGACCAGCTTCATTCGCCATTTTGTTTCAAAATGGTGGCCATTTAAAAAAAATTAAAAAAAAATAAATTTAAAATGAGATACCAAAAATTTGGAAAATGAAAAAGATTTTTTTTGTATGTGTTTGACCTTAATACAAAGATTCCCGAACAGGTTTTGTTTCGTCTACATCTAAAAATATGGCTGAGTTATAACATTTTGAATTTCTATTGTGGCTGACATTTTAAAACGACCTGATTTTTGTCACGCGATAACATGCGTATTTATGAACCGATTTGAATGTAACTTGGTCTGTACATAGTACATACCAATGTCTCGACCGAGTTCGTTGGCCAGCTTCATTCGAAATCTTGTTTCAAAAGGGTTGCCATTTTTTTAAAAAATGTAATTTAAAATTTAAAATGAGGTATTAAAAAATTGGAAAATGAAAAAGATTTTTTTTTATGTGTTTGGCCTTGATACAAAGATTCTGGAGCAGTTTTTGTTTCTGAAAATTTGTTCTTTTGTTTATATCTTAAAAAGTGGTTGAATTATAGCACTTTGAATTTCTATCATGGCTAACACTTTGAAACGATCTTGTAATTGTCACGCGATACCACACTTATTCGCCTATTTCGATGGAAGAAGGCATGTGGATAGTATACATCAATATCTCGACCAAGATCGTTGGCCAGCTTCATCAGCCATCTTGTTTCAAAATGGCGGCCATTAAATTAAAAAAAAAATTATATTTAAAGTGAGGTGCAAAAAAATTAGAAATTGGAAAAGGTTTCTTTCTTAAGTATTTGACCTTGATATAAGGATTCAGGAGCATTTTTTGTTTGTCTTTATCTTAAAAAATGGCTCAGATATAGCAGTTTCAATTTCTAAAGTGGGTGACATTTTGAAAAATCTGATTTTTTGCCTGCGACAGCACTCGTATATATCAACCAATTCCGATATGAGTGAGCATGTGCACAGCAATTACTAAGGTCTCGACCAAGTTCACTGGTTAGCCTCATCTACCATGTTGTCTTAAAATGGCAGGCACTTTAAGAAATCGCCGAATTTGGCAGCCAAATATAAGTGACTTTAAATAAAAGCAGCTTGGATAAAGCTGACTAATTTCGCGAAATTCTCATTCATAATGATTTAGTATTGATAAAAATTAGTATTGAATCTCCTACATTCGGTTTTCACTTAATTGAGCTTCATGTGTTTGAATAATATAAGTTGGTTTTTTAAAAATAAGGAATATGAAAGCTACCTCTTCCTCCCGGCACTGGCCGGAAGGACTTTTTTAAGATGTAGACGAAAAAAAAAACTGCCCTGAAATCTTTGTATCAAGGTCAAACACATAAAAAAAACCTTTTTCATTTTCCAATTTTTTCATACCTCATTTTAAATTTTAAATAATTTTTTTTAATGTTCCCTTTTGAATCAAAATGGCTAATGAAGGTTGCCTACGAACTCGGTCGAGACATTGGTATGCACTATGTACACACCAAGTTACATCCAAATCGGTTCATAAATACGCCTGTTATCGCGTGACAAAATGCAGGTCGTTTCAAAATATCAGCCACAATAGAAATTGAAAATGCTATAACTCAGCCATTTTTCTAGATATAGATGAAACAAAAACTGTTCCGAAATCTTTATATTAAGGTCAAACACATAATTGAAAAATCTTTTTCAATTTTTTGATACCTCATTTTAAATTTTAAATTAAAAATTTTTTTAAATGGCCGCCATTTTGAAACAAGATGGCAGATGAAGCTGGCGAACGAACTCGGTCGAGACATTGGTATCTTCTTTGTACACACCAAGGTACATCCATATCGGTTCATGAATAGGCCTGTTATCGGGTGACAAAAATCAGGACGTTTCAAAATGTCAGCCACGCTAGAAATTCAAAGTGCTATAATTCAGCCATTTTATAAGATATAGATGAAAGAAAAACTGCTCCGAAATCTTTGTATCAAGGTCAAACACATAAGAAAAAAATATTTTTCAATCTTCAATTTTTTGGTACCACATTTCAAATTAAAATTTTTTTTTTTTAAATGTAAATGGCCGCCATTTTGAAACAAGATGAAGCTGGCCAACAAACTCGGTCGAGACATTAGTATGTATTATGTACACACCGAGTTTCATATAAATCGGTTCATAAATACGCCTGTTATCGCGTGACAAATATCAGGTCGTTTCAAAATGACAGCCACAATAGAAATTCAAAATGCTATAACTCAACCCTTTTGTAAGATATACACAAAACAAAAACTGCTCCGGAATCTTTGTATCAAGGTCAAACACATAAGAAAATAATATTTTTCAATTTTCAATTTTTTGGTATCATATTTCAAATTTTAATTTTTTTTTTAAAAATTTAAATGGCCGCCATTTTGAAACAAGATGGCGGATGAAGCTGGCCAACGAACTCGGTCGAGACTTTGGTATGTACTATGTACACACCGAGTTTCATCTAAATCGATTCATAAATACGCCTGTTATCGCGTGACAAATATCAGGTCGTTTCAAAATGTCAGCCACGCTAGAAATTGAAAGTGCTATAACTCAGCCATTTTTTAAGATATAGACAAAACAAAAGCTGCTCCGTAATCTTTGTATCAAGGTCAAATACATAAGAAAAAAATATTTTTCAATTTTTAATTTTTTGGTACCACATTTCAAATTTTAAATTTTTTTAAAAATTTTAAATGGCCGCCATTTTTAAACAAGATGGCCGATGAAGCTGGCCAACGAACTCGGTCGAGACATTAGTGTCTACTATGTACACACCGAGTTTCATCCAAATCGGTTCATAAAAACGAGAGTTACAGTATGACAAAGATCATATATATATATATATATATATATATATATATATGGATATATATATATATATATATATATATATATATATCAACTTTTGAACGGAGGGTGGTTTCGGGGTCTGGGGGTCATGATCGATGAAAATATACCAAAATTTTTTTAAATCGCTTTCCTCCGAACGGCTGCAATAGGTAGCTTTTCGTAATGAAAGCTACCTAAAAATCAATAAAATCAACCAGTCAATCAAATTAATTAAATCAGTATAGGCCTCGGGACAAGCCCGGGCCTATGAAGAAGTCTAAAAGAGGAAAATATAATTTTAAGTTTGTTTCAGGATTTGTTTAAATATTAATTTTTTAAAATGTTAAAAATACAAATTTAAAAAAATGATGCAAGTTATTTAAAAAAGATCATATTTTGAAAAATAAATATTTTTTTCTAATTTGTCAAAAAAAATTAATTTAAAATAATCCAAAAAGACATGTTCAAAGTCTGCACCTTTTTTCTTTAACGATTTTTGACTTATAACAATTTAAAGACGAGAAAAGGTGAAAAAAAAACCATCATGCAGAAAAACGCATTTAAATTTTTAAACAAAGATTGTTTCCTAAAAAAATGTTTTAAATAGCTTTTAAAAAAATTGCGGGGGAGTAAAGTAACTCCTTCCTGTAGCTGAAACTTCTGATTCAGATTAACGTTTGCCCTTTCCACTTTCTTTCTGTACTATTTAAATATCCGTCAGTTGATTTAAAACAAGGTTTTTCTTTAACATGTCGATTAAGAGTTTTTTCATAATTTAGATCTCACAACTTCAGATTTTAAATCGTCCCGACGAGGTTGTTAAAAGTGTCTGTATTCTGGAGCCGAGCCAGGCACCGACCTTACTTTTTTTCTGAAGGCTCGGCTGGGGCGGGCCCAAGGTATATTTTTCCATACCGAACCGAGATTGGATTTTTTCTTCCTAGGTCGACACGGGGAGAAATTTTCTCTTGAACTAACCCGTATTAAAATCATTGCCTCTGACTGACCTGATCCGTGCAAAAATCAGTAAAATTTGGCTCAGCCTAAAAATTTTTACAAAAAATGCATATATTTTTAAATTGCAATTATTTTACAATTAAACTTAAAAATTCATTTTTTTAAAAAGGAACAGTTGATTTCTAGGCAAAAAAAAAAAAAAAAATTAAAATACAGTAAAAACCAGTTAAAAAAAACCTGCCAATGACGGAGTCCTGTCTGAAACGAAAAAAATGTGTTGAACCATACAAAATGAATATAATAATACCTAAAAAAAAGAATAGACTACATTTAGACCTGATAAGAATGGAACTTGTCTATAACGCATTTTTTTTTTCATTTCCTATATTATTCCGACTTGGAAGATTTTAGTGTATAGCGTTTTTCAAAGTCTCCAATACATAGAATATGGATTAACGATATTAATGATAAGCCCGGTAGCAGAAAGTTCGAGACGGGAGACGGGCGTCGCAGATTTTCTTTTCTCTTTTGCAGATTCTTTTTCATCGAACTTTTATTTTGCTTCGTATTATGTTTAGCTCTTTATTACTTAATACAAAAAGTTAAGACTATTATTAATAAAAATTTATAAAATGCCTAAAAACACTACAGGTAAGTGATTGTTTGATTAATTAACACTTCATTTATAAAAATACTTTACCTGCAGATTATTTTTTGCCCCTGAATTATCTGTCGCAGACACTTGGAGAAATTTCTGCTACGGGGATGATAATTGAAACATTTACATGCAAATAGAGATTCATAAAATAATATATATATCACAGCCTACGACGCTTCTTTACAAGTGAACATTATAAAAATGAAAAATAAAAGCTATAGTAAGCATTTTTGGTCGGAACTCCTCCTAGAAACAATTTTTAACCATATCGACATAAAAAACTATGTTTTGCAGAAATTCAATCAGACCAGTTAATGTAAACCGGTCCAAGCTCGGGCTTACATTGTAACTTTTTTACAGGCCGGGCCGAATTTTTTTGCTATGGGTTGACCAAGCACAGACCTGGATATTTCGACTCGTGCAGACCTCGAGCATATTTTGAAAACAAGTTTAAAATAAAACTTGTATGCTGATATTTTATGTCCAAAGGAGAGGCGCTGTCTTAAATCGACGTTTAATAACGTACAATTTGTGGATGATCCCGCATTAAAAATAAGTTAATACTCGTCGCTCAGAGGAACGGGTATATGGTGTAAGTCACGAAATTTGGTTTTCAATACTTCTGCGAATTTTGGAGACATCGAGATGATTTTTTTTTGTTGTTGTTTTTTGTTTAATTCAGGAATTGGATAAAGAAAAAATTCCTAATTGGAAATTTTACTCAAAGGGGGCAGTATAAAAATTTAATTTTTTATTTTCTCAAATAGTGTAAAATCTCATGAAATGTTGCACTTTTTTATGAAACTTTGCAATTGGAAGCCTGGAGGCAATATTTAAGGAAATAGCCTATTGTTTCGATATTTATGAATAACACTGTATATATTTTTAATGTTCCGCAGTGAACCATTCAGTTTATAGTGTTTACATGAATGTTAGATAAACAGTCACTTATTCCTCTACAATGTATAATAAGAACCATAAGATTTTGAAAAAATAGAAAAACATTCTAAACAACAAAAATTGGTTTTAAAATTTCAAAAACAAGCCCCAAATATTCAAAATCGTGCAATGTGCAAATTTCCATTTTGTGCAAAATCCCTTTTCTCATTATTATTAAAAAATATATAAAATGAGTAAATAAAATGTTTTTTTTTAATATATAACACTATTTTCCCTAATTTTTAAAATACAAGTATTTTTCTGAAGGGGGAGAGGAGGCATGCTGTTCCAACAACATGGAAAATATTTTATTTGACATATTTTGCTAAGGTGGTAGAGGGAAGAGGTAATATTTAAAAAAAAAATTAATGCAATTTTTTTTAAAATTAATGACAGGGCTATTTCATTGACATATTTTTATTGACATCTTATTTTTGGAAAATTTTGCAATTTACATTGTCTATTTGTCTCCAATAGCTGCACAATTATTGCATGTTTCATAATCTTTAGGTTCCTCTATCTGCACTAAGAGAAATAAACATAAACTTAAAAAATGTATCATATTATGGCTGAATTTATATTTAAAATATTTATTGTAAAAAAGGGGACATTTACAATAAACAAATTCAGATTTTCTTTTCTTTTCTTTTCATTTTCTCTTATGTATGAATAAGGAAAATAAGCTGTAATAATACGAAATACTTTTACCTTGACTTACTGAAGGATAAACCTGAATACTTCGAATATTTCGCAAAGTAATAAATAACTTACAGTTTGTTAAAACTTGCGTAATGAATACACATAATACCTACATCAAAATAAAAATAAAAATTTACAAACTTTAAGTGATACAAGGATTTATTGGCTGCATTTATATAAATATTACTCCTAATGTGAAATCATTGCATATTTACAGTAAATAAAATAGGATTTGAGTTTAAAAAAATACAACTACGTTAAAACGAAATTATCTTTCTTCACTTTAAATAGGGAAAATCCTCAATGAATGAAATATTATGAAGTAAAGAATAATTTAACGTTTAATAAATTTAAGAAATGTGTGCACAAAATCTATACACCAAAAAAAAAAAAAATTGTATATATTCGCAAATTTTATATTATAAGGTATATTTCTCATATAAATTTCAAAATATACATATGACATAAATTATGGATATATACAAATATAAATATTTTTCTCCATGAATGTGCTAAGTAAGCTAAATTAGTATGAGACTATTTTTAAAGAGATAGTGTGGATACCTGTATTGTTATTAGATAAATTTGCAGCTTTATAAGATAAAGAAAATATATGCACATTATCTATACATGATGAAAACAGAAAACACATTCGAAATAGCAAAGTACATTTGCAAATTTCATATAATAAAGTACACCATGAATAAATTGCATAAAAAATAACAATAATTCAACAAGTAACTTTTTTTCTGTTTAAAAAAATATGCTAATGTAAAACTGCTCTTTCCTCATTTTAGATAGACAGAAGCACGGATGAGTGTAATTTTATAAAATAAAAATAATTCCCAGTTTTAAAATATGTAAAAAATATATGCACATTATCTATACATGAAAATAGAAATACACATTTGCAAATTTCATATAATAAAATATATAATGCATAAATCGTATAAAAAAACAATAATTCAACAAATAATTATTTTTCCTGTTAAAAAAAATATGTTAATGTAAGAGAGTTTGTTCTTTTCTCGTTTTAAAGACATAGCAGCATGGAATAATAAATACATTAATACAAAACATCGTTTCTAAAAGAATAATAAGACTTTGTAAAAAACCATACAAGGTACGGTTGGGTATAGCTGTATATACTAGAAAAGTGTAAATGGATATACCATGAAAGTTCAGAGAGATATGAAGCCTAAGTAGTATCAAATATTGCTCTCTGTATAACTCGTTTTTTTTTTTTTAATCTCATTCTAATCTGTTTATCATGAACTTAATTTGGTGCTGACAATAAAAATAGTGCATATTTAAACTTCATTTGTCATTTTATAAACACAAATTCAGCGTAATAGTAATCTTTTCTTTTTACAGTGTACCTAAAACAAAATCCTTGTTCAAAGTTTAAACTTCGAATTGTGCTAAAAGCGCTTCGAAAGGAGGTCGTAAAATTGCAACGCCGCGTTGGTCCGTGGCGCGTTTTTACAGATAGATTTTTAATTAGCTTTTAAAGACACGGGTGGCGTATTGAGAGAGCCACTCAGTGCAAACTAGTATCGAATCTCATAGTAATTATGTGATTAACTCTTATTAAACTAGTCCGTTTTTAACACTTTGGCGTTTATTGCTTTCATACGACTACTGGACATTGGCATCATGCAAATATATCATTAAAAGTTGTTATCTAGGCTATCAAGCCGCTAGCGCATAGAGTCCCCCGCCCGTGTCTTTATATATGTCCGAAACTTCCGTCTCCTTAAGGGTAAATATCTCGGCAATTACCGACATTGTTCTTCGAAAAGCATTATCAACAATCCTTTTATATTTCTGTGATGA
This sequence comes from Maratus speciosus, assembly GCA_963932465.1. Classification (NCBI taxonomy): domain Eukaryota; kingdom Metazoa; phylum Arthropoda; class Arachnida; order Araneae; family Salticidae; genus Maratus; species Maratus speciosus. Next base: position 460,514,522 of record OZ010799.1, on the reverse strand, counting down.
TAGGTACCTCAAGCGCTCCTCAATACCATTGCTGAACGCCCGCAAATAAAAATTTCTGTAAGTAGTGTGAGAATGACAGTTCTACGCTCCCGGCGTTCACTCAAGGTCAAATGAAGGTCATCCGGAAGTTGTTTTTTTTAAATCGTAGAGTACAAGGCTGATAAGAGCGTTTCGGAAGGGAAATTTCGGAGGGGATTTTTTTTTCTTCAAGTAACTTAATTAGCTGCTCTACATTTTCCCTAAATATATTTGTGAATGGTTAATAATCTATAAAGATGGTGGGTCAATAGCCTTTATTACTTCAGCCAATTTGAACTTTCCACGTTCCATAGTTTACAAGTAAAATGGATGTGACAGACGGGCAAACAGACACCAGGAGTGATCTTATAATGGTTCCTTTTTTACTTTTTTGTACGAAACCCTAAAACTAATCCACAGTTTATACAATATGTACAAATATGCACATTATCTTTATATGAAAACAGAAAAGTATATTTTCAAATTTCATATAATAAAGTACATCATGAATAAATTATATAAAAAAATAACAATAATAAGTAATTTTTTTCCTGAATAAATCAAATATGTTAATGCAAAAATGTTCTTTTCTCGATTTAGACAGATAGAAGCATGGTTGCAATAAATTTTATGAAATAACAAATTATTTACAGTTTAATAATATTTACAAAATATATGCACAGTATATATGCATTCAAACAGCAATACAGATTCGAAATTTTAAAATGTTAAAGCATATTTTGGATAAATTGGTGTAAATACATTCGATGTAAAAAAAAATATATTACATTAAAAAAATATCCATAAGATAAGCTATCTTAATATTAGGTTGTTCTTTCCTTGCTGATGATAAGCATGAATGATGATAAGTATGATATAAGCATGAATACATAAAATTAGGCAAAATAAAAACGATTTTACAGTGTAATAATATTTATAAGTTATATGCACATATGCAGTATAGGAAAATGCAAACATAAATACACATTCGTAAATTTCGGAAGGATAAAGCATGAATGAGAAAAAGTGAAATTAAAAAGAAATTTACATTTCAATAATATTTACAAAATATATACGTATTATCTAGGTATGAAAACAGAAAAGCAGATTCGCAAATTTCATATAATAAAATATATCATAGATAAATTGATATAAAAAATAACAAGAATTTAACAAGAAAATTTTTTTTTGTTCTTTCCTCGTTATAGAGAGATATAACTTTGGATCCTTGAAATTTCAGGCCGTAAATATAATTTTCAATTTTTAAAATGTTTTCAAAATACATGCACAATGTACTTACTTACAAGCGGAAATGCACATTAGGAAATTTCATATAATAGAATTTATATTGGATAAATTGATGAAAAAATACTTTTGATATAAAATAATGGATGTGTTTAAAAAGTGAAATTTTCTTCTCTTTGAATTAATTATGGCAATGTGAAACTGTTCTTTCCTCACTTGAAAGAGATAACCATAAATGAGCGAAAATTGTTGAAATAAAAAATAATTTACAGTTTAATAATTCTTAAAAATATATATGACAGACATAAATACAAACAGTAATGCACTTTTGCAAATTTTAAATACGTGTACCTTAGATAACTATCTAAGCGATATATGCCCGTCTGCGATGGCTAGGGAAATCTACCGCGCGTAGAGGTCTGAAGATTTATATGATGATAGTGCAAGGCAAGTCCCAATCAACCTGAGGGTTTTTTTTAATTAGCTGATATATTAATTAAAAATTCATCGAAAAAGCATTCTTAAAAAAAGAAAGAAAAGAAAAGAAAAATCACGGAGCGCGCCCGCACTTGCTCAGTTCTGCGTTTTGCGAAGTCTTATTAAAAATTAATATTAACCGTCTTTAAAAATAATTCAAAAGATTCGATTTTGGTGGGGGTTTTTTTCTCCCTTTCGCCGGCAATGTCTAATAGGGTTTCATTTCAGAGATACCAATTAACAAAAAATGCCCACTTTAACAGGAGTTGCAATTAATTTTTTAAAGTAAAAATTTTATTTTTTTTTTTTCCGACTGCAGGCCATTTTACGCCTCCAGTAGTCGCTCTTTTTTCTACGCTTACAGAAACTAAATGTCGGTATTTTGACACAATATTTTCACACATTCTCAGCACACCGGATTTACATCACATAAAAAAAATTCGTGAAACGTTCAGACAAGTAGAAGTGTCTATTAAAAAAAAAAAATCGAAATTTTTATTTAAAACGGAAAAACGCAGCTAGCTTCGGCTCATGTTTTTACAGCGAAATTTGCATATTTTTTCACAAAAGTTTTGCGAATACTTTGAAACCGTTTTTTTTTTTTTTTAACCGATAAAAATTTCAGAGAGTTCGGAGAATAAGAACTATTTATTCTTATTATTCCGTTAAGACCCGATGCGAAAACAAACAAACAAAAGGGGGGAAAAAGCAAGTAGAAAAAACAGCACTTTTAGAATTAGATATCAATATTTTTTCGATTTTTTTTTTTTTACACAGACTGAAAACAGTTTTATTTAACATTTTAACCCTCTCTTTTAACTCTTGTTACTTTGCTTTTACATAGAAGTGTACAGACACGACTATTTCCGATCTGTTTGCTCATTAACTATTATCACCATCTTGACAAAACGGATAAGAATTTGTTTCACAACTATTTCCTCTAAAATGTTGTTGAAAGTTTCTCAGTTTATAATTAATTCACTGTTTGAAGTACTTTTTATTCTAATAATTTAAATGTCTATTCTTAAAAGTGATCAACACAGTGAACTTAGATATCTTTGTGAAGAATCAACATGAATTATTTTATTTGGTAGAATAATTATCACAGAAATTGTGTATATGGAAAAAAAATCTACGAATTCAGGTCTGACACCATACATCAACATAAGAAAAAAGTTGCATATCAGTTCAAAAACGGGAATGTGGAGAAATAGAGATTCAATTACATTAATTTAGAATTTAATGAGCTTTCATTTTATAATTTTTATTTAGAACACACAAGTAGATTTACACATAAATTTAAAGGTTTTTTTTTTTTTTTTTCTGAAATATATTCAATTCGAAAATATTTTCTTTTAATTCTTACACTTTTGGAAGAGATCTTAATGGTTAAAAAGAAACAATGATTTGTTTTGGATTCTCCGTAGCTTTTCTTGAAAAATCCTCTCCTTTTTCTTCATCTCCCCCCCCCCCCCCCGCGCGCCCCCCCAAAAAGAAAAAAATATATATGTATTTTATTTTAGTAATGCATTAATTATTTTACTTAATAAGGTACTGAAAAAAATGTCTACTAACTAGTTAAAGTTTGTTTACTAAAAATTTCAATTACTGTTATATCCTAGTAATATTATATAAATACCCTATCTCAAATGACAATAAAAGCTCGCCAAGTGGACGTTTTAAGGCTTTTTAATTTCTCTAATCGATTAACACGAATACATCCTGTATTAAAAGGTGGAAATTGATCGTTTTATACAGAAATATATGATCAGAATGTATTGAGGCAAGCACTTTTTAAATCGAAGAATTATGTAAGTGCTATTCAATGTTGAAATCTGTCGATACAGTTCAGTTGGATAAGTTTTATATGTTTAAAAAGTGTAATTTAATCAAAAATAGCAATTTAATTAGCTTTTGGATGCAAATATGCTTGATTAGATTGTAAAGTTCAAACATTTTTTAAATCTTATTATCTTTTCGATTTTTTTTTCAAATTATTTTCTTTACAAATAACAAATATCTGTTTTTATTTACAGTTGCCGAGTTTTAAAAAAGCTCGTGCAAATTTTCATAGCGTTAAATAATTACGAATTTTATTTCATGACACGCATTTATTTAGGATTTTCATAAGTGATTTTCTTTACGTGACCTTGAATTATAAAAATTCGTTATAACAAGAGAACGGAAGTGGCACAAACGAAACTTTTTGCGGCACAAACCAGCACAAACGAATACCGTACTGCAATTTAGAATTCATTGATGGGGCGAGGCCACTGAAATGGTCGCCCTGAGTAGAAATAGTGGAAAATTCGTTATATCGAGGGAACCAGAATGGCACAAACGAAACTTTTTGCGGCACTAACCGACATTTACATGGGACTAAAGATTTACGTATTTCATTTCCTGACATGTAGTTATTTACGATTTCCGTAAGGGATTTTCTTTATTTGACCTTGAATTATAAAAATTCCTTATAACGAGAGAGCGGAAGTGGCACAAACTAAACTTTTTGCGGCACAAACCAGCACAAACGTAGCACAAACGAATACCGTAATACAATTTAGATTTCGTTGATGGGGCGGGGCCAGTGAAATGGTCGTTCTCTATTGAAATAGTGGAAAATTCGTTATATCGAGGGAACCAGAATGGCACAAACGAAACTTTTTGCGGCACAAACCGACATTTACATGGGACTAAAGATTTAACTATTTCATTTCGTGACATGTAATTATTTGCGATTTTTATAAGTGATTATCTTTAATTGACTTTGAAATTAAAAAAATTCGTTATAACGAGAGAACGGAAGTGGCACAAACGAAACTTTTTGCGGCACAAACCAGCACAAACGTAGCACAAACGAATGCCGTCATATAATTTAGATTTCGTTGATGGGGCGGGGCCACTGAAATGGTCGTTCTGTGTTGAAATAGTGGAAAATTCGTTATATCGAGGGAACCAGAATGGCACAAACGAAACTTTTTGCGGCACAAACCGACATTTACATGGGACTAAAGATTTACGTATTTCATTTCGTGACATGTAGTTATTTACGATTTTTATAAGTGATTTTCATTATTTGACTTTGCATTATAAAAATTCGTTATATCGAGAGAACGGAAGTAGCACAAACGAAACTTTTTGCGGCACAAACCAGCACAAACGTAGCACAAACGAATGCCGTAATACAATTTAGATTTCGTTGATGGGGCGGGGCCACCGAAATGGTCGTTCTCTATTGAAATAGTGGAAAATTCGTTATATCGAGGGAACCAGAATGGCACAAACGAAACTTTTTGTGGCACTAACCGACATTTATATGGGACTAAAGATTTACGTATTTCATTTCCTGACATGTAGTTATTTACGATTTCCGTAAGGGATTTTCTTTAGTTGACCTTGAATTATAAAAATTCCTTATAACGAGAGAACGGAAGTGGCACAAACGAAACTTTTTGCGGCACAAACCAGCACAAACGTAGCACAAACGAATACCGTAATACAATTTAGATTTCGTTGATGGGGCGGGGCCAGTGAAATGGTCGTTCTCTATTGAAATAGTGGAAAATTCGTTATATCGAGGGAACCAGAATGGCACAAACGAAACTTTTTGTGGCACTAACCGACATTTATATGGGACTAAAGATTTACGTATTTTATTTCGTGACATGTAGTTATTTACGATTTCCGTAAGGGATTTTCTTTATTTGACCTTGAATTATAAAAATTCCTTATAACGAGAGAGCGGAAGTGGCACAAACGAAACTTTTTGCGGCACAAACCAGCACAAACGTAGCATAAACGAATACCGTAATACAATTTAGATTTCGTTGATGGGGCGGGGCCAGTGAAATGGTCGTTCTCTATTGAAATAGTGGAAAATTCGTTATATCGAGGGAACCAGAATGGCACAAACGAAACTTTTTGCGGCACAAACCGACATTTACATGGGACTAAAGATTTAAGTATTTCATTTCGTGACATGTAATTATTTGCGATTTTTATAAGTGATTTTCTTTATTTGACTTTGAAATTAAAAAATTCGTTATAACGAGAGAACGGAAGTGGCACAAACGAAATTTTTTGCGGCACAAACCAGCACAAACGTAGCACAAACGAATGCCGTAATATAATTTAGATTTCGTTGATGGGGCGGGGCCACTGAAATGGTCGTTCTGTGTTGAGATAGTGGAAAATTCGTTATATCGAGGGAACCAGAATGGCACAAACGAAACTTTTTGCGGCACAAACCGACATTTACATGGGACTAAAGATTTACGTATTTCATTTCGTGACATGTAGTTATTTACGATTTTTATAAGTGATTTTCTTTATTTGACTTTGCATTATAAAAATTCGTTATATCGCGAGAACGGAAGTAGCACAAACGAAACTTTTTGCGGCACAAACCTGCACAAACGTAGCACAAACGAATGCCGTAATACAATTTAGATTTCGTTGATGGGGCGGGGCCACCGAAATGGTCGTTCTGTGTTGAAATAGTGGAAAATTCGTTATATCGAGGGAACCAGAATGGCACAAACGAAACTTTTTGCGGCACAAACCGACGTTTACATGGGACGAAAGATTTACGTATTTCATTTCCTGACATGTAGTTACTTACGATTTCCGTAAGGGATTTTCTTTATTTGACCTTGAATTATAAAAATTCCTTATAACGAGAGAACGGAAGTGGCACAAACGAAACTTTTTGCGGCACAAACCAGCACAAACGTAGCACAAACGAATACCGTAATACAATTTAGATTTCGTTGATGGGGCGGGGCCAGTGAAATGGTCGTTCTCTATTGAAATAGTGGATAATTCGTTATATCGAGGGAACCAGAATGGCACAAACGAAACTTTTTCCGGCACAAACCGACATTTACATGGGACTAAAGATTTAAGTATTTCATTTCGTGACATGTAATTATTTGCGATTTTTATAAGTGATTTTCTTTATTTGACTTTGAAATTAAAAAATTCGTTATAACGAGAGAACGGAAGTGGCACAAACGAAACTTTTTGCGGCACAAACCAGCACAAACGTAGCACAAACGAATGCCGTAATATAATTTAGATTTCGTTGATGGGGCGGGGCCACTGAAATGGTCGTTCTGTGTTGAAATAGTGGAAAATTCGTTATATCGAGGGAACCAGAATGGCACAAACGAAACTTTTTGCGGCACAAACCGACATTTACATGGGACTAAAGATTTACGTATTTCATTTCGTGACATGTAGTTATTTACGATTTTTATAAGTGATTTTCTTTATTTGACTTTGCATTATAAAAATTCGTTATATCGCGAGAACGGAAGTAGCACAAACGAAACTTTTTGCGGCACAAACCTGCACAAACGTAGCACAAACGAATGCCGTAATACAATTTAGATTTCGTTGATGGGGCGGGGCCACCGAAATGGTCGTTCTGTGTTGAAATAGTGGAAAATTCGTTATATCGAGGGAACCAGAATGGCACAAACGAAACTTTTTGCGGCACAAACCGACGTTTACATGGGACGAAAGATTTACGTATTTCATTTCCTGACATGTAGTTACTTACGATTTCCGTAAGGGATTTTCTTTATTTGACCTCGAATTATAAAAATTCCTTATAACGAGAGAACGGAAGTGGCACAAACGAAACTTTTTGCGGCACAAACCAGCACAAACGTAGCACAAACGAATACCGTAATACAATTTAGATTTCGTTGATGGGGCGGGGCCAGTGAAATGGTCGTTCTCTATTGAAATAGTGGATAATTCGTTATATCGAGGGAACCAGAATGGCACAAACGAAACTTTTTCCGGCACAAACCGACATTTACATGGGACTAAAGATTTAAGTATTTCATTTCGTGACATGTAATTATTTGCGATTTTTATAAGTGATTTTCTTTATTTGACTTTGAAATTAAAAAATTCGTTATAACGAGAGAACGGAAGTGGCACAAACGAAACTTTTTGCGGCACAAACCAGCACAAACGTAGCACAAACGAATGCCGTAATATAATTTAGATTTCGTTGATGGGGCGGGGCCACTGAAATGGTCGTTCTGTGTTGAAATAGTGGAAAATTCGTTATATCGAGGGAACCAGAATGGCACAAACGAAACTTTTTGCGGCACAAACCGACATTTACATGGGACTAAAGATTTACGTATTTCATTTCGTGACATGTAGTTATTTACGATTTTTATAAGTGATTTTCTTTATTTGACTTTGCATTATAAAAATTCGTTATATCGCGAGAACGGAAGTAGCACAAACGAAACTTTTTGCGGCACAAACCTGCACAAACGTAGCACAAACGAATGCCGTAATACAATTTAGATTTCGTTGATGGGGCGGGGCCACCGAAATGGTCGTTCTGTGTTGAAATAGTGGAAAATTCGTTATATCGAGGGAACCAGAATGGCACAAACGAAACTTTTTGCGGCACAAACCGACGTTTACATGGGACGAAAGATTTACGTATTTCATTTCCTGACATGTAGTTACTTACGATTTCCGTAAGGGATTTTCTTTATTTGACCTCGAATTATAAAAATTCCTTATAACGAGAGAACGGAAGTGGCACAAACGAAACTTTTTGCGGCACAAACCAGCACAAACGTAGCACAAACGAATACCGTAATACAATTTAGATTTCGTTGATGGGGCGGGGCCAGTGAAATGGTCGTTCTCTATTGAAATAGTGGATAATTCGTTATATCGAGGGAACCAGAATGGCACAAACGAAACTTTTTGCGGCACAAACCGACATTTACATGGGACTAAAGATTTAAGTATTTCATTTCGTGACATGTAATTATTTGCGATTTTTATAAGTGATTTTCTTTATTTGACTTTGAAATTAAAAAATTCGTTATAACGAGAGAACGGAAGTGGCACAAACGAAACTTTTTGCGGCACAAACCAGCACAAACGTAGCACAAACGAATGCCGTAATATAATTTAGATTTCGTTGATGGGGCGGGGCCACTGAAATGGTCGTTCTGTGTTGAAATAGTGGAAAATTCGTTATATCGAGGGAACCAGAATGGCACAAACGAAACTTTTTGCGGCACAAACCGACATTTACATGGGACTAAAGATTTAAGTATTTCATTTCGTGACATGTAATTATTTGCGATTTTTATAAGTGATTTTCTTTATTTGACTTTGAAATTAAAAAATTCGTTATAACGAGAGAACGGAAGTGGCACAAACGAAATTTTTTGCGGCACAAACCAGCACAAACGTAGCACAAACGAATGCCGTAATATAATTTAGATTTCGTTGACGGGGCGGGGCCACTGAAATGGTCGTTCTGTGTTGAAATAGTGGAAAATTCGTTATATCGAGGGAACCAGAATGGCACAAACGAAACTTTTTGCGGCACAAACCGACATTTACATGGGACTAAAGATTTACGTATTTCATTTCGTGACATGTAGTTATTTACGATTTTTATAAGTGATTTTCTTTATTTGACTTTGCATTATAAAAATTCGTTATATCGCGAGAACGGAAGTAGCACAAACGAAACTTTTTGCGGCACAAACCTGCACAAACGTAGCACAAACGAATGCCGTAATACAATTTAGATTTCGTTGATGGGGCGGGGCCACCGAAATGGTCGTTCTGTGTTGAAATAGTGGAAAATTCGTTATATCGAGGGAACCAGAATGGCACAAACGAAACTTTTTGCGGCACAAACCGACGTTTACATGGGACGAAAGATTTACGTATTTCATTTCCTGACATGTAGTTACTTACGATTTCCGTAAGGGATTTTCTTTATTTGACCTTGAATTATAAAAATTCCTTATAACGAGAGAACGGAAGTGGCACAAACGAAACTTTTTACGGCACAAACCAGCACAAACGTAGCACAAACGAATACCGTAATACAATTTAGATTTCGTTGATGGGGCGGGGCCAGTGAAATGGTCGTTCTCTGTTGAAATAGTGGAAAATTCGTTATATCGAGGGAACCAGAATGGCACAAACGAAACTTTTTGCGGCACAAACCGACATTTACATGGGACTAAAGATTTACGTATTTCATTTCGTGACATGTAGTTATTTACGATTTTTATAAGTGATTTTCATTATTTGACTTTGCATTATAAAAATTCGTTATATCGAGAGAACGGAAGTAGCACAAACGAAACTTTTTGCGGCACAAACCAGCACAAACGTAGCACAAACGAATGCCGTAATACAATTTAGATTTCGTTGATGGGGCGGGGCCACCGAAATGGTCGTTCTGTGTTGAAATAGTGGAAAATTCGTTATATCGAGGGAACCAGAATGGCACAAAGGAAACTTTTTGCGGCACAAACCGACGTTTACATGGGACGGAAGATTTACGTATTTCATTTCCTGACATGTAGTTATTTACGATTTCCGTAAGGGATTTTCTTTAGTTGACCTTGAATTATAAAAATTCCTTATAACGAGAGAACGGAAGTGGCACAAACGAAACTTTTTGCGGCACAAACCAGCACAAACGTAGCACAAACGAATACCGTAATACAATTTAGATTTCGTTGATGGGGCGGGGCCAGTGAAATGGTCGTTCTCTATTGAAATAGTGGAAAATTCGTTATATCGAGGGAACCAGAATGGCACAAACGAAACTTTTTGTGGCACTAACCGACATTTATATGGGACTAAAGATTTACGTATTTTATTTCGTGACATGTAGTTATTTACGATTTCCGTAAGGGATTTTCTTTAGTTGACCTTGAATTATAAAAATTCCTTATAACGAGAGAACGGAAGTGGCACAAACGAAACTTTTTGCGGCACAAACCAGCACAAACGTAGCACAAACGAATACCGTAATACAATTTAGATTTCGTTGATGGGGCGGGGCCAGTGAAATGGTCGTTCTCTATTGAAATAGTGGAAAATTCGTTATATCGAGGGAACCAGAATGGCACAAACGAAACTTTTTGCGGCACAAACCGACATTTACATGGGACTAAAGATTTAAGTATTTCATTTCGTGACATGTAATTATTTGCGATTTTTATAAGTGATTTTCTTTATTTGACTTTGAAATTAAAAAATTCGTTATAACGAGAGAACGGAAGTGGCACAAACGAAATTTTTTGCGGCACAAACCAGCACAAACGTAGCACAAACGAATGCCGTAATATAATTTAGATTTCGTTGATGGGGCGGGGCCACTGAAATGGTCGTTCTGTGTTGAAATAGTGGAAAATTCGTTATATCGAGGGAACCAGAATGGCACAAACGAAACTTTTTGCGGCACAAACCGACATTTACATGGGACTAAAGATTTACGTATTTCATTTCGTGACATGTAGTTATTTACGATTTTTATAAGTGATTTTCTTTATTTGACTTTGCATTATAAAAATTCGTTATATCGCGAGAACGGAAGTAGCACAAACGAAACTTTTTGCGGCACAAACCTGCACAAACGTAGCACAAACGAATGCCGTAATACAATTTAGATTTCGTTGATGGGGTGGGGCCACCGAAATGGTCGTTCTGTGTTGAAATAGTGGAAAATTCGTTATATCGAGGGAACCAGAATGGCACAAACGAAACTTTTTGCGGCACAAACCGACATTTACATGGGACTAAAGATTTAAGTATTTCATTTCGTGACATGTAATTATTTGCGATTTTTATAAGTGATTTTCTTTATTTGACTTTGCATTATAAAAATTCGTTATATCGCGAGAACGGAAGTAGCACAAACGAAACTTTTTGCGGCACAAACCAGCACAAACGTAGCACAAACGAATGCCGTAATATAATTTAGATTTCGTTGATGGGGCGGGGCCACTGAAATGGTCGTTCTGTGTTGAAATAGTGGAAAATTCGTTATATCGAGGGAACCAGAATGGCACAAACGAAACTTTTTGCGGCACAAACCGACATTTACATGGGACTAAAGATTTACGTATTTTATTTCGTGACATGTAGTTATTTACGATTTCCGTAAGGGATTTTCTTTAGTTGACCTTGAATTATAAAAATTCCTTATAACGAGAGAACGGAAGTGGCACAAACGAAACTTTTTGCGGCACAAACCAGCACAAACGTAGCACAAACGAATACCGTAATACAATTTAGATTTCGTTGATGGGGCGGGGCCAGTGAAATGGTCGTTCTCTATTGAAATAGTGGAAAATTCGTTATATCGAGGGAACCAGAATGGCACAAACGAAACTTTTTGCGGCACAAACCGACATTTACATGGGACTAAAGATTTAAGTATTTCATTTCGTGACATGTAATTATTTGCGATTTTTATAAGTGATTTTCTTTATTTGACTTTGAAATTAAAAAATTCGTTATAACGAGAGAACGGAAGTGGCACAAACGAAACTTTTTGCGGCACAAACCAGCACAAACGTAGCACAAACGAATGCCGTAATATAATTTAGATTTCGTTGATGGGGCGGGGCCACTGAAATGGTCGTTCTGTGTTGAAATAGTGGAAAATTCGTTATATCGAGGGAACCAGAATGGCACAAACGAAACTTTTTGCGGCACAAACCGACATTTACATGGGACTAAAGATTTAAGTATTTCATTTCGTGACATGTAATTATTTGCGATTTTTATAAGTGATTTTCTTTATTTGACTTTGAAATTAAAAAATTCGTTATAACGAGAGAACGGAAGTGGCACAAACGAAATTTTTTGCGGCACAAACCAGCACAAACGTAGCACAAACGAATGCCGTAATATAATTTAGATTTCGTTGACGGGGCGGGGCCACTGAAATGGTCGTTCTGTGTTGAAATAGTGGAAAATTCGTTATATCGAGGGAACCAGAATGGCACAAACGAAACTTTTTGCGGCACAAACCGACATTTACATGGGACTAAAGATTTACGTATTTCATTTCGTGACATGTAGTTATTTACGATTTTTATAAGTGATTTTCTTTATTTGACTTTGCATTATAAAAATTCGTTATATCGCGAGAACGGAAGTAGCACAAACGAAACTTTTTGCGGCACAAACCTGCACAAACGTAGCACAAACGAATGCCGTAATACAATTTAGATTTCGTTGATGGGGCGGGGCCACCGAAATGGTCGTTCTGTGTTGAAATAGTGGAAAATTCGTTATATCGAGGGAACCAGAATGGCACAAACGAAACTTTTTGCGGCACAAACCGACGTTTACATGGGACGAAAGATTTACGTATTTCATTTCCTGACATGTAGTTACTTACGATTTCCGTAAGGGATTTTCTTTATTTGACCTTGAATTATAAAAATTCCTTATAACGAGAGAACGGAAGTGGCACAAACGAAACTTTTTACGGCACAAACCAGCACAAACGTAGCACAAACGAATACCGTAATACAATTTAGATTTCGTTGATGGGGCGGGGCCAGTGAAATGGTCGTTCTCTGTTGAAATAGTGGAAAATTCGTTATATCGAGGGAACCAGAATGGCACAAACGAAACTTTTTGCGGCACAAACCGACATTTACATGGGACTAAAGATTTACGTATTTCATTTCGTGACATGTAGTTATTTACGATTTTTATAAGTGATTTTCATTATTTGACTTTGCATTATAAAAATTCGTTATATCGAGAGAACGGAAGTAGCACAAACGAAACTTTTTGCGGCACAAACCAGCACAAACGTAGCACAAACGAATGCCGTAATACAATTTAGATTTCGTTGATGGGGCGGGGCCACCGAAATGGTCGTTCTGTGTTGAAATAGTGGAAAATTCGTTATATCGAGGGAACCAGAATGGCACAAAGGAAACTTTTTGCGGCACAAACCGACGTTTACATGGGACGGAAGATTTACGTATTTCATTTCCTGACATGTAGTTATTTACGATTTCCGTAAGGGATTTTCTTTAGTTGACCTTGAATTATAAAAATTCCTTATAACGAGAGAACGGAAGTGGCACAAACGAAACTTTTTGCGGCACAAACCAGCACAAACGTAGCACAAACGAATACCGTAATACAATTTAGATTTCGTTGATGGGGCGGGGCCAGTGAAATGGTCGTTCTCTATTGAAATAGTGGAAAATTCGTTATATCGAGGGAACCAGAATGGCACAAACGAAACTTTTTGTGGCACTAACCGACATTTATATGGGACTAAAGATTTACGTATTTTATTTCGTGACATGTAGTTATTTACGATTTCCGTAAGGGATTTTCTTTAGTTGACCTTGAATTATAAAAATTCCTTATAACGAGAGAACGGAAGTGGCACAAACGAAACTTTTTGCGGCACAAACCAGCACAAACGTAGCACAAACGAATACCGTAATACAATTTAGATTTCGTTGATGGGGCGGGGCCAGTGAAATGGTCGTTCTCTATTGAAATAGTGGAAAATTCGTTATATCGAGGGAACCAGAATGGCACAAACGAAACTTTTTGCGGCACAAACCGACATTTACATGGGACTAAAGATTTAAGTATTTCATTTCGTGACATGTAATTATTTGCGATTTTTATAAGTGATTTTCTTTATTTGACTTTGAAATTAAAAAATTCGTTATAACGAGAGAACGGAAGTGGCACAAACGAAATTTTTTGCGGCACAAACCAGCACAAACGTAGCACAAACGAATGCCGTAATATAATTTAGATTTCGTTGATGGGGCGGGGCCACTGAAATGGTCGTTCTGTGTTGAAATAGTGGAAAATTCGTTATATCGAGGGAACCAGAATGGCACAAACGAAACTTTTTGCGGCACAAACCGACATTTACATGGGACTAAAGATTTACGTATTTCATTTCGTGACATGTAGTTATTTACGATTTTTATAAGTGATTTTCTTTATTTGACTTTGCATTATAAAAATTCGTTATATCGCGAGAACGGAAGTAGCACAAACGAAACTTTTTGCGGCACAAACCTGCACAAACGTAGCACAAACGAATGCCGTAATACAATTTAGATTTCGTTGATGGGGTGGGGCCACCGAAATGGTCGTTCTGTGTTGAAATAGTGGAAAATTCGTTATATCGAGGGAACCAGAATGGCACAAACGAAACTTTTTGCGGCACAAACCGACGTTTACATGGGACGAAAGATTTACGTATTTCATTTCCTGACATGTAGTTACTTACGATTTCCGTAAGGGATTTTCTTTATTTGACCTTGAATTATAAAAATTCCTTATAACGAGAGAACGGAAGTGGCACAAACGAAACTTTTTGCGGCACAAACCAGCACAAACGTAGCACAAACGAATACCGTAATACAATTTAGATTTCGTTGATGGGGCGGGGCCAGTGAAATGGTCGTTCTCTATTGAAATAGTGGATAATTCGTTATATCGAGGGAACCAGAATGGCACAAACGAAACTTTTTCCGGCACAAACCGACATTTACATGGGACTAAAGATTTAAGTATTTCATTTCGTGACATGTAATTATTTGCGATTTTTATAAGTGATTTTCTTTATTTGACTTTGAAATTAAAAAATTCGTTATAACGAGAGAACGGAAGTGGCACAAACGAAACTTTTTGCGGCACAAACCAGCACAAACGTAGCACAAACGAATGCCGTAATATAATTTAGATTTCGTTGATGGGGCGGGGCCACTGAAATGGTCGTTCTGTGTTGAAATAGTGGAAAATTCGTTATATCGAGGGAACCAGAATGGCACAAACGAAACTTTTTGCGGCACAAACCGACATTTACATGGGACTAAAGATTTACGTATTTCATTTCGTGACATGTAGTTATTTACGATTTTTATAAGTGATTTTCTTTATTTGACTTTGCATTATAAAAATTCGTTATATCGCGAGAACGGAAGTAGCACAAACGAAACTTTTTGCGGCACAAACCTGCACAAACGTAGCACAAACGAATGCCGTAATACAATTTAGATTTCGTTGATGGGGCGGGGCCACCGAAATGGTCGTTCTGTGTTGAAATAGTGGAAAATTCGTTATATCGAGGGAACCAGAATGGCACAAACGAAACTTTTTGCGGCACAAACCGACGTTTACATGGGACGAAAGATTTACGTATTTCATTTCCTGACATGTAGTTACTTACGATTTCCGTAAGGGATTTTCTGTATTTGACCTCGAATTATAAAAATTCCTTATAACGAGAGAACGGAAGTGGCACAAACGAAACTTTTTGCGGCACAAACCAGCACAAACGTAGCACAAACGAATACCGTAATACAATTTAGATTTCGTTGATGGGGCGGGGCCAGTGAAATGGTCGTTCTCTATTGAAATAGTGGATAATTCGTTATATCGAGGGAACCAGAATGGCACAAACGAAACTTTTTGCGGCACAAACCGACATTTACATGGGACTAAAGATTTAAGTATTTCATTTCGTGACATGTAATTATTTGCGATTTTTATAAGTGATTTTCTTTATTTGACTTTGAAATTAAAAAATTCGTTATAACGAGAGAACGGAAGTGGCACAAACGAAACTTTTTGCGGCACAAACCAGCACAAACGTAGCACAAACGAATGCCGTAATATAATTTAGATTTCGTTGATGGGGCGGGGCCACTGAAATGGTCGTTCTGTGTTGAAATAGTGGAAAATTCGTTATATCGAGGGAACCAGAATGGCACAAACGAAACTTTTTGCGGCACAAACCGACATTTACATGGGACTAAAGATTTAAGTATTTCATTTCGTGACATGTAATTATTTGCGATTTTTATAAGTGATTTTCTTTATTTGACTTTGAAATTAAAAAATTCGTTATAACGAGAGAACGGAAGTGGCACAAACGAAATTTTTTGCGGCACAAACCAGCACAAACGTAGCACAAACGAATGCCGTAATATAATTTAGATTTCGTTGACGGGGCGGGGCCACTGAAATGGTCGTTCTGTGTTGAAATAGTGGAAAATTCGTTATATCGAGGGAACCAGAATGGCACAAACGAAACTTTTTGCGGCACAAACCGACATTTACATGGGACTAAAGATTTACGTATTTCATTTCGTGACATGTAGTTATTTACGATTTTTATAAGTGATTTTCTTTATTTGACTTTGCATTATAAAAATTCGTTATATCGCGAGAACGGAAGTAGCACAAACGAAACTTTTTGCGGCACAAACCTGCACAAACGTAGCACAAACGAATGCCGTAATACAATTTAGATTTCGTTGATGGGGCGGGGCCACCGAAATGGTCGTTCTGTGTTGAAATAGTGGAAAATTCGTTATATCGAGGGAACCAGAATGGCACAAACGAAACTTTTTGCGGCACAAACCGACGTTTACATGGGACGAAAGATTTACGTATTTCATTTCCTGACATGTAGTTACTTACGATTTCCGTAAGGGATTTTCTTTATTTGACCTTGAATTATAAAAATTCCTTATAACGAGAGAACGGAAGTGGCACAAACGAAACTTTTTGCGGCACAAACCAGCACAAACGTAGCACAAACGAATACCGTAATACAATTTAGATTTCGTTGATGGGGCGGGGCCAGTGAAATGGTCGTTCTCTATTGAAATAGTGGATAATTCGTTATATCGAGGGAACCAGAATGGCACAAACGAAACTTTTTCCGGCACAAACCGACATTTACATGGGACTAAAGATTTAAGTATTTCATTTCGTGACATGTAATTATTTGCGATTTTTATAAGTGATTTTCTTTATTTGACTTTGAAATTAAAAAATTCGTTATAACGAGAGAACGGAAGTGGCACAAACGAAACTTTTTGCGGCACAAACCAGCACAAACGTAGCACAAACGAATGCCGTAATATAATTTAGATTTCGTTGATGGGGCGGGGCCACTGAAATGGTCGTTCTGTGTTGAAATAGTGGAAAATTCGTTATATCGAGGGAACCAGAATGGCACAAACGAAACTTTTTGCGGCACAAACCGACATTTACATGGGACTAAAGATTTACGTATTTCATTTCGTGACATGTAGTTATTTACGATTTTTATAAGTGATTTTCTTTATTTGACTTTGCATTATAAAAATTCGTTATATCGCGAGAACGGAAGTAGCACAAACGAAACTTTTTGCGGCACAAACCTGCACAAACGTAGCACAAACGAATGCCGTAATACAATTTAGATTTCGTTGATGGGGCGGGGCCACCGAAATGGTCGTTCTGTGTTGAAATAGTGGAAAATTCGTTATATCGAGGGAACCAGAATGGCACAAACGAAACTTTTTGCGGCACAAACCGACGTTTACATGGGACGAAAGATTTACGTATTTCATTTCCTGACATGTAGTTACTTACGATTTCCGTAAGGGATTTTCTTTATTTGACCTCGAATTATAAAAATTCCTTATAACGAGAGAACGGAAGTGGCACAAACGAAACTTTTTGCGGCACAAACCAGCACAAACGTAGCACAAACGA
Source organism: Maratus speciosus (assembly GCA_963932465.1). Classification (NCBI taxonomy): domain Eukaryota; kingdom Metazoa; phylum Arthropoda; class Arachnida; order Araneae; family Salticidae; genus Maratus; species Maratus speciosus. Next base: position 460,496,420 of record OZ010799.1, on the reverse strand, counting down.
ATACCGTAATACAATTTAGATTTCGTTGATGGGGCGGGGCCAGTGAAATGGTCGTTCTCTATTGAAATAGTGGATAATTCGTTATATCGAGGGAACCAGAATGGCACAAACGAAACTTTTTCCGGCACAAACCGACATTTACATGGGACTAAAGATTTAAGTATTTCATTTCGTGACATGTAATTATTTGCGATTTTTATAAGTGATTTTCTTTATTTGACTTTGAAATTAAAAAATTCGTTATAACGAGAGAACGGAAGTGGCACAAACGAAACTTTTTGCGGCACAAACCAGCACAAACGTAGCACAAACGAATGCCGTAATATAATTTAGATTTCGTTGATGGGGCGGGGCCACTGAAATGGTCGTTCTGTGTTGAAATAGTGGAAAATTCGTTATATCGAGGGAACCAGAATGGCACAAACGAAACTTTTTGCGGCACAAACCGACATTTACATGGGACTAAAGATTTACGTATTTCATTTCGTGACATGTAGTTATTTACGATTTTTATAAGTGATTTTCTTTATTTGACTTTGCATTATAAAAATTCGTTATATCGCGAGAACGGAAGTAGCACAAACGAAACTTTTTGCGGCACAAACCTGCACAAACGTAGCACAAACGAATGCCGTAATACAATTTAGATTTCGTTGATGGGGCGGGGCCACCGAAATGGTCGTTCTGTGTTGAAATAGTGGAAAATTCGTTATATCGAGGGAACCAGAATGGCACAAACGAAACTTTTTGCGGCACAAACCGACGTTTACATGGGACGAAAGATTTACGTATTTCATTTCCTGACATGTAGTTACTTACGATTTCCGTAAGGGATTTTCTTTATTTGACCTCGAATTATAAAAATTCCTTATAACGAGAGAACGGAAGTGGCACAAACGAAACTTTTTGCGGCACAAACCAGCACAAACGTAGCACAAACGAATACCGTAATACAATTTAGATTTCGTTGATGGGGCGGGGCCAGTGAAATGGTCGTTCTCTATTGAAATAGTGGATAATTCGTTATATCGAGGGAACCAGAATGGCACAAACGAAACTTTTTGCGGCACAAACCGACATTTACATGGGACTAAAGATTTAAGTATTTCATTTCGTGACATGTAATTATTTGCGATTTTTATAAGTGATTTTCTTTATTTGACTTTGAAATTAAAAAATTCGTTATAACGAGAGAACGGAAGTGGCAAAAACGAAACTTTTTGCGGCACAAACCAGCACAAACGTAGCACAAACGAATGCCGTAATATAATTTAGATTTCGTTGATGGGGCGGGGCCACTGAAATGGTCGTTCTGTGTTGAAATAGTGGAAAATTCGTTATATCGAGGGAACCAGAATGGCACAAACGAAACTTTTTGCGGCACAAACCGACATTTACATGGGACTAAAGATTTAAGTATTTCATTTCGTGACATGTAATTATTTGCGATTTTTATAAGTGATTTTCTTTATTTGACTTTGAAATTAAAAAATTCGTTATAACGAGAGAACGGAAGTGGCACAAACGAAATTTTTTGCGGCACAAACCAGCACAAACGTAGCACAAACGAATGCCGTAATATAATTTAGATTTCGTTGACGGGGCGGGGCCACTGAAATGGTCGTTCTGTGTTGAAATAGTGGAAAATTCGTTATATCGAGGGAACCAGAATGGCACAAACGAAACTTTTTGCGGCACAAACCGACATTTACATGGGACTAAAGATTTACGTATTTCATTTCGTGACATGTAGTTATTTACGATTTTTATAAGTGATTTTCTTTATTTGACTTTGCATTATAAAAATTCGTTATATCGCGAGAACGGAAGTAGCACAAACGAAACTTTTTGCGGCACAAACCTGCACAAACGTAGCACAAACGAATGCCGTAATACAATTTAGATTTCGTTGATGGGGCGGGGCCACCGAAATGGTCGTTCTGTGTTGAAATAGTGGAAAATTCGTTATATCGAGGGAACCAGAATGGCACAAACGAAACTTTTTGCGGCACAAACCGACGTTTACATGGGACGAAAGATTTACGTATTTCATTTCCTGACATGTAGTTACTTACGATTTCCGTAAGGGATTTTCTTTATTTGACCTTGAATTATAAAAATTCCTTATAACGAGAGAACGGAAGTGGCACAAACGAAACTTTTTACGGCACAAACCAGCACAAACGTAGCACAAACGAATACCGTAATACAATTTAGATTTCGTTGATGGGGCGGGGCCAGTGAAATGGTCGTTCTCTGTTGAAATAGTGGAAAATTCGTTATATCGAGGGAACCAGAATGGCACAAACGAAACTTTTTGCGGCACAAACCGACATTTACATGGGACTAAAGATTTACGTATTTCATTTCGTGACATGTAGTTATTTACGATTTTTATAAGTGATTTTCATTATTTGACTTTGCATTATAAAAATTCGTTATATCGAGAGAACGGAAGTAGCACAAACGAAACTTTTTGCGGCACAAACCAGCACAAACGTAGCACAAACGAATGCCGTAATACAATTTAGATTTCGTTGATGGGGCGGGGCCACCGAAATGGTCGTTCTGTGTTGAAATAGTGGAAAATTCGTTATATCGAGGGAACCAGAATGGCACAAAGGAAACTTTTTGCGGCACAAACCGACGTTTACATGGGACGGAAGATTTACGTATTTCATTTCCTGACATGTAGTTATTTACGATTTCCGTAAGGGATTTTCTTTAGTTGACCTTGAATTATAAAAATTCCTTATAACGAGAGAACGGAAGTGGCACAAACGAAACTTTTTGCGGCACAAACCAGCACAAACGTAGCACAAACGAATACCGTAATACAATTTAGATTTCGTTGATGGGGCGGGGCCAGTGAAATGGTCGTTCTCTATTGAAATAGTGGAAAATTCGTTATATCGAGGGAACCAGAATGGCACAAACGAAACTTTTTGTGGCACTAACCGACATTTATATGGGACTAAAGATTTACGTATTTTATTTCGTGACATGTAGTTATTTACGATTTCCGTAAGGGATTTTCTTTAGTTGACCTTGAATTATAAAAATTCCTTATAACGAGAGAACGGAAGTGGCACAAACGAAACTTTTTGCGGCACAAACCAGCACAAACGTAGCACAAACGAATACCGTAATACAATTTAGATTTCGTTGATGGGGCGGGGCCAGTGAAATGGTCGTTCTCTATTGAAATAGTGGAAAATTCGTTATATCGAGGGAACCAGAATGGCACAAACGAAACTTTTTGCGGCACAAACCGACATTTACATGGGACTAAAGATTTAAGTATTTCATTTCGTGACATGTAATTATTTGCGATTTTTATAAGTGATTTTCTTTATTTGACTTTGAAATTAAAAAATTCGTTATAACGAGAGAACGGAAGTGGCACAAACGAAATTTTTTGCGGCACAAACCAGCACAAACGTAGCACAAACGAATGCCGTAATATAATTTAGATTTCGTTGATGGGGCGGGGCCACTGAAATGGTCGTTCTGTGTTGAAATAGTGGAAAATTCGTTATATCGAGGGAACCAGAATGGCACAAACGAAACTTTTTGCGGCACAAACCGACATTTACATGGGACTAAAGATTTACGTATTTCATTTCGTGACATGTAGTTATTTACGATTTTTATAAGTGATTTTCTTTATTTGACTTTGCATTATAAAAATTCGTTATATCGCGAGAACGGAAGTAGCACAAACGAAACTTTTTGCGGCACAAACCTGCACAAACGTAGCACAAACGAATGCCGTAATACAATTTAGATTTCGTTGATGGGGTGGGGCCACCGAAATGGTCGTTCTGTGTTGAAATAGTGGAAAATTCGTTATATCGAGGGAACCAGAATGGCACAAACGAAACTTTTTGCGGCACAAACCGACGTTTACATGGGACGAAAGATTTACGTATTTCATTTCCTGACATGTAGTTACTTACGATTTCCGTAAGGGATTTTCTTTATTTCACCTTGAATTATAAAAATTCCTTATAACGAGAGAACGGAAGTGGCACAAACGAAACTTTTTGCGGCACAAACCAGCACAAACGTAGCACAAACGAATACCGTAATACAATTTAGATTTCGTTGATGGGGCGGGGCCAGTGAAATGGTCGTTCTCTATTGAAATAGTGGATAATTCGTTATATCGAGGGAACCAGAATGGCACAAACGAAACTTTTTCCGGCACAAACCGACATTTACATGGGACTAAAGATTTAAGTATTTCATTTCGTGACATGTAATTATTTGCGATTTTTATAAGTGATTTTCTTTATTTGACTTTGAAATTAAAAAATTCGTTATAACGAGAGAACGGAAGTGGCACAAACGAAACTTTTTGCGGCACAAACCAGCACAAACGTAGCACAAACGAATGCCGTAATATAATTTAGATTTCGTTGATGGGGCGGGGCCACTGAAATGGTCGTTCTGTGTTGAAATAGTGGAAAATTCGTTATATCGAGGGAACCAGAATGGCACAAACGAAACTTTTTGCGGCACAAACCGACATTTACATGGGACTAAAGATTTACGTATTTCATTTCGTGACATGTAGTTATTTACGATTTTTATAAGTGATTTTCTTTATTTGACTTTGCATTATAAAAATTCGTTATATCGCGAGAACGGAAGTAGCACAAACGAAACTTTTTGCGGCACAAACCTGCACAAACGTAGCACAAACGAATGCCGTAATACAATTTAGATTTCGTTGATGGGGCGGGGCCACCGAAATGGTCGTTCTGTGTTGAAATAGTGGAAAATTCGTTATATCGAGGGAACCAGAATGGCACAAACGAAACTTTTTGCGGCACAAACCGACGTTTACATGGGACGAAAGATTTACGTATTTCATTTCCTGACATGTAGTTACTTACGATTTCCGTAAGGGATTTTCTGTATTTGACCTCGAATTATAAAAATTCCTTATAACGAGAGAACGGAAGTGGCACAAACGAAACTTTTTGCGGCACAAACCAGCACAAACGTAGCACAAACGAATACCGTAATACAATTTAGATTTCGTTGATGGGGCGGGGCCAGTGAAATGGTCGTTCTCTATTGAAATAGTGGATAATTCGTTATATCGAGGGAACCAGAATGGCACAAACGAAACTTTTTGCGGCACAAACCGACATTTACATGGGACTAAAGATTTAAGTATTTCATTTCGTGACATGTAATTATTTGCGATTTTTATAAGTGATTTTCTTTATTTGACTTTGAAATTAAAAAATTCGTTATAACGAGAGAACGGAAGTGGCACAAACGAAACTTTTTGCGGCACAAACCAGCACAAACGTAGCACAAACGAATGCCGTAATATAATTTAGATTTCGTTGATGGGGCGGGGCCACTGAAATGGTCGTTCTGTGTTGAAATAGTGGAAAATTCGTTATATCGAGGGAACCAGAATGGCACAAACGAAACTTTTTGCGGCACAAACCGACATTTACATGGGACTAAAGATTTAAGTATTTCATTTCGTGACATGTAATTATTTGCGATTTTTATAAGTGATTTTCTTTATTTGACTTTGAAATTAAAAAATTCGTTATAACGAGAGAACGGAAGTGGCACAAACGAAATTTTTTGCGGCACAAACCAGCACAAACGTAGCACAAACGAATGCCGTAATATAATTTAGATTTCGTTGACGGGGCGGGGCCACTGAAATGGTCGTTCTGTGTTGAAATAGTGGAAAATTCGTTATATCGAGGGAACCAGAATGGCACAAACGAAACTTTTTGCGGCACAAACCGACATTTACATGGGACTAAAGATTTACGTATTTCATTTCGTGACATGTAGTTATTTACGATTTTTATAAGTGATTTTCTTTATTTGACTTTGCATTATAAAAATTCGTTATATCGCGAGAACGGAAGTAGCACAAACGAAACTTTTTGCGGCACAAACCTGCACAAACGTAGCACAAACGAATGCCGTAATACAATTTAGATTTCGTTGATGGGGCGGGGCCACCGAAATGGTCGTTCTGTGTTGAAATAGTGGAAAATTCGTTATATCGAGGGAACCAGAATGGCACAAACGAAACTTTTTGCGGCACAAACCGACGTTTACATGGGACGAAAGATTTACGTATTTCATTTCCTGACATGTAGTTACTTACGATTTCCGTAAGGGATTTTCTTTATTTGACCTTGAATTATAAAAATTCCTTATAACGAGAGAACGGAAGTGGCACAAACGAAACTTTTTACGGCACAAACCAGCACAAACGTAGCACAAACGAATACCGTAATACAATTTAGATTTCGTTGATGGGGCGGGGCCAGTGAAATGGTCGTTCTCTGTTGAAATAGTGGATAATTCGTTATATCGAGGGAACCAGAATGGCACAAACGAAACTTTTTCCGGCACAAACCGACATTTACATGGGACTAAAGATTTAAGTATTTCATTTCGTGACATGTAATTATTTGCGATTTTTATAAGTGATTTTCTTTATTTGACTTTGAAATTAAAAAATTCGTTATAACGAGAGAACGGAAGTGGCACAAACGAAACTTTTTGCGGCACAAACCAGCACAAACGTAGCACAAACGAATGCCGTAATATAATTTAGATTTCGTTGATGGGGCGGGGCCACTGAAATGGTCGTTCTGTGTTGAAATAGTGGAAAATTCGTTATATCGAGGGAACCAGAATGGCACAAACGAAACTTTTTGCGGCACAAACCGACATTTACATGGGACTAAAGATTTACGTATTTCATTTCGTGACATGTAGTTATTTACGATTTTTATAAGTGATTTTCATTATTTGACTTTGCATTATAAAAATTCGTTATATCGAGAGAACGGAAGTAGCACAAACGAAACTTTTTGCGGCACAAACCAGCACAAACGTAGCACAAACGAATGCCGTAATACAATTTAGATTTCGTTGATGGGGCGGGGCCACCGAAATGGTCGTTCTGTGTTGAAATAGTGGAAAATTCGTTATATCGAGGGAACCAGAATGGCACAAAGGAAACTTTTTGCGGCACAAACCGACGTTTACATGGGACGGAAGATTTACGTATTTCATTTCCTGACATGTAGTTATTTACGATTTCCGTAAGGGATTTTCTTTAGTTGACCTTGAATTATAAAAATTCCTTATAACGAGAGAACGGAAGTGGCACAAACGAAACTTTTTGCGGCACAAACCAGCACAAACGTAGCACAAACGAATACCGTAATACAATTTAGATTTCGTTGATGGGGCGGGGCCAGTGAAATGGTCGTTCTCTATTGAAATAGTGGAAAATTCGTTATATCGAGGGAACCAGAATGGCACAAACGAAACTTTTTGTGGCACTAACCGACATTTATATGGGACTAAAGATTTACGTATTTTATTTCGTGACATGTAGTTATTTACGATTTCCGTAAGGGATTTTCTTTAGTTGACCTTGAATTATAAAAATTCCTTATAACGAGAGAACGGAAGTGGCACAAACGAAACTTTTTGCGGCACAAACCAGCACAAACGTAGCACAAACGAATACCGTAATACAATTTAGATTTCGTTGATGGGGCGGGGCCAGTGAAATGGTCGTTCTCTATTGAAATAGTGGAAAATTCGTTATATCGAGGGAACCAGAATGGCACAAACGAAACTTTTTGCGGCACAAACCGACATTTACATGGGACTAAAGATTTAAGTATTTCATTTCGTGACATGTAATTATTTGCGATTTTTATAAGTGATTTTCTTTATTTGACTTTGAAATTAAAAAATTCGTTATAACGAGAGAACGGAAGTGGCACAAACGAAATTTTTTGCGGCACAAACCAGCACAAACGTAGCACAAACGAATGCCGTAATATAATTTAGATTTCGTTGATGGGGCGGGGCCACTGAAATGGTCGTTCTGTGTTGAAATAGTGGAAAATTCGTTATATCGAGGGAACCAGAATGGCACAAACGAAACTTTTTGCGGCACAAACCGACATTTACATGGGACTAAAGATTTACGTATTTCATTTCGTGACATGTAGTTATTTACGATTTTTATAAGTGATTTTCTTTATTTGACTTTGCATTATAAAAATTCGTTATATCGCGAGAACGGAAGTAGCACAAACGAAACTTTTTGCGGCACAAACCTGCACAAACGTAGCACAAACGAATGCCGTAATACAATTTAGATTTCGTTGATGGGGTGGGGCCACCGAAATGGTCGTTCTGTGTTGAAATAGTGGAAAATTCGTTATATCGAGGGAACCAGAATGGCACAAACGAAACTTTTTGCGGCACAAACCGACGTTTACATGGGACGAAAGATTTACGTATTTCATTTCCTGACATGTAGTTACTTACGATTTCCGTAAGGGATTTTCTTTATTTGACCTTGAATTATAAAAATTCCTTATAACGAGAGAACGGAAGTGGCACAAACGAAACTTTTTGCGGCACAAACCAGCACAAACGTAGCACAAACGAATACCGTAATACAATTTAGATTTCGTTGATGGGGCGGGGCCAGTGAAATGGTCGTTCTCTATTGAAATAGTGGATAATTCGTTATATCGAGGGAACCAGAATGGCACAAACGAAACTTTTTCCGGCACAAACCGACATTTACATGGGACTAAAGATTTAAGTATTTCATTTCGTGACATGTAATTATTTGCGATTTTTATAAGTGATTTTCTTTATTTGACTTTGAAATTAAAAAATTCGTTATAACGAGAGAACGGAAGTGGCACAAACGAAACTTTTTGCGGCACAAACCAGCACAAACGTAGCACAAACGAAATCCGTAATATAATTTAGATTTCGTTGATGGGGCGGGGCCACTGAAATGGTCGTTCTGTGTTGAAATAGTGGAAAATTCGTTATATCGAGGGAACCAGAATGGCACAAACGAAACTTTTTGCGGCACAAACCGACATTTACATGGGACTAAAGATTTACGTATTTCATTTCGTGACATGTAGTTATTTACGATTTTTATAAGTGATTTTCTTTATTTGACTTTGCATTATAAAAATTCGTTATATCGCGAGAACGGAAGTAGCACAAACGAAACTTTTTGCGGCACAAACCTGCACAAACGTAGCACAAACGAATGCCGTAATACAATTTAGATTTCGTTGATGGGGCGGGGCCACCGAAATGGTCGTTCTGTGTTGAAATAGTGGAAAATTCGTTATATCGAGGGAACCAGAATGGCACAAACGAAACTTTTTGCGGCACAAACCGACGTTTACATGGGACGAAAGATTTACGTATTTCATTTCCTGACATGTAGTTACTTACGATTTCCGTAAGGGATTTTCTTTATTTGACCTTGAATTATAAAAATTCCTTATAACGAGAGAACGGAAGTGGCACAAACGAAACTTTTTGCGGCACAAACCAGCACAAACGTAGCACAAACGAATACCGTAATACAATTTAGATTTCGTTGATGGGGCGGGGCCAGTGAAATGGTCGTTCTCTATTGAAATAGTGGATAATTCGTTATATCGAGGGAACCAGAATGGCACAAACGAAACTTTTTGCGGCACAAACCGACATTTACATGGGACTAAAGATTTAAGTATTTCATTTCGTGACATGTAATTATTTGCGATTTTTATAAGTGATTTTCTTTATTTGACTTTGAAATTAAAAAATTCGTTATAACGAGAGAACGGAAGTGGCACAAACGAAACTTTTTGCGGCACAAACCAGCACAAACATAGCACAAACGAATGCCGTAATATAATTTAGATTTCGTTGATGGGGCGGGGCCACTGAAATGGTCGTTCTGTGTTGAAATAGTGGAAAATTCGTTATATCGAGGGAACCAGAATGGCACAAACGAAACTTTTTGCGGCACAAACCGACATTTACATGGGACTAAAGATTTACGTATTTCATTTCGTGACATGTAGTTATTTACGATTTTTATAAGTGATTTTCTTTATTTGACTTTGCATTATAAAAATTCATTATATCGAGAGAACGGAAGTAGCACAAACGAAACTTTTTGCGGCACAAACCAGCACAAACGTAGCACAAACGAATGCCGTAATACAATTTAGATTTCGTTGATGGGGCGGGGCCACCGAAATGGTCGTTCTGTGTTGAAATAGTGGAAAATTCGTTATATCGAGGGAACCAGAATGGCACAAACGAAACTTTTTGCGGCACTAACCGACATTTACATGGGACTAAAGATTTAAGTATTTCATATCGTGACATGTAATTATTTGCGATTTTTATAAGTGATTTTCTTTATTTGACCTTGAAATTGAAAAAATCGTTATAACGAGAGAACGGAAGTGGCACAAACGAAACTTTTTGCGGCACAAACCAGCACAAACGTAGCACAAACGAATGCCGTAATACAATTTAGATTTCGTTGATGGGGCGGGGCCACTGAAATGGTCGTTCTGTGTTGAAATAGTGGAAAATTCGTTATATCGAGGGAACCAGAATGGCACAAACGAAACTTTTTGCGGCACAAACCGACATTTACATGGGACTAAAGATTTAAGTATTTCATATCGTGACATGTAATTATTTGCGATTTTTATAAGTGATTTTCTTTATTTGACCTTGAAATTGAAAAATTCGTTATAACGAGAGAACGGAAGTGGCACAAACGAAACTTTTTGCGGCACAAACCAGCACAAACGTAGCACAAACGAATGCCGTAATACAATTTAGATTTCGTTGATGGGGCGGGGCCACTGAAATGGTCGTTCTGTGTTGAAATAGTGGAAAATTCGTTATATCGAGGGAACCAGAATGGCACAAACGAAACTTTTTGCGGCACAAACCGACATTTACATGGGACTAAAGATTTACATATTTCATTTCGTGACATGTAGTTATTTACGATTTTTATAAGTGATTTTCTTTATTTGACCTTGAATTATAATAATTCGTTATAATGAGAGAACGGAAGTGGCACAAACGAAACTTTTTGCGGCACAAACCAGCACAAACGTAGCACAAACGAATGCCGTAATATAATTTAGATTTCGTTGATGGGGCGGGGCCACTGAAATGGTCGTTCTGTGTTGAAATAGTGGAAAATTCGTTATATCGAGGGAACCAGAATGGCACAAACGAAACTTTTTGCGGCACAAACCGACATTTACATGGGACTAAAGATTTACGTATTTCATTTCGTGACATGTAGTTATTTACGATTTTTATAAGTGATTTTCTTTATTTGACTTTGAAATTAAAAAATTCGTTATAACGAGAGAACGGAAGTAGCACAAACGAAACTTTTTGCGGCACAAACCAGCACAAACGTAGCACAAACGAATGCCGTAATACAATTTAGATTTCGTTGATGGGGCGGGGCCACTGAAATGGTCGTTCTGTGTTGAAATAGTGGAAAATTCGTTATATCGAGGGAACCAGAATGGCACAAACGAAACTTTTTGCGGCACAAACCGACATTTACATGGGACTAAAGATTTAAGTATTTCATATCGTGACATGTAATTATTTGCGATTTTTATAAGTGATTTTCTTTATTTGACCTTGAAATTGAAAAATTCGTTATAACGAGAGAACGGAAGTGGCACAAACGAAACTTTTTGCGGCACAAACCAGCACAAACGTAGCACAAACAAATGCCGTAATACAATTTAGATTTCGTTGATGGGGCGGGGCCACTGAAATGGTCGTTCTGTGTTGAAATAGTGGAAAATTCGTTATATCGAGGGAACCAGAATGGCACAAACGAAACTTTTTGCGGCACAAACCGACATTTACATGGGACTAAAGATTTACATATTTCATTTCGTGACATGTAGTTATTTACGATTTTTATAAGTGATTTTCTTTATTTGACCTTGAATTATAATAATTCGTTATAATGAGAGAACGGAAGTGGCACAAACGAAACTTTTTGCGGCACAAACCAGCACAAACGTAGCACAAACGAATGCCGTAATATAATTTAGATTTCGTTGATGGGGCGTGGCCACTGAAATGGTCGTTCTGTGTTGAAATAGTGGAAAATTCGTTATATCGAGGGAACCAGAATGGCACAAACGAAACTTTTTGCGGCACAAACCGACATTTACATGGGACTAAAGATTTACGTATTTCATTTCGTGACATGTAGTTATTTACGATTTTTATAAGTGATTTTCTTTATTTGACTTTGAAATTAAAAAATTCGTTATAACGAGAGAACGGAAGTAGCACAAACGAAACTTTTTGCGGCACAAACCAGCACAAACGTAGCACAAACGAATGCCGTAATACAATTTAGATTTCGTTGATGGGGCGGGGCCACTGAAATGGTCGTTCTGTGTTGAAATAGTGGAAAATTCGTTATATCGAGGGAACCAGAATGGCACAAACGAAACTTTTTGCGGCACAAACCGACATTTACATGGGACTAAAGATTTAAGTATTTCATATCGTGACATGTAATTATTTGCGATTTTTATAAGTGATTTTCTTTATTTGACCTTGAAATTGAAAAAATCGTTATAACGAGAGAACGGAAGTGGCACAAACGAAACTTTTTGCGGCACAAACCAGCACAAACGTAGCACAAACGAATGCCGTAATACAATTTAGATTTCGTTGATGGGGCGGGGCCACTGAAATGGTCGTTCTGTGTTGAAATAGTGGAAAATTCGTTATATCGAGGGAACCAGAATGGCACAAACGAAACTTTTTGCGGCACAAACCGACATTTACATGGGACTAAAGATTTAAGTATTTCATATCGTGACATGTAATTATTTGCGATTTTTATAAGTGATTTTCTTTATTTGACCTTGAAATTGAAAAATTCGTTATAACGAGAGAACGGAAGTGGCACAAACGAAACTTTTTGCGGCACAAACCAGCACAAACGTAGCACAAACGAATGCCGTAATACAATTTAGATTTCGTTGATGGGGCGGGGCCACTGAAATGGTCGTTCTGTGTTGAAATAGTGGAAAATTCGTTATATCGAGGGAACCAGAATGGCACAAACGAAACTTTTTGCGGCACAAACCGACATTTACATGGGACTAAAGATTTACATATTTCATTTCGTGACATGTAGTTATTTACGATTTTTATAAGTGATTTTCTTTATTTGACCTTGAATTATAATAATTCGTTATAATGAGAGAACGGAAGTGGCACAAACGAAACCTTTTGCGGCACAAACCAGCACAAACGTAGCACAAACAAATGCAGTAATAAAATTTTGATTTCATTGATGGGGCGGGGCTGTCGTTTCACTGGCCCCGCCCCATTGTGTTCGTTATAACGAGAGAACGAAAGTGGCACAAACGAAAACTTTTGCGGCACAAACCAGCACAAACCTAGCACAAACGAATGCAGTAATAAAATTTTGATTTCATTGATGGGGCGGGGCTGTCGTTTCACTGGCCCCGCCCCATTGTGTTCGTTATAACGAGAGAACGGAAGTGGCACAAACGAAAATTTTTGCGGCACAAACCAGCACAAACGTAGCACAAACGAATGGTGCTGTTGAATTTTCAAAATGAGTATGGGGCGGGGCCAGTGAAATGCACGTGTTGGATTTGGTGTTATTACTTTACGGAGAGACGTGTGTCACGTGCCGCTTTAGATTGAAAGGGGGAGGAGGACGGAGGTGACACGTGGTAGTTGATGATGGTTCTAGAAGTGAACGTAGACGCATAAGAAGAAATTATGCAATTAATAAAAACTGCTATAAGCATGAAAATGTTTGTGATTCAATTCAAAATCTTCAAAACCATTTTCTTGAGAGATCAAACTGTTTATTTCTAGCACATTTATATTCATTGCTATACAGTGGCGCAAACAGATACACTGTAAAAAAAAAAAATGGTAACGTTCCATGTAAAATCCAGGAACATTTCGCCTTTTCTCAGGTTTTCAGAATAATTTAGCTCTTTCCTGTGAAATTCTGGTTGTCTTATCTGAAACGTTCCTGAACAAAAGTTGGAAACAGCAAAACGCTGCGGCCGCCATTTATTATTTTTTTGCTATAATCCGTTGCTCGCGCGCGAGTATCGAAAACGAATTCCTTAAATGAATGTAAAAAAAATCAATATGGAATGCAAATAAATCAATAGACGACATAATCCTTTACGTCTCTATTGTCAAAACCATTCAGATAAAATACAATACCTCTGTGACATCGCTAAGAGATTATCTCTCGTACTTGTCTGTGGAATGTTTAACGAGCAGACCGTGTAAAATAAATACACCTATTATTTGGATCTCCATTAACCAGCGGGCCATCAAACATGATTCTCACCGATTTTGATTAATTTAAAGTATGTTTTAGAGTTCTTATCTCTAATTATTCTTGTGAAAGGATTTCTTGAAATGGGCCTTAGATTTTCAGAAATTAGATGCCGAGGTTTAGCATACGTTTCAGATACCCATTAGTTTGCAGCTCTCAATGTGTGTTTCGTGATGTGGACGCAGAAGGCTCGAATGCCACCCGTACGGCCCGAGTTCGATGCTACCTCTTGACTTTTCTTTTTTTTTTAATTAATTTTATATTTTAACACTTTACAATTTGATTTAAATTTGATATATATTTGACACTTTGAACTGCTGCAAATTTGAATTTTTTTTTATTTTCGGAAAAAATATACAATTACGTTTAGGATTTTTTTTTTTTTTTTCATGAAAATTTATATGTATTTTATCTAACTTGTAAACTAACATAATTACTGACGAAAATCCAAAATATTTTATGTCTAGATTTTTTTTCTAATTATTATTTACATTTATATATTTTTATATTTTAAGCAAAGTTCAGAAACAATATATCATTTATATATTTACTTTATTGAATTTTAACTGAAAATTTATTTTTTCGTGTAAATTATAAATAATAATTTTGATGTCAATTTCAAAATATTTTTTCATTTCAACAAATAATGATAATAAAGCGAAAATTGTCAACTGGAAATGTAAAAATCGTCTGCGGATACCGCATGCTGTGAAATGTCAGTAATGTTTTGCTGTCAACAGAAATATTCCTGGTATTTCGCAGGAAACTTACTGGCATTTCTGTAGAATGTTTTTAACATATACAGTAAAGTTCCAGTCATTTTCAAGAAATGTTTCTTGGAAATAATGGGCAACTCAGCTGCCTATTTTTTCCCAGGAACGTTGCGGAATTTTTTTTACAGTGTAGGGGCGGGGGGGGGGGGGAGGGGGATCGCCCTCCCGCTATTTTCAGTTTTATATACTTAAATGGAAATAATATATTTTGCATGGGTTTGCATTAGGTAAAATTTTTTGCATAGGATAACTGAGATCGGGTAGTGTCGTATTTTTTCGATTTTGGTTGCGCCACCTCCCCCCTATGAAGTCACTGTCAATTTCAAAACCGGTTCCGAAACTAAAAGTATCTTAAGAAGGGAAAAAAAAAAGTACGACGATACCGATTAGAGATCAACCTCAAATATCCATGATATGCAAAAGAATTGTTTCAAAATATTGAAATGTAAGCGAGAAATTTGAAAAGAACGCTGCCATTGATTTAAGATTAGCTTACATTTGAAGAGCTGAGTGGATGAACATTTTATACTGCATTAAATAAATAAATTAAAAAAAAAATAATAATAATAATAATAATAATAATCTTTTGGTTGAAAGCGTTATGAGGTATCCTATCACATGGTGAAGCTAAAATACTAAGATTCTATTTAGTCGTGAAGATTTAGGACATTATTCATTAATATTTTAATATTTAATAATGTCAATAATATTAATAATTTTTAATATTTGAAAATTAAATATGAATAAGCTTTCTGAGAGAGTTTAGTACCATATCTGTTAATATTTTAAACACATGGTATCAAACAGAAAATAAATCCTTAAAATTTACAGCAAAAACTTTCACTTCAAATTTCTTCGAATGTAATTTTTGTTACTTAACATGTTCTTCCACTTAGCTCTTCATTTGTCTTTGCGTGACTGTTGTAGGCTCCCAAGAAAACATCCCAAGAAAAAATAATGTAACGTGTGCTTTTACAGCTCATAAAACGCAGTTACTTACATAGTCGTGTTATTATCTGAATAGCATATATTTTTGCATAAAAATCGTTAATAGTACATAATTATTTATTAAACGTTAATTTGATTTAAAAATAAAATTAATTACAAAACTTGATTGAAATTATTTAATTAAAAAATAAGTTGTTATAAACATATCGGTACAATTACATTAAAAATATATTTACATTTAAAAATAACGAATTTCGTAATTATTATAAATAACTTCAAAAATTTCTTTTTTTTATGTGAATTTATGTAGGAAAGTTTATCCCTGGAGCCAAGTTTGCTCTTCGTCTTCACCTATGTTGCTACCAACTGAACATCGCTTTCGTTAGCATAGTATCTTTAAAATATTAAGAAAAACTCTAAATTAATTAAGTATAATCACAAAATAAATTTTGCCAGTCGGAAGCGAGGTGATATTTTCTTTGTTATTATCGAAAACGTTTACTTATCACTCGATTGTCATCTTTTTTTTTTTTTTTTTTCTCTTTCTCTCTCGGTAGTTATCGTTTTTTTTTTTTTTTTTTTTTTTTTTTTTAAATCGACTTTTCAGATATTCGATTAATTTCTATTTTCACCGTTTACTTTTATTTCGATTAAATTAGACTATTCCTTCAAAGTTGCTTTTCGTTTAAAAGGATCAATGATTTTTATATCGTACGATAAATACATTGTTCATGCATTATAGTACAGTTGATGACCGATATTCGATTTAAAAAAGCGACTGATTTCAATGCATATGAGAATTAATACTATGATTTCTATTCTGTTTTCAACAATTCCATTCATAAAGACATAAAAATAGCTGAGACGTTTATCTAATGTTTCGTATAAGCGGCGGCGAATAGATTTTTTTTTTTTTTTTTTTTTTTTTTTTTTTTAATGTATGTTTTAATAGGTATTGGGCTCAACATCGAAAGAAACTATCTCTTATACGTACAAAAGCAAACATTGCTTTATCGTTTTCAAATGTCGTTTTTGTTTGTTTTTATAAATTCATTCCGAACACGGCATACGATAAAATAAAACAATGGCAGCTGTAGAAAGGAGGAAGCATTTCTTCTCTAAAATTTGAGATTCTATTATCCGGAACTCCATTTGCTCTTTTATATGTAATTTAACAAATATTGGCTCAATCTCTTGCACTAGTGAATATAGCTTTAGTCTTAAATGTCATTTTTGTTTGCATTTGCAAATCCATTCCGAACACAGCAGACGATAAAATAAAAGAGTTACAGCTGGAAGAGGAAGGGGTGGGAGGGGAGAGTTTTATGGATCCTTGCCGCATCTTTGGCTAGAGTCCAAGAATCGGCGGCTTTTATCCCTTTTTCCCATGGAGTGTTGCAAAATTGCAATTCGCAGACGTATTCCAATGGCTACCGATAACGCCGTAAAAAAGGTCTTCACAGGGCAGACACGAGATGGATATCCTTGGGAAAGCCCGAGCGCAATTTGGCGAGAAACTTGGCGCGGAAGTGGCGTTATTGTTATTATTACTTTTGTAAGTCCAAAGTTAACCCTTGTTGATTCATTTGTTTCGTTTCATTATTGTTTTATGGAAGTAACACTGTTGCTACATATATACTTAATTGATGTTAGATGAATTTTACATTTTTTTTTAGGTTACACGTTTAGTTTGTTGCTATTTTCCTATAAAACAAGACAATCCAAATTCGCTGAAAAGAATATATTCCATTTAAAATAATTATTTTTCGCTTTCTAAAGAATTCGCTTCCTACACTGAATTTCAGTAAAAGATAAAGTTATTTAATTTCAATAAAGATAAAGTTCTTTAAACAGTAACCGTTGCGTCGCAGGGACTCTTATGCATATACTTAAGTATAGTATAAGAAAGCTTAATTACTTTAGGGACAGCTTTCATCAGTATTTAGGAATAAAAATCGCCGTATTATTTTGAGACGGAATTTTTTTCATAAAATGAAAGCGAAAATTACAATTTGGAGAAAGGAGTGGACGTTTGTCCCTACGGTAACTCAGGCTGTATTTCACAATAAACAAGAAATTGATTACGCGATTTAGGAGTTAAGTGTTTGACTATGACGAAGTGAATTTTTCAGAGTAGATTATGTGTAAGATGTATTTTTTCTTTTCAAATATCACCGTGAATTGATTTGTTAGAATTGCTTACCTATTACCAAAGTCGCTGCCAAGCCTTATGAGCGAAAGTGCCGGTTAAAGGGGTCTTCTCAGCTCTAGCCCGGTCTCTGGATATATATTTTTATAACAGTCTTCGGACTCGGGATCAAAATGGAAAATTTTATTTATTCACAAATTTAAAAAAGAAAAGGAGGGGGGGGGGGATTTTTTATTTGAGAAACAGGAATTTAGTTCAGGTTTTTTTACAATCCTCTAGAAATCAGTTGGAAAGATAATTGAGGAAAAGAGCAATACTTCATTATTATTGTTATTGCGAATTGAGCAATATATTTTTTTATTATTATTATTTTGAGCAATACTTTTATTTATCTTTTTTTTTTTTTTTTTTTTTCGTCTCACTCCTCTGTCTGTCTCTTACAGAGTTCGTTCTCGGAAGTAGCATAATTTAGAGACTTGAAATTTTTCTAAATTATTGCTGAATACTTCCGGTCGCGCGACAAGTCATAAAATTTTGAAAAAAAGTCTTGTATTATTTTCATTAAGGCTGTTTGTTCTCAAATCCAAATTGTCAATTTTCTGACATAAGTTTTAATTCATTTTTGTTCGGAAACGCATGAAACTAGAAAATGTTGTTATTCAGAAACTATGTCATCGAACTGGGTTTTTTTGTTTGTTTGTTTGTTTGTTTTCTTGCAAACGCAATAGATCTTTCAGAAAATACTGTCAAAGTTGGCATTTTGAACTGAACTTCCGAACGAAAGAATAAAATCCAGTCAGTAAGGGGAGAAAAATGCCGTGTCACGTGATCAAAATCGCTTCTAACTCAATAGGTCATTGATGGATCAAAAAATGGAAAACACAGTTCGATTCCCAATCACTTCCGTGGTCAGGCTTTCCAATTTTATATCTTTCCGTTAAAAAATGAATTTGTAAATGTGTCAAAACGTTTTGCGCTTGTTGAGCAGAGCAGTTTAGAACAGCCTTAAACGAATTATTTTAATGACATCCGACCATTTCTGCGGTTTAGATTTTAAAACAGAACCTTAACTTCATTCTTTTTCGCATTGGCTAGATGGCTCACTGGTTACGCGTTTGCTTGCTAGCTAAGGGATCCCGATTCGAAGCTTCGCATCGGCGTTTGAGAAATTTTCCACGATTTATTATCTAATACATTTTAGATTTTATTATCTAATACATTGAATTTTACAGTTTTTTTTTTTGTTGTTTTTTGTTATTTTAAGGCCAAAAGTTGTTGAATAATATTTTAACAATTATTTGTTTTTCATTCTTTTTTTGAGAAATAGCGAAATTTAAAATTCTATTTAAACTTCGGTTAAATTTGAAATTTTTAATTTTGCTTGAACATCCATTAAATTCTTGAGAAATTTTAAATTTCGTTAACCTTTTTTTATTTTAGAAATTTTAAATTTTACTCAAATTTTCGCTAATTTTTTTTAACTTCGGAATTTTGAATATTATTTAATTACAGTACAGCCCCGATTATCCGCGGAATTGGGTGGCAAGGGCACCACGGATAACAAAAATCGCGGATAACCCGATAAAGACTGAAAATGGTGTACAAGCACGAAAAAAAGAAAATTCAACATACGAACTATGTTTTAGTGTACAAAAACATAATAAAACGTTTAAAATCATACGTATGCAGAGTACAGCAGAAACCTTTGTTTTAGTCTAAATCACTAAAATAAAGAACAGTAAATAAGAATCAATGCCATACATAACGTACGAAAAGTGTTAAGTTACACCTTTTTTAAAAAAAAAAAATCTGTCACTTGTTTTTTCTTCTTGCTTTGGATACACATTTTCTATCTCAGAAATGAAACTATTCTTTATATGCTCCCCTGGAATTTATTACAATAGTCTTATTTAATTGTTAAATATTTTAATTGCTGTGTTTACGTTTTGTTAATAAAATCAACAAAAATCATCAAGACGTTATGTCTGATATTTTAAACATGACAACCGAATCTAGAAATATTCTTCTATTACATTCAAATACATGAATTTTTCTGTTTATATTTATTAGTAGGGCTTATTGTAATATTTATTAGTAGGGCTTATTGTATTTTTCTTGCTGTTGGCTTAAATAATAATAATAAAAAAAAAATCGCTTCGTGGATAAACCGCACCGCGGATAATCGGGGCTTTACTGTAGTTTGATTTCTATATTTTTAATTTGATTTAAGAAGGTAGCTTCCTTTTGTAATTACAGTAAACTCTCTGTAAGGCGGACTCTGTGTAAGACGGAAATCTGTCTAGCTCGGAAATATTTTCAATTTCCTGCGAATATAACATAGAGTAAAATTCGTCTAAGGCGGAATATTGTTTACTACGGAAAATTTTCTCGGTCCCGATCGATTACGCATTAGACAGAGTTTACTGTATTTTAAAATTAGATTTAATGGAGCTGCCATCTATATAAGGATTTAATAATTATAAATTAAGGATGTGGGATATAAATTAATTAAAGGATAAAGTTTTTTTTTTTTTTTTTTTTTTAAAGGAATATTAAACGAAACTCTTTGTGCGATCTTCGATCATACTAATCCACTTGATTTTTTGTTTTCATTTTTTCCTATTACAAAAGGAAAGAAAATTTTCATGTAAATAAATAATATAATAATAATGTCACTGAAATAATGTAAATTAGATTTTTATTTTTTTAATCATAGAAATGAGCGGGCAGGGGGTGGGGGTACTCTTATGATCAAAGAAATCATTCTAGCATGGTTCTTGAACGCTTCCTTATACGTAATTTTTTAATTAATTAATTAATATATTTTTTTAATCGCATTCTTATTATAATTTTTTAATTAAAAATGCAAGCATTAATGTTCTATTTTCTTTTATTTCTAGGTAAGAAATCTATCTCTTCCTGATAAATTAGGATCTTGGGTAAGCTCAACTCTAACTTACATTTTACTTTACTGGCTGATATACAGTAAAACCTCCCTAAAGCGACCACTTTCAGTTCCAATATAAATTGGTCGCTCCGAGAGTTGGTCTCTTAATGGAGGTCATGTTTAAATCTAGATTTTAATTGTTGAAAAAAGGTAACAATTATTGTTCTAAAATTTATTTTTCACATTAGGAAAATATATCAAAATTTAAGTATCAAAACAAAAGTTAATTACATAAGTTAATTACTGCAGAGTTTAAAAAATGAATACATTGACGTTTCCTTTGATTTTAAGGTTTTACCTTTTATAACTTTTATTTTCAAGTCCTTTCGAAGCTCAGTCAATAAATGCAATTTTTTTTTGGACGGGAGCAAATAATGACGATTTCATTAATTGATCTATTTCTTTGAGAGTTCCCTGGCAGAATAGGGCAGGGGAGTTTATGGACCGCCATTCTTAATTTGTCATCATAGTTTAATTCATTGCCTAAAAAGGCACAAAAGGGTATAAACACTTAAAAGTTACCGGAATAATAATAATAAAAAATGTAAACTTAGTTTGGAAGTTTGATGAATAATGCGCTCTTAGAGCTCTTATTAGAAAAATAATTACAGTGAAACCCGCTGAAGAAGTTTCCCAAGGCAGTGGAGGGGAAAAACTTCTTAAACGTGATAACTTCTTAAACGAGAAATTAGCATTTTTTGAAAAAAATCAATAGTTTAAATATTGATATTCAGAAGAGGGTTTATTTTACCTTAGTACAATAATACAAAGAGTACTTTCTATAAAATTGAGTTTTCTTAAGAAATTTAAATTAGTTTGCACACTTAAAAAATTAGCTAATAAAGTAAAAATACATAATTACCTTAGAAACTCTTTATTTAATCCAAGACAAGAAATTTCTCTTTAAGAGTGATTTGATATGTTTTTGCAAAAAAAAAAAAAAAAAAAAAAAATCGGTTGTAATTTTTAGTTTCTGTTTTTTTTTTTTTCGGCAACCTTTAATCAATAACTTTTCTTCCATAACTTCATATTTTCCTCTTTTCACATTTTTAATTTTGCGAGATTTTTCAGAACAGTTTAAAATGAGATCTCGTTTTGCTAGAATTCCATTCAGAGTAGCCACTGGTATGTTCAACTCTTGTTGTTTTGGCGTTACTATCAACTTCTTTCAAAATTTTGATTTTGTCTTCAATTGACAAGGCTTTCCTTGTAATTTCCTTGTCCGACATTTTTGGGGGAAATAAACAGAATTTTTTGTCCGTGTATTTTCTAACGAGAAAGCTTTGATGTTATGCACTTTACACTGACTTAAAAACTGCGAAATGAATAAACCAAACGCAGATTTGGTACATTACACTTATGGAATATGGTGGTGGGAAAGAATCTGTCGTAACTATTGAACTGAAAGAACCACCCATCGGTAGGGCCGAGCAATTCCCCTTTCTCTTATCAGTCACTATTGTTACAGTGACGAGAGGCCCATCCTCTACCCACATTCCATTTCCATCAAACACGTTAAACAGATTTTAAGGTGAAATAGAGGTGGCCACATCTGCTATCAGTCCTAAACATTGACCTTTTTTGAATAGCGAATAATAATAAAGAAAGGGATTTCAGCACAGAAAATAAAATAATAATCAAAAAGACAAAATAAACGAGCTTTGAAAGTAAAAATGGAAGGAAAAATAAAACTTTTTAAGCGGGAAAGAGTTTCGAACAAAACTTCTTAAACGAGTTATTTTAGTGTTGTAAGAATAAGAGAAAAATGGGAATCGAAAATATAAACTTCTTAAACGGGAAAACTTCTTAAGCGGGAACTTCTTAAACGGGTTTTACTGTATTTTTCTAATAAAACCTTCTTCAAGGGCCCTGGAAAATTTTCTTCAAAAGAAATGGGTCGCTCATGGAGGGAGTTCAACTGGGATGGTCTCTGAATGGAGGTAAAGTTAGTATTGAACCTATGAGAATAAATCTCGTTCCATGAAAAAATGGTCGTTCAGGGAGGTGGTCGCTTAATGGAGGTGTGACGCACAGGGAGGTTTCACTGTATATTATTAAAGAGAGGTAATATAAACAATTGGTTCATGTGATTTCTATTCTGAGCATAATATCCGAGTGTCGGAACATCCAGTTGAGTGACTGGAAATGAAAATTCCAACTCTAAAACATTAAGTGCTGTGAATGTTTTTGAAATGCCACTCATTTAAATGTTTTACGAAATTATACAATTGGGTCTAATTTTTCTTCCAAAATTCAATCCTTTTACTATTTGTAGATGCAGAAATAGTGATGGAAAATCTTTTTAGATATCGATATCAATTTATAGGTATGATTAATAAGGTGGCACTTGACGCAATATTTTATAAATGAAAGAAAAAAGACGTTAATAGCACCAGAACTTTAAGTTTGCATACTAGTTTCGGTAGCATTAAGACCGTCCTCAGTGCAAAGAATGATGTAAATTTGCTGGAATATGTAGAAGAAAAGCCAAGCGGATTCAAGTGAAAGGGTTTATTGACCAATAGGAAAACAGGAGATTACGGGTAACAGCCAATAGGAAAATAGCATTGCGAATGGATACGAAAATGTAAAAAATGCTGGAAGAAATTAAGGAAAAGAAGTTTTTATATAATATTTCCAACAATATATAAATAAGTATTAATTATTTATATAATAGTTATAAAAAATAATTATAGCTATTAATTGCTTTGATTATCTCAATGCTAAAATTAACATAGTACCATAAATTTTCTCGGAAAAACTCGATTAACATTACAATAGTTATTGTAATTTTCAAGCTATTGATTCCACACATCCTTTTCATTTTAACAGTGTAGTAAAAGACACGAAAAGACGAGTTAACAGTGAACAGAATCCGGATTTAAAGAAAAAGAAACTGTCCTCTCCGCCCCTTGTTCCGTGATAGGTTATCAAGCTGGATTACCTTCTGTGCATAAACCCTTCCTTCTACTGCTAGGTACATTCCTGCCGTAACGTCCACATTCCTGGAGACAATAGTCCTTTCTGGAATTTCCTTTCATATTACTCTTTGTACTCTCATAGATAAGAAAATGTGTCTGTAACTCAAGTAGATAATAATACACAGATACATATAACAAATAAAGAAAATACAATTAATTAAATAGTAATTTACTTAAACACGCGTCCTTTGACTTCAGAAACAAGTAAAGGTTTTCTTCTGTACTCCCTTCTTTCCATGGCTCAGTTGTAAAACTTAGAAAGGGGAGAACATTTGAAACGACTTTATTTCTTTCTTCTTTCTTTCATTCTTTCAAGACCGCAGGACATTCCTTTGCACTTTCTCGGATAGGGGTGGCCTCCTTGACGGCTGAAATTTTTATAAATTATTGCTAGCTAGTTGTAATGTAGAAATGGTCTCGTTGACAAAGAACAAACAGTGTTCGATAAGAAGGGATTTCTTTCCTAAGGGTCCAGATAGGCGTATCTTTGAACTACTCTCAGTGTCGGCGTCTTTATTTGTGGTCACGCGGTGTTTTTCATCTGTAATGGCTTTACAAGGAAACTGCTAGACATCCTGTTGGAGGGAGAAGTTTCCTTCAAGTTCGATCTAATCTTCTTTATCTCCTTTTTATTTTTGAATCCGATGTTGAATCTCCCATCTTTTTGTTAAAAACCGCATTTTACTGCTTTAGAATAGGGCTTTTCCTTTCTAAACGCAGTCGAAGGCTGCGTACTGACACGTATTTTGCCTACTTCTCTAGTTTTCTTGGAAAATCTTTTATTCTGAACCGATCTGCGGTTTATTCACAAAAGAATGAGGGGAATCAACAATGGGTCTGGAGATAAGGAGCTTGACTCTACTTGAAGGAAAGGTTCCTCTTTTGCCGGACATCAGTCCCTTTCCTGCTAAAGTCGTTAAAAATCAAAGACACCGCGTGGCCACAAAAAACGAAGCCGACACTGATAACGGTTAGAAGGATGGTGCGTACGCAGCTTAACGCTGCGTACGGACGCGAGTTTGCCTTCATTCTCCAGTTTTCGTGGAAAATCTTTTATTCTGAATGGCTCTGCGGTTTATTCACAAAAGAATGAGGGGAATCAACAATGGGTCAGGAGATAAGGAGCTCGACTCTACTTGAAGGAAAGGTTCCTCTTTTGCAGGACATCAGTCCCTTTCCTGCTAAAGTCATTAAAAATCAAGCACACCGCGTGGCCACAAGAAAAGATGTCGATACTGATAACAGTTAGAAGGATGGTCTGTGTGAAGCTTTAGGCTGGGAACGCACCATCCTTCTAACTGTTAGAAGTGTTGTGTTGGCGTCGATTGTTGTAGCCACGCGGCCTTTTTGATTTTTAATGACTTTAGCAGAAAAGGGACTGATGTCCTGCAAAAGAGGAACCTTTCCTTCAAGTAGAGTCGAGCTCCTTATCTCCTGACCCATTGTTGATTCCCCTCATTCTTTTGTGAAGAAACCGCAGAAGGGCCCAGAAGAAAAGGTTTCCACGAAAACTGGAGAAGGATGGCAAAACCAGCGTCTATACTCAGCCTAGTATTGTTCTATCACACTGAAATGAACAGGTATTTTGCTTGTATTAGCCGTCTGAGATTGCTTTTGGTTGGTCGTAATAAAGCGTGAACCTCTATAATGTAGTAGTGCAATGCAAGTCATGTGACTATCATAAACAGTTACACTCCCCTTTCCATATACCAGGCGGTCATTTTTACTCAAAATTATTTTTTCGGATAAAATTACATAAAAATTATATTTTCAGAAAGATCATTCTAAAAAATTAATTTGAAAGATGAACTATGTTTAAATCTTAATATAATTTAAATGATGAACCATTCTTAAGGTGCAATTTGTTCGTTTTAACCGTGATCTCGTATTAAACAAGTTCGACTGTATATCAGAATTTATGACGCGACGTTTCACATACCCACGATTTTCATTTCTTTAGAAAAATTCCTCCTCACATTCTATACCCCCCTCCCCCCCCCCCCCCAAAAAAGTAAAGAAAGAAACAGAGAATATGAAAAAAAAGAAAAATTGTATAGATGTTAGCTTTCCTGCTTGGTAATTATCCTTACCACCTCATCTTTCAGCGACGTAAGGGGAAAAAAAAGTAAAGACTGCCTAACGAATTCTATAAAAACGAGATCAAAGAACATCGAATTCTAATACATCAAGTGTTCTCTCCCCCTGCAGCCACTTGCTTCTTCCTGGAATACCCCCGTCGTGCTCGATCCCACCCTTTTTTTTATTTATTTATTCATTCATTCATTCCTGATAGCATCTCGCTTCTTAAATAGAGCGAGTAATGGCGCTTGATAAATAGCGCCCCTGCATTCCAAAGGCGGTCGGTCCTTTTTCGGACCACAACTACCGCGCTGATGGGTTGAAAGTCCGGTAGTTACGGTTCGAACCCGGATTCTCGTTTTTGCTCGAGATTCTTGTCGTGCCTTTTTTTTTTTTTTCTTTAGCTTTCTCAGCTTCTTCGGCGGAGATCAGATGAAAGACGAGGTTTTCGAAAAGTTTGTTTTTATAACCATTGAGTACGTGAAATTGTACACTAGTGTTGCCGTTTCTTATCTTACATCGAAATCAGTACTGGATGTCTCAAAAGCCATTAAGTCCATTCATCTTTTAAAAATTTTTACAAAATGAACCAATTTCGGTGGAACAGTAGAGTCCCGGTTATCCGAGCTAATATGCACCAAGCTCATTTCGGATAAGCAAAAATCTCGGATAAACCGAATTTACACAAGCCGTCACCAACTAAGGAGATTAACCCTTTATCTACTGACGGTACTTATAAGTACCTTTAAAATAACTTGAAATAAAATTCATTTAATGTATAGATTAGTTGCGTAATACAGTTTAAAATGAGTTATAGATACATTACTTTATCTTGTTCCAAAAGCATTATGGGTTACACAAAACAAAAATATTTGTAAAAATATGATTTCTTTTGCTTTTTCATCTTTTCACCTTTCTTGGCGGGGGGAGAGGGGGGAAATTTTTCAATTCGGAAATATTTCTGTTGTATTTGTTATATTTGTACAGTTATAATTCTAAAAAATACTAAGAAAAGTATTTAAAATAAAAGATTTGAGCTGGGTTATAAATATTGCACAAAATCCCTATAAATTCAAATTTAATGAATCCTTCTAAATCCTTCAATCCTTCTAAAATCCTTCTAAAATTCATTAAATGATTATGTAAATCTTCTAATGTAGTTTAATCAATTCACGAAAACTGCTTTAGAAGATAAAATTTTCATGAATTCATAATTCAGTACATAAAGGGTTAAGGGGCTTCTTCAGTTCCTAGAAAGACTCGCTCGCTAATGTTAATTCTATGAAAGAAATTATTTAAGATATCTCATTTGCATTATAACATTTTTAAATGATTTTTTTTTCTTTGCTTTGGATCGCTGAAATTGATCTCTACATCTGCCCTTTTCTACGTTTTCGATTTTATTTACAGATTTTTTTAAAAAAGAATGCTTTCACTTTCGAAACCGGTTCCGAAAAGGAAAGTGTCCGGATTAAAAATATCTGTAAACAAAATCGAAAAAGTAAAACGCGCCCTTTGTACAGATCGATCTCAGCTAGCCAATGCAAAAAGAATTGTTTAAAAATACTGAAATGCAAACGAGATATCGTTAAAAGTTTCTTCCATAGGATTAGCATTAGTGAGCGGGTCTTTTCAGGTGACTGAAGTAGGCTCTTAGATATAAATTTTCTAAGGAAAACGGGGAATGAAATTGTTTATTTGAAAAAGCCCTTTATAGTTTTTTGTTTGTTAAATGTCAATTTTGCTGCCGTTTTTTGGCTGCAGTATTGCGTTACTGTATAGCTACCAATTTCTAAGATTTTTTTTCTTACCATTAAAACTTGTAAATGTAAAACCAAAAAAATTACAGGTGTCTATACTTTAGGGACAGCACATTTTTATATAATTTAATGTTTATTTTATAATTTCAAAACTTTGATCATAATTTATATGTGTATATCAGCAAAACTGCTTTTATTTATTACCTATCTCACGAATTTTAATTGTAACCTTATTACTTTTTATAATGCAAATTTTATTGATTGTCTAAACTTTTGGGACGCGGTGTATATATAGATGCTTAGTGCTGCCAGGTGTCCCGATATACGCGGGATGTCCCGATTTTCAGATACTCCAAGACCCGTCCTGCGGAACCCCTGCGTGGGACGCACAATGTCCCGATTTTTCAGGATGCATAAATTCTTCTGAATTCCTTTGAGTACCGTGCTATTCGTGAGCCTATATCGAATGAAAACAACCTGTGAAAACAAAACCTGTCTATAAAGGAACATTTTTATGATTCCCCCGAAAGGAATAGCGTACAAACCTACCTGCTAAAACAGAATATTTTTACGGTCCATAGCTCTTTTGTTTTTATAGGTGCGAAACTTATGATATTTTGATTAACAAAACTTGTGAAAACGGCACCTGTGTACAACGAAATCCCACCTAAAACGTAAAAATTTCATAGTCCCTACGTAATCAATACCATACATTTAAACTAACTGCTCAAACTAAAACCTCCCCTAAACGGAATTTTACTTCGGTCCCTGTCGATTCCGTTTTCACAGATTTCACTATATAAAATTATTGAGTTTATGTAATGCAGTAAAACGTCCTAAGACGGAACATCAAGTGACCAGAGAAATATTCCGTTTTAGACAGGTTATCGTCTTTGCAGGTCAATTTTACTTGACTGCCAAGTAGGGTTATGTGTTTCACGCGTATCTGGGTATGTGGATTTCTTTATACCCTCAAAACATCCCAACGGCTGGATGGATTTTAATGTAGGAGGTCTCTATCGATTCGTCTTAACCGGTTATAGGCTAGGTTTTGTTTCTATAAATTCAAAATGGTGGCCGTAAAATACAAAATGGAGGTAGAGAAGAAGTTTTTTTTACGCACCCTATTGTATGACCTATCATTGGATAGGTCTTTCAAAATGAAGACGATGTTTCATTGACTATTTTACCAGTCAGAGGCTCCGTTTAAATATGACACAACCTGGAAGTTGTGTAGGTAGGATCTCTAGCTTTTCTGCCACTCTAACCATCCTTGACATCTATAGTCCTCATCAAAACAGTGTTTATGGATATGAACTAACCATTAAACACAACTTAAAAGTCAAGTAAATAAAATACAAGTAAATAAAAAAAAAAAAATAGGTAAGTAATGTAAAAAAAAATAGTTTCACATTGGTGAGAAATAATTAATTAGCTCGCTTTTTACGCAGTCGGGTTTTTTGATTTTTTAAATTTAATTTATAACATTCTTTCCGTAGATATTTTCCGTTACAGACATGTACTGTTTTCGTAGGATTTATTGTCCCTTTATGCTCCGATTTAAAAGTCTCTGTCCCGTTTTTTGCGACAGTGGACCTGGCAATACTAATTATGCTACAGACAGGGCTTAACTTCCAACAACAACTAGTTGGCTGTGCCAATCCCAAAACTTTCTTCTATCTCATATATTTTAATAGTCGTCCCCGTTTAAACGATTATTGATGGTTCCAAGAAAAATATTCGATTAAGCGGGTTATTTGATTAAACGGGGAATCATAACTGTAATATTTAATGCGTAATAAAAAGGCAAAAATGACCATCTACGGTATATTTAATTACCATCATAATAAATCGTTAATAGAATAACATACAATAAAAATAAATACAAATGCTATAATATACAGTAAATGCGTATTAATTTAATGTCAGTACATACATTTATAGGGTTTACATCACACTTAATGCAGCTCGTTTGAATTGGGTCAAAACTTTGCTACTTCCAATTTATGTTACTTATACTGCCTTAAAAAAATCGTTTAAAGTGGTGTGTTTAAGTGGAATTTTAAAGGAGTAAATATCGAGTTATTTTTCGAATGAGTACAAAATATCACAACTACCATCTCGAGTGTCGAAGTGACGGAGCATTGTCATTAAAGCGTGATGGTGGGGGAGATCAAGGTGGGGAAATCATTTGACCTGTACATTCTGCACCTTCCGGACGAAATCATTGCAGGAAGAACTGAAAATTTGGAAAGAAATTCCAGCTGAAACGTGCTTTCCGCGCCTATTTTCAAACATCGGTCACACAGTTGCTATTCGATTAAGCGGGGACGTTCGTAAAAGGTATTTGGTTTAAGCGGGGAAAAATAACATAGAATTATTAGGAATAAATTCGGTTCCGGAGGATTCTATTCGAATAAGCGTGGTATTCGATTATCCGTGACCCGATTAAGTGGGGAGGACTGTATAAAAGTAACTAAAAACTTACTTTTAATATTTGAATGTATTGCCACGACACTTTATAACATCAAATACACGTTGTTTCATAGAATTAACTAAGCAGTGCATTACAGAAGGAGATATTTCATACCACGCTTTGTCAATTGCAATTTTTAAGTCATTTACACCCATTTTCATATATTTTACGAGATAAGAACCCCCCATATGTTCTCCATGGGATTCAAATCTGGACTAAGTGCTGGCCAGTGTAATAGTGTGATATTGTTTTTCCTAAACCATGTTTTTGATGATGTGGAGGTATGTATGAATGCCCCATCTTGTTGGAAAACACAGTCCGGTACAGCTAGCAAATCCATAATTGGCAGTAAATTGGTACGTAATATATCCTGATAATCCTCAAATTTCATTTGTCTATCCATAAATCCTAGAAATGTTTGACCGTTGAAAGAAAAGCATCTCTAGGTCATTACGGATCCTCCGCCTTGTTGCCTGCTGAAACTGTTCCTGGGTTCTTTTCTTAGGTCATGGTAGTAAAATTTATGACCATCAGGGCCGTCTAAATTACATTTCTTTTCATCACTGAAGATTGCAGAAATCCATTTTTCACCGTATGACATATGCTTTCTAGCCCACTTTAGACGTGCACCCAATGGCAGAAAGTTTTGTAGCTGTCTGCGACAAGCTTTTAAAATTTCATAATCTGTCTGCAAATTTTGCGTGTCATTTTAATGAATAAATTATAAATTAAACTAGGAATTTTTTATCATTCTATTTAAAACATGGCAAGCATGATGCATTCTGATTAATTTTATTTACAACTTTTCATCATCTAACTTCTTGAGGCCTCAAGCGTGAAAAGCACTGAGTTTTTTCTAAAACCCTTTGAATGAAATCTGCGGCCTTTTGAGGAAATTATTTTTTTGTAATTCTTTGGTGAAATTCACGTTTTTTCCAAGGCTTTTTAACGAATTTATCGTTTTTTCTGCAATTTTTTGACGAAATTTGCGTTTTTTTCGTGATTCCTTGACAAAATTCGAATTTTTCTTTTCTGCGTTTTTTTGCGGAAATTATTTTTTTTTGTAATTCTTCGGTGAAATTCACGTTTTCTCCATGGCTTTTTGACAAATTTCGCGTTTTTCTCACAATTTTTGGACGAAATGTGCGTGTTTTTTTTTTTTTGTTTTTTTTGCGATCTTTTCACAATATTTGCATTTTTTCCACAATCCTTTGACGAAATTCGCGTTTGTTCTGCGATCATTTGACGAAATTCTTACTTTTCCGCGATCCTTTGATGATATTTGCATTTTTTCATGATCCTCTGACGTAATTCGCATTTTCCGCGATCTTTTGATGAAATTTGCATTGTGTCCGCGATCCTTTGACGAAATTTGCGTTTTGTTCGCGATCCTTTGACGAAATTTACGCTTGTTTCACGATCCTTTTATAAAAAAAGGCGACTTTTTGCCATATTTGCGATTTTTACCAGATTTTTTTGCCAAAATTCACGCCTTTCACCCGATCTTTTTCCGAAATTAAAGCTTTTAACGCGATCTTTTGCTGAAATTCACACTTTTTACGCAATTTTTTGCCGAAATTCATGCCATTAACACGACCTTTTGTCGAAATTTGCCTTTTTTACGCGATCTTTTGCCGAAATTCGCGCTTTTTACGCGATCTTTTGCCGAAATTCACGCTTTTACCCGATCTGTTACCGAAATTAGCGCTTTTTATGCGATATTTTGCCGAAATTAGCGCTTTTTACGCGATATTTTGTCAAAATTCACATTTTTTACCCGATCTTTTGCCAAAATTCACGCCTTTTACCCGATCTTTTGCCGAAATTAAAGCTTTTAACGCGATCTTTTGCTGAAATTCACACTTTTTACGCGATCTTTTGCCGAAATTCACGCCATTAATACGATCTTTTGCCGAAATTTGCGCTTTTTACGTGATCTTTTGCCGAAATTTGCGCTTTTTAAGCGATCTTTTTCCGAAATTCGCACTTTTTATGAGATCTTTTGCCAAAATTCACACTTTTTACGCGCTTTTTGCCGAAATTTGCGCTTTTTACGCGTTTTTTGCCGAAATTCGCGCTTTTTACGCGGAAAAATTGTCCGAAAGTTGCGGACAATTATTTACATTGACTTCATTAGTGCAGACAATAACTGTCCGCAAAAGATTTTTTGTGTCCGCGACTATGTCGCCGTGTCGCGGTGTTTCTGCTACTGGGGACGTGCATCTTTATGTCTCTGCTTTAAGCAAGGTTTAAGCAAGCTTTAAGCAAGGTCGCCAAACATTTCTAGGATTTATTGACAGAAAAATGAAATTAAAGGATTATCAGGATATTTTACGTACCAATTTACTGTCAATTCTGGATTTGCTAGCAAGACCGGACTGTGTTGTCCAACAAGATGGAGCATCTATCCATACCTCCACATCATCGAAAACATGGCTTAGGCAAAACAATATCGCACTATTAGACTGGCCAGCACTTAGTCCAGATTTGAATCGCATGGAGAACATATGGGGGGATCTCATCTCGTAAAATATATGAAAATGAAAAGCAATATACATGTGTAAATGACTTAAAAATTCCAATTGACAAAGCGTGGTATGAAATTTGAAATACCTCCTTCTGTAATGGAATGCTTGGTTAATTCTATGGAACAACGTGTATTTGATGTTATAAAGTGTCGTGGCAATACAATCAAATATTAAAAGTAAGTTTTTAGTTACTTTTATAAATGTAAAAACCCCCCAAAAATTACAGGTGTCTATACTTTTAGGACAGTACGTTTTTATATAATTTAATGTATATTTTATAATTTCAAACCTTTGTTCATAATTTATATGTGTATATCAGCAAAATTGCTTTCATTTATTACCTATCTCACGAATTTTAATTGTAGTTTATTACTTTTTATGTTAATGCAAATTTTATTAATTGTCTAAACTTTTGGGACGCGGTGTATGTTACGCTATCGTATATGTGGCACAGAAATCGCGATTATTTGTTAATTGGTTATTGGCAACGCTCGAATGAAACGCATCGCATTGGTTATGGAACAGCATTGAATGCATCTCCATACCTATAGGGGGGGGGGGGGTATCGTAGGGGGCACCCTGTTCTGTCGCCAAATGCCTCCAAGTTTGTCGCCAACTTGGTGTTGGCGACCAAAATGAGTCCCCAAAAGTGATGCTAACTTGGCGATATCTTTAATATTTTGTCCAGTTCCCATAGACTCCCATTGCGAACCAATAGGCTTTACATGCTTACAAAAAATCAACCAGTTGAGATGTTAACAAAAACTAATATTAGCTTGAGGGATTCTATTAATTTATATTTAAGGGAGTCTAAGTAAATTAAATGATGAATAAAAGTAACATGATACAATGCTGGGCTGCTTCCCCAAATATAAATTTTAAGGGAGGCCAAACGGGTCGCCAAGGGCGGCTGGTAATCAAAAATCTGCTTATGATGTAAACCTAACCTATAGAAAGTGATTCTGCCGGTAGCAGAAAGTCCCTCCTCGGACCTCCCACCCAGCGGCACACAACTCTTCCCTCACCGAGCGATCCGCTCTTTGTTTTAGTTGAGAGAAACCATTTCATATGCCGTGGTTATTTTTCAGTTTTATTTTGAGTAGCGCATACTTGAGATGCCTTGCCGTAAAAACCAGAAATGCTTTTCTTTCTCGTCTCACAGAGAATGAAGTAAGAAGGTTTCGTCTTCTTTTTGCTCTTTTCTGACACATAGGTTTGAGAAGGGAAGAAACAACGCTATACTTTTTTTTTTAATCTGTTATTGTCGGAACTCCTCGTGCAAAACAATTTTTAAGGCTGTTCTCAACTGCTCTGCTCAACAAGCGCAAAAAGTTTTGACACATTCATTTTTGAACGAAAAGATATCAAATTAGAAGGCCTGACCATAGGGAAGCGATTTGGAATCGAATTGTGTTTTCTATTTTTCCACCCATCAATGACCTATTGAGTTATAAGCGATTTGGATCACGTGACAAAGACGTTTTTCGCCCATTCTTGATCGCTCGGAAATTCGGTTCAAAACGCCCACTTTGGCACTCTTTTCTGAAAGATCTATTGCGTTTGAAAAAAAAACGGAAAAAAACCAGCTTGATGACATAGTTTCTGAACAATAACACCTGCCCGTTTCAAGCATTTTCGAACAAAAGTAAATTAAAACTTATGTCATAAAGTTACCCTCTTGGATTTGAGGCGAAAGTAAAACGTGATTAAAAAAAAAAAAAAAGATCCGTGGGTCGGAGGGGCATGCGGTTTGTAGATAAATATTCAGCGTGGTACGCGATCTTGTATGACACACAAAAAAATTAGTTTAAAATCTCGACAATAGAGGGCTCTACTGCAGATAATTCCATGGAATAATTCCTTATTGATCACACAATGCAAGATTTGGATACAAAAAAGTGCATATGCAATATTCTCTGTTTTTGTATCCAAATCTTGCGTTGTGTGAGTAATATGGAATTATTCCATGGAATTATCTGCAGTAGCGCCCTTTATTGTCGAGATTTTAAACTAATTTTTTTTTGTGTCGTACAAGATCGCGTACCACGCTGAATATTTATCTGCAAACCTCATGTTCCTCCGACCCCTCATGTCCTCCGAGAAAGGGAGAAAAAATTGTTATCACGTGATCTAAAATCGTTTACAATTCGATTATAATTTATTGATAAAATAAAAAGAAAAGTGCCCAATTAAACTGATGGCATTGAGCTCACAGGCTATTCGCACTAATTGTATATTATACTCTTATTTCAAAGAGTAATGCCCTCGAAAAATAAATTAAGGGCGGGGGTTAGCCCCCACCCCATTTACCATCTTTATACTTAACCAATGAGCCTCCAAATCTAATTGCGGAAGCGCCTTAGTAGAATAAACCGATATACCAAATCTGAAGCAAATCTGATAATTCTGCATGAAAAACCCATTTATCTAACAAGGAGAGGGCCAACCTTGTTAATCACAGATTTTGATTATTTTAATATATGTTGTAGGGTAAAGTCCCCTTAGTGTCAGGTTCAACGGATTTTATCCAACGCTCCTTAGTTCTTGAGAAACCGGGGGGGTCTAATAATAGTACACAACTTAAATACTTACTTTGCAACCACGATCATAGGTTGGTCATAGCTCAGTTGGTATGGCGTTTGCCGGCTGATCCGCGGGCCCGGGTTCGGTACCTGAATGCGCTACATTTGTTTTTCTCATTTTTTGTTTTATAAAAATGCTTGTAAGTATAATTAATAATCTCATTGTCAATTAAAATTTATAATATTGTATATCAATTGCAATTTTAACCTATTTAATTTTTTACTTTTAACTAAATAGTTGTATAAAACATCATGAAACTGTTAATTTTTTAAAAATCACTTTTAAAATGTATTTCATATATTCTTTATCGATGCAATGATATTGAGCAATTGTGTCAATTCGTGATTTTAAAGAAATATCATTTACGCATTGCTTTAACAAAGGAAGTGAATGCGATAATACTATTATTCTGTTTTTAAAGTAACAAGCATAATTATATTAAAAATTAGCATCAGAATTAAATTACAACCGATTTTTTGCATATTAAAGATTTTTAAATTTGTAATACGTATGCTTGCGCTTTCAATTATTTTGCTTTCACCTTTATCTTCTTTCTGCTTTTATTTTTATTTTATTTGAATATTCCTTTATTTTATCATAACTAGATGGCACCACAACAGATTTTGTCACGATTTTGGAATTTTTTATAATATATAGATAGTACATACAATAATAGATCCAATTTCTTTTTAAACGTCTTTAAAGGATGAGAAATAATAGTTTAAAAATAAAAAATGATAAATTTAAGTTTTTTAACATTATAATTAATGTATGATATTAAAATTTGTAATTGAAATTATTAAATTATAATTACAAGTATATTTATAAAAGAAAAAATCAGAAAAACAAATGTAGCGCGTTCGGGTACCGAACCCGGGCGCGCAGATCAACCAGCGAACGCCGTCCCAACTGAGCTACGACCAACCTATCATTGCGTTTGCAGTGTAAGTATTTAAGTTGTGTACTATTATTAGACCCCCCGGTTTCTCAGCAACTAAGGAGCATTGGATAAAATCCGTTGAACCTGACACTAAGGAGTCTCTACCCTACAACATATATTAAAATAATCAAAATCTGTGATTAACAAGGTTGGCCCTCTCCTTGTAAGTTAAGGGGGGGGGGGGGGTAGCCCCCCGTTCTCCCTTTATATTTAGCCAATGAACCCCCAAACTAATCAGGGAAGCGCCTTATCAGAAAAAATCTAGAAAAAAAAATTGAAGCAAATCGGATATTTCTATCAAGAGTTATCGCGCTACGTACGTACATACATACGTACATACTACATACAGACCCTGCGGGTACATTAGCTCTCAGGTTTTGATAGCCTGAGAGCTAAAAACGGAAAATCCATTTCGATTCCAACTCGCTTCCATAGTCAGCCCTAAAATATCTGTGCCATTTACGTTTAAAAACAAGTCGGAAATTGTACGTCAAGAACGTGGCCTAATGAGGTGCGTTCGTACCACAACGAAGTTTTATAAATATTCAGATCTTGGTACAATAACTGTTGCACTCTTATGCAAAAATGCATGAATACAAAATTGATTACGATTCTGTACCGTCAACCGTACTTTGGGGTACTTTTTCCTGGTTTCACTCACATTTCCATCATTTAAAAATATTATACAGGGCTTGAAATTCAATTTTTCATAGGAGGGGAGTCCCCCTGCCAACATTTATAAATGGAGGGAGTTGACCTATTTGGGAGGGAGAAAAAAAAATTAAAACCCACTGTTATTTTATGTGCTTTTTAAAGGTTTACATTAATTATTTTGTCATGTCTGCATTAATACAGGCATCACAAAATACCATTGAAGCAATTTAAATCAACAACTCAGAATAATGATGCAAAACGTTTTTTTTATTTAAAAAAGTAAGAAAGCAGGGGTGATTCTGAGTTAAAAAAAAAATTCTGAAACTGACAGCAAATTTTCTGAAAGGTTACAACAGAGGGGATGAAGGGGGGGGGGGGATTACTCGCAGCACTAGCTATATGTGTTTTTTCGTGCCCCTTTGACGAAATTTGTATTTTTGCGATCTTTTGACGAATTTGCCGTTATTTCGCGATCTTTTGAAGAATTTTGCCGTTTTCTGTGATCTTTTGACGAAATTTGCCATTTTCCGTGATCTTTTGACAAAATTTGCCGTTTTCTGCGATCCTTTGACGAAATTAGAGTTTTTTGCGCGATTCTTTGACGAAATTCGCGGGGTTTTTTCGTGTTCCCTGGACGAAATTCGTGTTTTTTCGCGATCATTTGACTAAATGTGCGTTTTTCCCCCGATCCTTTGACGAAATGCACGTTGTTTTTTTCGCGCTCCTTTGACAAAATTCGCGTTTTTTCTTGATTCTTTGATGAGATTCGCGTTTTTTTTCGCGATTCTTTGATGAAATTCGCGTTTTTTTTTCCAGCAGCCGTTTGACTAAACACTAAATTCGTGTTTTTCCGCGATCCTTTGACGAAATTCTCTTTTTTCGCGATCCTTTGCCGAAACTCGCATTTTCCTGCGTTCCTTTTCCGAAATTTATGATTTTTTTGCTATCCTTTGATGTAATTTGCGTTTTTTGCGATCCTTTGATGAGTTTCGAGTTTTTTTTCCCGCGATCTGACGAAATTCACGTTTTTCCGCGATCCTTTGACAAAATTTGTGTTTTATTCGCAATCCTTTGCGACGAAATTGGCGATTTTTTATTCCCTCGATTGATTGACGAAAGGGATTTTTTGGGCGATCATTTGTCGAAATTCGTGATATTTTTCTGTTGAACTGATGACCGATTTTTCATAATTTTTGGAAAATTCGTAACAGAATCACCCCTGAATTCGCCAATCGGTCGCGGACACTTGTCGGCCGATCTCGAGAAAAAAATAATGAAATTTGTCTATCGGTCGCATGGAAAATTCGTGAATTTCAACGATCTTTCACAGTAAAAAAAAACGCAAAATGTATCAATCAGTCACACGAAAATATCGGGAAATATGCAAGGCGTTCTCGGGAGTTGATCGTGATTTCAAAATGCAAAATTTTCAGGAAAATGGTGAGATTTTTTGGACGGGAGTCTCCCGCCCACGATATTATTTTGGGCGGGACTTCAAAATTTTAGGCGCGAATCCCGCCATCCCGCCCTGAAATTCAAGCCCTGTTATATATGTTTTTTCAACGTCGAAATGGAGTTGTAATCAATTAACAGGAAACAATGAAGCAAACTGTATGGTTTTAAAGAGGCAATTCTTTATTTATTTTTTTTTTTTTTAACTATTTTAAAAGTTTTGGAACAAAGTAGCCCTTAGGGGCTTCTTTGGTCCATTCGCTTATTTTCATATAAAATGAAAACAATTCATCTGTTGGAATACTGAAATCAATTAGCAATTGATTGCAATATTTGATCTGCTAATGAATTAACACTGCAAACTTGATAAACATTTTTTTTTTTTTTTTTTTTTTTTTTTTTAAACATTTAAACACAATAAACCAAATGTTAATATTAAGGACGCACGAGAAACAATTTTCATCATATTATCCTCAGCAACTCACTGTTAAAAATTTTGCAGCATTCTGGCAGGTCATTCGACCGTTTTTTGAAAAAACGGTTTCATAACCATAATTTAATTATATTCTAACCATAAAATGGCCAATAATATGGTCAGAATAGTGTTAAATTACGGTTGTGTAACCGTTTTCGGAAAAAACGGTCAAATGACCTGCCAGAATGCTGCAAATTTTTAACAGTGTGGAACAAAAATAATTACTGTAACATTTTGCTAAAGTAACATTTGAAAAAAATGTTACTTTAAAAAAGTGTTACAATTTTTAAGAGATTTGTTTGTATAAAAGGCACTTCTGAGTAACTGGAGCTACTTCCGGACCAAAAAACGCCTGTTACAAAGTAGCCCCAAAAAACTAGTTTTCATGTTAGCTTTATGAAAACGTAAATATTTTTTGTGAAAATAAAAAGTTAAAGGAAAAATTATGATCACACATTCATTGGGTTACAGGTTACTAAAGATAATACTACACTTACCTTATTTGTATCTCTTATCCAGATTATTTCACTATAGAAAGTTTGGGAAGTTAAAATCTACACACGAAAACAGTTGTTTACTAACACCTCCAGTGTTGCATCTAAAAAAATTTTAATTACCCCCAAACTATTTAAATACCCTATAGCAGGGTCTAAAATATATTTCAAGGGCAAAAACTCTGAATTATCTTGTATTGTTTGTTCAGTACAAAGAATA
This sequence comes from Maratus speciosus, assembly GCA_963932465.1. Lineage (NCBI taxonomy): Eukaryota > Metazoa > Arthropoda > Arachnida > Araneae > Salticidae > Maratus > Maratus speciosus. The sequence continues at coordinate 460,456,707 of OZ010799.1, read as the reverse complement.
AAACCTTTTTTATGGGATGGACCAAAGTAACCCCGCAAGGACCAAAGTAGCCCCGGTTGACGGTATATAATAAATTCAGTAATACTGAAATAATAGGACCCCTCTTAAATAGTCATCACCATAGCAACCTAGAAGGATATACCTAACCATGGGATATCAATGAATTCATTACATATGATAGGATTTTATAGAATTAAAAAAAACTGTCAGAAAGTAGTCAGTTTGGATTTCAGAACAGCCTTAATGTAAATTTGAGACCACTCAAAGGCAAATAGAATTAAAACGTGGTCTTCCACTGCCCCGTAAAGTCGTAGTTTGCATTTCAATTTTTTTAAATGATTTATTTTTATTTTTCTTATTTATTTATTTATTTGTATAGCTGAGGTCGATTTCTACAAAGGCCGTTTTTTACTTTTCTGATTTTGTTTGCAGGTAATTTTTAATGAGTACAACATCACTTTCGGGACCGGTTTCGAAAGTTAAAGCATCCTCATAAAAAAAAATCTGCAAATAAAATCGCAAAAGTTAAAAGGGGCTTTTGTTAGAGGTCGACTTCAACTATGCAATGCAATGCAATGCAATGCAAACAAAATAAACTGTCTAGTGCGAGTATTACTCGCGCTCTGAGGGTTCCGTACAATAAATATGTGAATTATTAACTGTATTATTAAAAAAATCTTAGTTAAAGAATAATAAGACTTTGTAAAAAACTATACAACGTAGGGTTGGGTATAGCTGTATATACTAGAAGAGTGTGAATGAGTATACCAAAAAAGTTCAAAGAGATATGAAGCCTAAAGAATAGCAAATGTTGCTTGCTATTGTGTATAACTCATTTTTTTTAATCTTACCCTAATCTTTTTATTATTAACTGAATTCGGTACTGACAATAAAAGTAGCGCATATTTGAACTTTATTTGCCATTTCATAAAACTACATTCAGCGTAGCAATAATCTTTTCTTTTTACAGTATATCTAAAAAAATGCCTTGTTCAAAGTTTAAACTTGGCATTTAGTCCAGGCAATAGAGACCGTATAGGGACTCTACCTAGCAAAATTAATGGTAGTACTGGAAATCGGCTTTCTAGATGTTTTTTGGGTCGCTGAATCCGAATTTGTAACTTCCCACCAAAATTTCCTCCGGCAACCCCCCAAATTTTGGTAAAAAGCCCCCAAAAAAGGTTTTTATTAAAAAATTCCATTTTTTTTATTGTTTTAGGGGAAAAGTATCAATAAATTCAGAAAGTAGACAAAATTTGCAACAAATTAGATATATGACATTATGACTTAGGATGAAGGGGAAGGGGGGATCTGCCTCGGAACATGCGCCGCAGTGCTGCGTGGACTAAGTTGCGCAATTCCACTTAACCACTCACAGGTTTACATTAGCCCTCCCATCTTCCCTCCGAACTTTCTCTATAAGGTTTACTTTAAGTTTTTTGGGTCGCTGAATCCGAATTTTTAACTTACCCCCAAAATTCCCCCCCTTCCGAAAACCCCCCAAATAGTTGTTTTTAACTTAAATTTCTTATTGTTTTAGGGGAAAAGCATTACGAAATTCAGAAACTAGACAAAATTTGCAACAAATAGGATATATGACATTATGACGTAGGATAAACGGGGAGAGAGGGGGCTGCCTCGGAACATTCCCCACGCGCTTTTCTCGAAAACCAAATTTTTTCGGGGGTTGCCGGGTGAAATTTTGGTGGGAAGTTACAAATTCCGATTCAGCGACCCAAAAAACATAAAGTGAGTCGAAATCCAGAACTAGTATTCATTTTGCCAGATAAAAACCCCTATTTCCTGGACTTTATAATTTAGTGCACGGAGCGCCGCAGTGCATGTTCAGAGGCAGCCCTCACCCTCCCTGTTCATCCTAATTCATAATGTCATATATCCTATTTGTTGCAAATTTTGTCTAGTTTCTGAATTTCGTAATGCTTTTCCCCTAAAACAATAAGAAATTTCAGTTAAAAACAACTATTTGAGGGGGGGTTTCGGGGGGGAACTTTTTGGGGGAAAGTTAAAAATTCGGATTCAGCGACCCAAAAATCTTAAAGTAAACCTTATAGAGAAAGTTCGGAGGGGAGATGGGAGGGCGAATGTAAACGTGTGAGTGGTTAAGTGGAATTGCGCAACTTAGTTTACGCAGCACCGCGCGCATGTTCCGAGGCAGATCCCCCCTTCCCCTTCATCCTAAGTCATAATATCATATACCTAATTTGTTGGAAATTTTGTCTACTTTCCGAATGTCTAGATACTTTTTTTCTAAAACAATAAAAAAGTTGATTTTTTTTAATAAAAACCTTTTTGGGGGGGCTTTTTACCAAAATTTGGGGAGGTTGCCGGGGAAAATTTTGGTGGGAAGTTACAAATTCAGATTCAGCGACCCAAAAAACATCTAGAAAGCCGATTTCCAGTACTACCATTAATTTTGCTAGGTAAAATTCCCTATTGCCGGGACTAATTGTGCTAAGAGCGCTTCGAAAGGAGGTCGCAAAGTTGCAACGCCGCATTGGTCCTTGCCGTGTTTTTCCAGATATGTTTTTAATTAACTTTTAAAGACGCGGGAGGCGTATAGAAATATCCACCCAATGCAAACTAGTCGTGAATACCATAGTATTTATGTGATTAATTCTAATGAAATTAGTTTGTTTTTAACAATTTAACGTTTATTGCTTTTATAATACTACTGAGCGTTGCATAACAAAAATGTATCATTAAAAGTTATTATCTACGCTTTAAAAGCCGATGGTACATAGAGTACGCCGCCGCCCCTGTCATTATGTATGTCCAAACCGGCTGTGTCTTTAAGGGTTAATATCTCGACTAATTACGATTTTTTTCAAAAATCATTGTCATCAATGCTTTTATACTTCTGCACGAAATGTACCATCAGCGTCCCTCAACACCTTTGCTGAATGCCCGCAAATCGCAATTTGTGTGTAAAAGAAAAACGCGTTTTTAAAGTTAACGTCTACTTAAGGGTGTATTCCGATCCAAACTGCTTATTTTCTGATTCATTTAAAAATTCATTTTTACTCTCAAACGCATCAAACTGAGAAATTCTCTTATTTAGAAACTACATAATGTGCCGTGCTTCTCGATTTTTTGATAAATGCAGAAAATACTGTAAAAAACGCTGTCAAAGTGGGCGTTTTGAACCGAATTTTCCGAAGCGGGCGATCTGGGTATGAAAAAAATGGTCATACTGAGAAAATAATTGTTTAAAAATCAAATTCTAATTAATTGAGCTGAAAATGAAATCACACGGCATGTTAAACATGTCTTTAAAAATCACCCCCAGCAAGTTTCATGTTTTTACTTTTAAAAATGAGTCTGAAAATGTCTCAGAAAATTTCGAGCTGTTGAGGGTGGAAAAATATTTTTTCGAATACACCCATTAAAGATGAAAATAAGAAATTTTACTTAGTGGCCACTGGCCGGTAAGTTGATTTTATTTAGTAGCCAGTTACTGGCTAGTGAGAATAATTTTTTTAGTCGCCAGTAAGTACATTATTTATGTTACTGAATATTTAATTAAAAAATAGATAAGTTTAGAGTAAAAAAGTAATTTATGTAATAAATAAAAATATTTTAATTCATATTGTTTTGAATAAACTTGAGATACTAATTTCCAATCTATTTTAAATTAAGTTAACAGCAGAGTTATATGTAGCATGCTTATATAGCTAACTACATAAGTCCATACTATACTTAGGAACTTTCCAAATTAAAAAAAAAAAATCTGAAATTTACGATAAATTTTCTTAAATGTAAAGGTTCTCTCCTGGAACAAGTTATTTATTTTTTCACGATACTTTAACAAAATTCGTGTTTTTCCACGATCTATTGGCGAAGTTTGTGTTTCTTCCGCGATCCTTTGACAAAATGTGCGTTTTTTTCGCTATCTTTTGACAAAATTCGCACTTTTTTAGTGATTTTTTGATGAAATTTAGCGTTTGTTTTTGCGATTCTTTGACGAAATTCTCTTTTTTACACGATTCTTTGACAAAATTCGTTTTTTTCTGCGATCTATTGACGAAATTTGCGTTTTTTCGCGATCCATTGACGATATTTTGCGTTTCTTCCGCGGTCCATTGACGATATTTTGCGTTTTTCCGCAATTTATTGACGATATTTTGCATTTTTTTCGCGATTCTTTAACGAAATTCGGGGTTTTTAGCAATCCTTTGACGAAATACAGGTTTTTCTGCGATTCTTTGATGAAATGTGCGTTTTTTTCGCGATCTTTTAATAAAATTCTCGTTTTTTTCGTGATTCCTTGGCGAAATTCGCGTTTTTTTCGCGATCTATTGACGATATTTGCGTTTTTTTCGCGATCTATTGTTGATATTTGCGTTCTTTCCGCGATCCATTCACGATATTTGGGTTTTTCGCGATCCTTCGCCGAAATTTACGTTTTTTCTGTAATCTTTTGACGAAATGCTTGTTTTTTCGCGACCTTTTGATGAAATTCTTGGTTTTCTTTCGCGATTCTTTGACGAAATTCGCGTTTGTTTTTCGCGATCTATTGGCGATATTTGCGTTTTTTTCCGCAATCCATTCACGATATCTGTGTTTTTCCGCGGTCATTTGACAAAATTTAGGTTTCTGAGCGATTCTTTAACAAAATTCGGGTTTTTCTGCGATCCTTTGACGAAATGTGTATGGTATTTTTGCGATCTTTTGATTAAAGTCTCGTTTTTTTTCACGATTCTTTGACGAAATTCGCTTTTTACGCGATCTATTGACGATATTTGGGTATTTTCGCGATCTTTTGACAAAATTCGCGGGTTTTTTCTGCGATACTTTGATGAAATCCCTTTGGAAAATCCTGCATTTGGCCGGTACTTTCCATATTTTTAGTCGCCAGTTTTTCACGTTTAGTCGCCGAGTGGCGACTGGCGAGTGCTTATTTTCATCTTTACGTCTACTACCTCTAATTTTTTCATAATTTTAGTTTGAGTAGAATCGGAATTAGATGGGGGAGGGCATATTTTTGCACTATATTTTCGACGGTATCTCTACAACTATCATACCTAAAATTAAAAGAAATGTATTTTTGAGTTCAGCGTTACGAAAGCTTTCACACGAAACCCCACTCGATATACAAAGAAAAAGATTTTTTCTTTTTCAAATAGCTTAATTAGCCCCTCTACATTTTACCTAAATATATTTGTGAGCATTTAATAATCTGAAAATATGTAGGTCAATATTCTTTATTACTTCCCCCCAATTTGAACTTTCCACGTTCCATAGTTTACGAGTAAAATGGCTGTGACAGACAGACACAGGAGTGATCTTATAATGGTTCCGTTTTTACTTTTTAAGTACGGAACCCTAAAAAAAGAAAAATAATCATTTAAAATATTGAAATGCAAACAAGTTATCCTAAATTTCTCTCATTCGATTAAGAGACTACTTCAGTCAAATGAAAAAACGCATTCGCCAATGCTAATCCTATGGAAGAAATTTATAAAGATATCTCAGTCGCATTTCAGTATTTTTAAATGATTTCTTCTGCATTGAATAGTTGAGATCGATCGGTATGCAGGCCGTTTTTTACTTTTTCGATTTTGAATGCAGATATTTTTTATGAGGATGCTTTTACTTTCGAAACCGGTTCCGAAAATGAAAGTTTCCTTATAAGAAATACCTGTAAACGAAATCGAAAAAGTAAACAACGGCATTTGTACAGATCGATCTCAACTATTCAATGCAAAAGAAATCATTTAAAAATATTGAAATGCGACCGAGATATCTTTATAAATTCCTTCCATAGGATTAGCATTGGCGAACGGGTCTTTTCGTTTGACTGAAGTAGCCTCTTAACATTAACACACGGTTGTTTTCGCGTGACAAAAGTAGCCCCTTACGGTTCAAACAGACAGAACACACGGACTGCGGCATCTTGGTTGCGGTCACGCGGTTTCTTTCGTCTGTTATGACTTTCATCGGATGTCTAGAGGTCCAAGATCGCCACTGGACATCGTTGACATGTCCATCGCCGCCTTTTTCTTTTGTTGAGACTCCCCTGTCTTTTGTTGATAACAACAGAACCTTTGGAAAAGAAAGGCTAGTTCAAAGTTTTATCGTTTTTCATCACGTCATCAAGTTGTGTTGGGAAATGTTTCATAATCTATGCTTGATGCATTATTTTTCATTGTTGATTTTTCAATATAACCGAACATCCCTTCTGTAAGCCTAACCTACAAAACAGCATCCGTCCCTCTGTGGATTCGTTCTTTGTTTTTATACAAAAGCCATTTTATCTTTTTATCCCGGTATTTGATTTTATTTTTTAATAGCGCATACTTGGAATGCCTGGCCGTAAAACCAGAAATGATTTTCTTTCTTCACTCGAGAGGTTCGGGCAAAGGAGAGGGGGAGGGGGGGGGGGCATAAGAAGGTTTCTTGTTCTTTTTCTGTCAGACAGGATTGAGAAAGGTGAAAACAAAGAAGCTAAAAGGAAATATGTGTGGTCATTAGATTTTCACTTCTTGTCATAAAAATGCGTGTGACTCTATCCATGTAGTAAAAGGGAAGAATTGGATTTTAGAATGGATCTTAGTTGCCAAAATATTACTGAAATTAAGGGGTCTTGTACCTTTTAAACGCGTCGAAAATTAACGAAAAACTTCAAAGTTTGAATTAGTCTATCTTCAAAGCCTTTTTATGTATAAACGTGAAATTTTGGATATTGATTAAACAGATTGTGATTTGTAATATGCTACCATTAGAAATTTATTAACCCTTTACAGAATTTGTCTATTGTTGAAATCAAAATAGCTCTTTTTTTTACCACATAAGTCATTGCGCGCATGATATCTTGAGAAAGTATGTATGGATTGGCATGAAATTCGGTAAAGATACTAAACATATATGTGTGTTTAAAATGATCTACTCTTAGTCTAAAATTATTTCATTAACTATCTAAAAAAAATATTTTCGTAAAAAAAAAAAAAAAAAAAAAAATTTGAAATTTTAATGAATAAAAATAGTCCTAACTAAAAATATTACCATTGTAAATACTTAAAAGTAGTTCATTTTAAACACACATATTTGTTTAGCATCTTTACCAAATTTCATGACAATCCATACATACTTTCTCGAGATATCATGCGCGCAATGACTTATGAGGTAAAAAAAAAGAGCTATTTTGATTTCAACAATACACAAATTCTGTAAAGGGTTAATAAATTTCTGTTGGTAGTATATTACAAAGTATAATCTGTTTAATCAATATCCAAAATTTCACGTTTATACATAAAAATGTTTTGAAGATAAACTAATTCAAACTTTGAAGTTTTTCGTTAGTTTTCGACGCGTTTAAAAGGTACAAGACCCCTTAATACTCAATTTATACCGGGTGTCCCAAAAATGATCGATGATTTTAAAATTTAATCACTTGCAAATGGTGACAGATATTAAAAAAAATTCGTGCAGAAGTGTTATCTAAGATGTCAGGAGTTTTTGTGCTGCGATTTTGAGTTTTAGTTACAAATATCATCGATAGATGGCGTTGCAAGCAATAATCGCTCAATCCAGGCTCGATTTTTCGGCCTCTTTCTTCTTCCATGTGAGAAAGGAGATTAAAATGTATTGAATGGATCCCGAAAGTACCAAAAATCGGGTCTGGACTGAGCACCTTCTGCTCTCAGCGCCGTCTATTGTTTGAAGCTCGAACTAAAATCAAGAATCACAGTAAAAAAACTTTTGACTTTATACGTCATCCTCCTGCAAGAACTGTTCTGCTCAACAAGCGCAAAACGTTTTCACGCATTTACAGATTCATTTTTTAACGGAAAGATATAAAATTGGAAAGCCTGACCATGGAAGCGATTTGGAATCGAGCTGTCTTTTCCATTTTTTGAGCTATCCATTACCTATTGAGTTAGAAGGGATTTTAATCACGTGACACGGCATTTTACTTCCCTTACTGACTGAAATTTCTTCTTTAGTTTGGAAGTTCGGTTCAAAATGCCAACTTTGACTGTATTTTCTGAAAGATCTATTGCGTTTGCAAGAAAACGGAAAAACAGTTCGATGACACAGTTTCTGAATAACAACACCTTCTAGTTTCATGCGTTCCCGAACAAAAATGAATTAAAACTTATGTCAGAAAGTTGACCCTTTGGATTTGAGGGGGCTGGTCACTCAGCTTCCTATTTCCCCTCACTAAATAAAGTCTATGGGCATTGAATGCATTCGTCTATTTAAAATATATCCTCGAGAAATTAATATTTTTAACTTCTATTTTTTGTGTACACTTCCTAAAAAATGTCTCTTTTTTTTCTTAGTTCACAAAATATTTCTAAAGTATAGAGTTAATTTTATAGGAAGTGTCAAAATCTTACTCACAGTTCGCCCGCTTTGAACACATAAAATATTAACTTCAGCCTAGATTTTAGAAATATTTTGAAACTAAGAAAAACAAACTTCATTTGAAATATGGAACGTGCTATGATAAACGTCCATAACATCAAAAAATTTCAGGGCAATCCGAGTATATTTACGGGAGTTAGAGCGCGGACAGATGGACAGACGGACCGACGGCCAGACAAACCGTAGTCATATACACTTTTCAACTTTGTTGGAACGTGTTAAAAAGGACTACGAAATGGAATTGAGATTTTCATAGGCCTAACTTTTGAGATATAGAGAATATAATCGTTATATGCCATCAAGCTACGCTGATGTATTTAAAAAAAAAGAAAAGTGCCCAGCTAAACTGATGGCATTGAGCTCACAGGCTATTCACACTAATTGCATATTATACTCTTATTTTAAAGAATAATGCCCCTCAAAAAAGTAAGTGAAGGGGAATTAGCCCCGTTTCCCCCCTTTATACTTAACCAGTGAACCTCCAAATCTCATCAGGGAAGCTCCTTATCATAATAAACCCGTATACCAAATTTGGACCAAATCGAATAATCCTTAAAAAAAAAAAAACCATTTATCTAAATTAAGGGGTGGAGTAACCCCCCTTTATCTTTAACCAATGAATCCCCAAAACGAATCAGGGAAGCTCCTTAACATCATAAACCGGTATACCAAATTTGGAGCAAAGCGAATCATTCTGCATGAAAAACACGTTTATATAAATTAAGGGGGGGTGGAGTAGCCCCCTTTCCCCGTTTATGCTTAACCAATGAACCCCCAAAACTAATCAGGGAAGTTCCTTAACATAATAAACCGGTATACCAACTTCGGAGCAAATCGAATCATTCTGCATGAAAAACTCATTTATCTGAATTAAAAGGGGTGGACTAACCATCCTTTTCCCCGTTTATCCCTAACCAATGAACCGCCAAAACTAATCAGGAAAGTTCCTTAACATAATAAACGGATATACCAAATTCGGAGCAAATCGAATGATTCTGCATGAAAAACTCATTTATCTAAATTAAGAGGGTCGGACTAACCCCCCTTTTCCCCCTTTATCCTTAACCAATGAACCCCCAAAACTAATGAGGGAAGTTCCTTAACATAATAAACCGGTATACCAAATTCGGAGCAAATCGAATGATTCTGCATGAAAAACTCATTTATCTGAATTAAGGGGGTGGACTAACCCCCCTTTTCCCTCTTTATCCTTAACCAATTAACCCTCAAAACTAATGAGGGAAGTTCCTTAACATAATAAACCGGTATACCAAATTCGGAGCAAATCGAATGATTCTGCATGAAAAACCCATTTATCTGAATAAGGGGTTGGACTAACCCCGTTTTTCCCTTTTTATCCTTAACCAATGAACTCCCAAAACTAATCAGGGAAGCGCCTTATCACAATGGAAATGAACCTAGAAAAAAATTTTGAAGCAAATCGGATGTTTATATCAAGAGTTATCGCGTTACGTACATACATACATACATACATACATACAGAACGGGCGGGCACATTAGCTCTCAGGCTTTGATAGCCTGTGAGCTAAAAAAGACACCTTTTAGGAAGAGTACATACAGAAAAAAACAAAAAAAATAGGAATTTCCGGAGAAGATATTTTAAATATATAGGAATGCATCAAAAGTCCATAGACTTAACATTACGTAGGAGAATTCCGAAGCTGAGTGACCAACCCCCTTAAGCATCGTCACTTATGCACTGTGCAAGCTGTCGTAGTTCATTCAACACAGCAACCCTTAGACACATATTTTTCACGGAACTGCATATCAAAAATTCGGTAGCGTAACTTCAATAGAAATAAATATGAAAGTCTGATTTAACTGTCAACCAACGCCCCCCCCCCCCCCACACACACACACCAACGCCACCTTAATACAGTCGGACCTCGTTATCCCGATACCCGGTTTTCACGTCACTCCGCTTATCACGTCAGTTTTTCAAAGTCCCGATTTTCTGTATTAGGATTTTAATGTAAATAAACTCCGGATTTTGCGTCGTTGAATAATTTTCAACTCCGGATATCCCGACGGTTTAGGAAAATTGTCTGTTTTTCATAGGGTGTCAACGATTTTAATCAGTTGATTTAAATCAGTGATTAAAATCATGATTTTAATCAACCGATTTTTAAAAAAAAATCATTGATTTAAATCAAAAAAAAAAATTAATGTTTAAAATGTCAAAAAAAGTATTAAAATCTAACATGAACCTAATTTGAAAGTTTCTACAGGTATTTTGACTTATGAATAAACAAAAAAAGAGCTTTAAATAATTGTTTCTAAGCTTAATTCATGAGTATTGTAAAAAATTAAAAACAGTTGTGTTTATAAAAACAAGATTTTTTAAGTTTTTATCCAAATTAAAACAGTTTCATTTAAAAGTGATATTTAAATCTAATATAATTTGCAATGTCATAATTTCCTTTAGGTAATCAATTTATGCATTATTTTATATAAAATACACATAGCAAATGTAATACATTCCTATAAGTAAAAAAAGCATAAAAAGTACTTAATGGCTATCTCTAGTTAAAGAAGAATAAAAGAATAACATCTGCTCAACAGCTAAATTGTAAATGAATGCATGCAAGAAAAATAAATAATTGGTGTAAAAATGCTAAGCACAGCAAAAGCTTCTTCGATGTAGGTTGAATAAATGCTTTAACTTTGTACTTATACATAATAAAAATAATTAATTAGGGATTGAAAAGGCAGCCAAACTTTTCTTAAAAAGAAAAAAAAAATTGAACTGCTGAAAGCTAATAAACTGAGGGGTAATAATAATGCTCAGTGAACAGTGCTTTTGAGGTTTTCAGATATAAGTGGCTAACTTATATTTATTCTATATGAATGGGTTTAACTCATCCTTAAAATTTTTTTGGTTAGCATACACATACATGTGTGTAAGTTTAGATTTTGATGGTTTACAGTAATTTTCCTAAATACAAATGCAAAACGAGCTGCAAATAATATTTGTTAGTTTTGTTATTTGTGCTACTAACTAACGAAATTACTTATTTGCAGTTTTTATTAATTCTGTAATTACTTATACTGTTTCTTCTAGTCCATTTTTTTTAATGGTGACACACCATGTAGAGGTCTGCACGGGCCGAAATTTCCAGGCCCGGGCCCGGCCCGACTCATCGAAAAAAAATTTGGCCCGGCCCGGCCCGATAAAAAAATTAAAAGTTCGGCCCGAGCCCGGCCCGGCCCGTAGGAAAAGTAATATTGGCCCGGCCCGCTAAAAATCTTAAAAGTTCGGCCCGAGCCCGGCCCGGCCCGGAAAAAAGTTAAAATATCGGCCCGGCCCGGAAAAAGCTAAAATCTCGGCCCGAGAAAAAAAAAAAACCCGGTCCGAGTGAATTTTTTACAAAACATTGATTTTTACGTCGATTTGGTTAAAAATTTGTCTCGTACGAGGTAGCTCTGACCAAAAATATTTATCTTAACTTTTTATTCTCATGTTTATAATCTTCACTTTTAAAGAAGTGACACAGACTGCGATATTTATTTTTTTAACGAATCCCTATTTCTTGTATGTAAATGTTTAGGTTATCATTAATATTGTTAATCCATATTCCATGCATTAACATACATGTATTCCATGTATGCCAGAAATCTGAAAAATTCTATACAGTAAAATCTTCTAAGACGGAATTGCGTAGAAAAGAAAAAAAAAATGCTTTATAGACAAGTTCCATTCTTAGCAAGTGTAAATGTATCATATTTTGTTTTCTTACGTATTAGTATATTAATTTTGCATGGATCAACACGTTTTTCAGTTTAAAACAGGGTTCCGTCATAGGCAGGTTCATTTACACACTTTTACTATATTTTAATTTAGCTATATTTTAATAAGCGTAGAAATATACTATTCTTTAAAAAGAATAAATTTTAATGTTTAAGTGTAAATGGCAATTTAAAAATGTATGCATTTTTTGCAAAAATTTTTGGTCCAGGCCTAATTTGACTGATCTTTGAATGGAGCTGGGCAAGCTGAGACAATGATTTTCATACGGGCTGAGTCAAAACTAGGACTGAAAAGCTTAGGCCGTGAAGACTAGGAATGAAACCAATCCCGACTCTGTACAGAAGAAATAAGTTAGGCCCGTCCCGGCCCGAGCCTTTAGAAATAAAGTATGGCCCAGGCCGGCCCGGCCCGAGCCTTCAGAAATAAAGTACGGCCCGGGCCCGACCCGGCCCGAGTGCCGTGAATGAAAATCGGCCCGAGACCGGCCCTCGGGAGAGGCCGAGCTCGGGCTTCGGGCCACGGGCCGGCCCGTGCAGATCTCTAAGTCACCATGCCCCTTTTGAAATTGGCAAAATGCACCCTGCCTTACAAAAAAAGAAAAAAAAAAAATAGTTGATATTCATCTGTAGTTGTAGCCAGATATTTCTTGTTAAAAACTTCGCCATTCAACAGTATTTCTAAATTCATGTAGCCAAGATCTTGCAAAAATAATAGAACTTTATTTCATACAAAAAACAGGATATTATGAAAATATGTTATTTAATTGTATTTTTCAATTTGTTATTCATAAAATTGTTAAAAATTAAGGACACTTTATTTATCATACTAAAAATTATTCTTTTTTTCCCTTATATATTACTAAACACATTACTAATATATTTCCTTATGGAATAGTGCCCTTTTTTGGAACTAGCATCTTGTCCCCTTTTCTCTCTAAAATGAATACTACATTATTATCATTTTAATAAATAAGGCCTAAAAATATATAATATGTTCCTAATTAGAGAGTTTATTGTTTAATAATTATTAATATGAAGTAGCCTTAACTATTTAATACAAAATACAGTTAATAATTTTAATAAATGTTAAATATCACTAGTATTTATAAAGTTTTACATAATTATTACAATATTAATGTATATAACATTATTGTATGATACTACCTAATGAAACTACTAATTTGCAGTTTTTATATTTCCTCTAATTACTAATTATAATTTTATTAATTAAAATGTAAAAACATAGATTATGTTAGCAATTAGTGGTTTAACTGATTTGAAAACCTAAAACTCTTGGTAGCTATTCAGTATTTGAACAATGGAGAAAAAAATCATAAAAATCCGATTTAAATAATAAAAAAAATCCGATTTAAATCAAAAAAATCAAAAATTTTTTACACCCTAATTTTTCATAATCCCTCTTATAAGCACGGAATTTAAGCGGTAAGAAATGTCTTCGCCAAACTTTTCAGAAAAGTGTCAAAAATACCCATTGAGATAAATGAGAAATTTTACTTCAATCCTTTATCTGAATAAATAAACCCACACACCATGAATTACTCACTTAAGCTCCAGATAGACGTATCAGTCTACTTGCGGTATTTTTGCTCTGGTCAGGCGGCGCTTTCTTGTGGTTACGTGGCATTTTTCATCCGACTAAAACCGAAGTATTGCATTGCATTGAAACGATCATAAATCCATTTCTAAAACAACGAATATTGATTTCAATTCGTTGTATAAAATTGAAAAAAGAATTGTAGGAAGCACATCTAGGGATAAGCAAACCTTAATTTATCGATATTTCATGTAACAATAAAAAACAAGTCATAATAAATTTGATTTTTATTCTTTTCAATTTTGTTTTTGTGTTTATTTTTTAATGATAATGTTTTATTGTTTAAAACAGCAAAAACAGTTATGAATTTAAAATTGAATTAAATTAATTAAAAATACAGCTTTTTATAAATATATTTTCTCCAACTCCGGTTACCGCGACACTCCGCTTATGACGACACTTTTTCATGGTCATTGGAGTGTCGGGATAACGAGGTTCGACTGTATATCCTATATCTACACGGAATGGCAATCGTCAGTCTGTGCTCTGTAGATAGCTGAGAAAAAAAAAGAAAAAAAAACATTCCATCTTTTAGCAACTAATCGTCCATTCTACACACGTGGTTGTCCCCCTTTTATTAAACGCACGATCCCACTTAATAAAATTCCGAAAATTTGTAACCCCCTCCCCTCCCTTAGAACTCCCCCGCTCAGGAATAGAAAAAAAAATTCAATCCCATCCACCAAAAACTGCTCCAATTTCATCTAACTCCCCCTTTGCACGAGCAACAGGTCAGATTCCCACGCACACGGTTGACAAAACACTAGCCCTTAGCAGCTCAGAAGCCCAGCTCGCAAGCAACCAATCACAGTCCGCTAACTGTAAAGCTCCGCCAAAGTTTTGCCAACATGCGATATATGTATTTGGGAAAAGGGGTTCTGTAGATCATTTTTATGACATATAAGTAGTATATATTTTTACTTTATTCTGTCTTCAATAGAAGAAAGTATTGTAATCGAAATTTTTTTCGATTTCCGGTTTTCGACGGATTTACTCGTTTTAGGCGTCAGAGATCCCAAAATACATGTTTATAGAAAATGTCTGTCGCCATTGTACCATCAAAAAATGCATGAAGTTATGCATAGAATTGAACCAAATTTATATTTTAAGTTTTTGGCTATGGCAAACAGTTCCTCCCTGAATTTGGAAAAAATTCGCCTGTAGGGGATGTTGTAATAGCAATTTTTGTGCGATTTTGAATATTGTACCACCGAAAAGTGTATGAAGTTATACATAGAATTGAACTAAATTTTTTGTGTTTGTTTTTGGTCATGGCACGAAGGTCCTCCTTGAATTTGGAAAAATTCCGCCGGAAGGGGGCGCTATAATTGCGATGTCTGTATGATTTTCATTATTGTACCATCGAAAAGTCTATGAAGTTGTGCATAGAATTGAGCCAAATTTTTTGTGTATGTTTCTTGCTATGGCAAGGAAGTCCTCCCTGAATTTGAAAAAAAATTGGCTGGAAGGGGGGCGCTGTAATAGCGATGTTTGTGGCATTTTCTTTATTGTACCATCGAATAGTGTATAAAATTATGCATAGAATTGAACCAAATTTCTTGTGCATAACTTTGGATATGGCCAACAGGTCCTCCTTGAAATATTGCGCTGGAAATATTGCGCTGTAAAGGGACTCTGTGATAGCGATTTTTGTATACTTTTCTTGATTTTTCGTATTTCTATTGTCCATTGACAGCTCGTGCAGCGGCGGGAATTCGCTTCCTGCTAAGCCGGCTACATCCAAACAGCTGATAACAACAGAATAAGGAAAAACTATTAGTTTTAACAAATATCATGATATGATATAGATTAACTCGTTTTTAGTCCGTTTAATTGACTGAAGCAGAAATTTAAGAAGAAAATGAAAGTTGGTATAGTATTGAACTAATAATATTTAAGTATTAACATGTGTAACTACTTTTTGAAATATTAAGATGTATAAGATAGAAGAAAGTTTTGGGATTGGCACATCCAACTAGTTTAGGTAGATTTCGTATGAAATACTACCTATTGCAATCTCCCTTATGTTGGAATCTCTGAAAAAAGTTTGTCTACATCGATCTACACCGATCATGACCCCTAGAACACAAAACTATATATATCACTTTTTTAGGGACACATAATCTCCATAATTCTGCACAAATCTCTTCCAAACTGATACATAAAATCAAGGGGCATACAATCTCGGTCAAGTTCGTGAATGGGCAAAATCAGACCAAGGAGGTGGAAATGGGGTTTTGTGAAAACCGAAAAAAAGCCCATAACTTCTTAATTATAATACATATCGAATCAGTTTAAAGTTATTATTACTTCTAAAAAAAGGGGCGAAAATTTATGTATGATAGATTTTTGATAAAATAAAAAATGGGCTCAAGGGGCGAAAAAAATAGGGTTTTGGAAAGAAAAAAATTTATAACTTCGTCAATTCTCAAGATATCAAATCCAATTAAATTTATTATAAATCTTCTTAATATTATCTACTTTTATATTGACAAGTTTTTGATAGGACCAATTCGTACCGCAAAATAAATTAAAAACGAAAACAAAAATGGGGTGGGGGGTGGGGGAGGTTGAAGAAGAAAAAATCCATAACTTCGTCAATTCACAAGATATAAAATCCGCATGAATTTACTATATATATTCTTAATATTATCTACAACTTTTATACTGACAAGTTTCTGATAGGACCAATTCTTAGATCAGAAACAAATTAGAAACACATAGCGGTTGAAGAAAAAAATCATCGTATTAAGGGTGTACTCAAATCCAAACTGCTGACAAATTTTTAAATTCATTTTTGCTCTCAAACGCATCCAATTGGTAGGCTTTCTTATTCAGAAACTATATAATGTATATCGTAATGGTCGATTCTGTGATAGAGGCAGAATATATTTTTAAAAAATGATGTCAAATTTTAAACCGAATTTCCCGAAGCGATTGTGTTGGAAACGAAAAATATGGTCCTACTGAGAAAATAATTAATTGTTTATGAATCAAATTCTAATTAGTTGAACGAAAAACAAAAACACGGGTCGCTTACAAATCTCTTCAAAAATCACGTCAGCAAGTTTCATGTTTTTTCTTTTAAAAATGAATCTGAAATGTGTCAGAAAATTTAGAGTTGTTGAGCATGGAAAAGTATTTTTTGAATACCGCCTTAACATGATTCTGATAAAACCAGCTCTTATATAAAAATGAAATTAAAAATTCGTCAAAAGCGGCCAGATAAAATTGTTCAAGTGGGATTATCTCTAATAATGATTTAGTTTTTGTTGTTGAAATTAGTACTTAAGAGGCTACTTCAGTCAAATGAAAAGACGCATTCGCTAGTGCTAATCTTATGAAAGAAATTTATAAAGAGATCTCGGTCGCATTTCAACATTTTAAAATGATTTCTTTTGCATTGAATAGTTGAGATCGATCTGTGTGCAGGCCGATTTTTACTTTTTCGATTTTGAATGCAGATATTTTTTATGAGGATGCTTTTATTTTCGAAACCGGTTCCGAAAATGAAAGTGTCCTCATAAGAAATACCTGTAAACAAAATCGAAAAAAGTAAACAACGGCCTTTGTACAGATCGATCTCAACTATTTAGTGCAAAAGAAATCATTTAAATATTAAAATACGACCGAGATATCTTTATAAATTTCTTCCATACGATTAGCATTGCGAACGGGTCTTTTCGTTTGACTGAAGTAGCCTCTTAAGGGTGTTCTCAAATCCAAAAAAGCAACTTTCTGACATAAGTTTTAATTTATTTTTGTTCGAAAATGCATGAAACTAGCTGGTGTTGTCGTTCAGAAACTATGTCATCGAGCTGTTTTTTCCATTTTTTTGCAAACGCAATAGATCTTTCAGAAAAGAGTGTCAAAGTGGATGTTTTAAACCGAGTTTCCGCGCGAACGGAGAATAAGTACTCAAGAACGGGCGAAAACGTGTTTGTCACGTGATCCAAAACGCTTATAACTCAATAAGTAATTAATTGATGGATCAAAAAACGGAAAAACTGTTCAATTCGAAATCGGTTCCGTGGCCAGGCTTTCCAATTTTATATCTTTCCGCTAAAAAATGAATTTGTAAATGTGTCAAAACGTTTTGCGCTTGTTGGGCAGAGCAGTTAAGAACAGCCTTAACTTCGGAATCTAACCTGCGCTTTTGGATTTTGGCGATTTTTTTGCGCGATTTTGGATGGGCTCAAAAAAAGTTTGAGTAAAATAACACATACAAATTTTTTCCCTTGGAGAGAGAGGCGGGGGAGGGAGGAATGACCAAAGATGAAAATTTGATGTTAAATTATGTTTTTTCTAAGCAAAATATAAAATGATAATTTAATAAATAATTTGAAGTTAAATTATGTTTTTTTTAAACAAAATACAAATTATAATTTAATAAATATTGTTATTAAATTGTGTTTTTTTGTAAACAAAATACAAATTATAATTTAATAAATAATTTTATTAAATTGTGTTCTCATAATTTCTTTCTTATAAATATACAGTGAAACCTCCCTGTGCGATCACCTCCCTCAACGGCCATCTTTTCATGGAACGAAATTTATTCCCATAATATCAATACTTATTTTACCTCCATTCAGAGACCATCCCAGTTAAATTCCCTCCACCAGCGACCCATTTCTTTGAAGAAAATGAAATAAATTCCATTTTTTCCGGGTCGCTTGAAGAAGGTTTTATTAGAAAAATAATTCCGGAAAGCTCATTATTCGTCAAACTTCTAAAATAAGTTTAGAATTTTTTTTTCCTGGAAACTTTTAGGTGTTTAAATCCCTTTGTGCTTTTTTAGGCAATGAATTTAACTCTGATAACAAATTGAGAATGACGGTTAATACACTATTCTGCCGGGAAACTCTCAAAGATATAAGATAAATTAATGGCATCGTCATTATTTGTACCTGTCAAAAAAAAAAAAAAAAATGCAATTATTTACTGAAAATTCGAAAGGACATGTAAATAAAAGTTATAAAAGATAAAACCGTAAAATCAAAGGAAACGTCAAGTATTCATTTTTTAAACTCTGCAGTCATTAACTTATGTAATTAATTTTTGTTTTGATACTTAAATTTTCATATTTTTTCCTAATGGGAAAAATAAATTTTAGTAACATTGTTACCTTTTTTCAACACTTAAAATCTAAATTTTAACATGACCTCCATGAAGAAACCACCCCTTGGAGTGACCTATTTTTATTGGAAGTAAACGTGGTCGCTTCAGGGAGGTTTTAATGTAAATAAATAAATAATGAAATAAATCAATTGAAAATGGGTGGGGAGATCAAATTATTGTGTGGGCTTGCGCCCCATGGGCCGATATAAGTTGGCGCCACTGTATAACAGTCGCTCCCGAACATAGTCGTTCTTAGGGGGGTGCGACCGCGCAGGGCCTCGCGCCTTGAAAGGCCCTCACGCCTTGAAAGGCCCTCACGCCCGGGGAGCAAATAATAATAATAAGAAGAAGAATTTAGCAATTGTTTGTATATAAGTTAAGATATTAGCATTCATTGAGCAATTCACTTTATTTCGCACTACCTGATGCGCCCGGCGTTTCCCGAGGACGTGATTATAGTATATATATATATATTACGCTATCGTACGTGGCACAGCACAGAAATCGCGATTTTTTGTTAACTGTTTAAAGGCAACGCCCGAATGAAACCCATCTCATTGATTATTGAAAAGCATTTACTGCATCTCCATTCCTACAAGGGGGGGGGGGGGGGGGGTGTAGCATAGGGGAGACCCTGTTCTGTCGCCCAATGCCGACAAGTTTGTCGCCAACTTGGCAATATCTCTAATATTTCACCAAGATCCCATAGACTTCCATTGTAAACCAGTAAGGTTTACTTGCTTACAGAAAATCAACCAATTGAGATATTTTAATGCAACAAAAACTAATATTAGCTTAAGGGATTCTATTAATTATATATAAAAGAGTCCAAGTAAATTAAATGATGAATAAAAGTAACATGATACAATGCTTAGCATGCTCTCCCAAACATAAATATTAAGGGAGACCAAACGGGTTGCCAAGGGCGGCTAGTAACCTTAAAAATACCTAAACTCTGTTAATTTAACTTTCCACCGTCAGTGCGTGCACTCTGTTCTAAACAGACCTCTATCCGAACGAAACTCTTTTATTTAACCTATCTGGAGATATGTTAGTTGAGAGTCTATGGGGACACAAATAAGTGAAACATTACCTTGCGGGGAGATGCAAGTGGTTTTTGACAAAGGATTAATTAAGGCTGTTCTTAACTGCTCTGCTCAACAAGTGCAAAACGTTTTGACACATTTACAAATTCATTTTTTTAACGGAAAGATATAAAATTGGAAAGCCTGACCAGGGAAGCGATTTGGAATCGAACTGTGTTTTCCATTTTTGCATCCATCAATTACCTATTGAGTTAGAAGTGATTTTGATCACGTGACATGGCATTTTTCTTCCCTTACTGACTGGATTTTCTTCTTTCGTTCGGAAGTTCGATTCAAAATGCCAACTTTGACAGTATTTTCTGAAAGATTATTGCGTTTACAAAAAAAACGAAAAAACAGTTCGATGACATAGTTTCTGAATAACAACACTTTCTAGTTTCATGCGTTTCCGAACAAAAATGAATTCAAACTTATGTCAGAAAGTTGAATCTTTGGATTTGAGAACAGCCTTAAGAGTGCTGGAGTCCTTGGTCAAAAATTTGGACTGGTATCTGAGCCAGGAACTTAATTTAAGAATTCTCTGAAATTTCTATTAGGAAATAGTGGCGACTACTACTCATAATTTAACTTTAAGATGGTGAAAGTTGATAATTAAAATATTAATGTATTTAGGAATTACTTGCGAAGAGCTATGAGTAGTAGAATTTGAGTTATTAAAATAGGGCTCAGTTAAACAAAAATTGATGTGGGGGGGGGGGGGGAGGAAGGGAGGTGAGATGCAAGTGTTCTTCGACAAAGAACTGATTCAGACTACTGGAGTCCTTGGTCAAAAATTTGGACTGGTACCTGATCCAAGAACCTAATTTAAGAAATTTCTATTCGAAAATAGTGGTAGCCACTACTCATAAATTAACTTTAAGACTGTTTGAGGTGATAGTTAAGATATTAATATAATTTGTAATTAGCTTCGATATGAATAATAGGAGTTGAGTTATTAAGATAGGGCTCAGAAATCTTGTTAAATCGGTCCAATAGAATCCGAGATAAGAATGCGTCCCCTGGCAGTGGAAGGTAGAACTAAAAACTCTAAGAGAATCGTAAGTTAAGTTGAATGAATCAATTCCCCATGAAATAAGACCCAATAGAGCCGTGAAAAGAACACACCATTAATGTTTAAAAATGGTGGTAATTGGACCATGTTAAAAAATAATAATAATTAAAATTGAAATAAAGGGAAGAAACCCGTATGGATAAACTCTTAACTCATATCAAAGAGACTTTTGCCACAGAGCTCGCTGATAATCTTCAATTAAGTTGATAAAATCCTTTTAAATTATATTTTTAGCATTTGACAACGTTTAATAATTAATATCTTTTCATATCTTCTAAAAGGACTAAAAACATATCTCTCTCTCCTTTTTATTTCAGTTTTTAATGAGTGCTTGTGTCCCTGTTTTGTTCATTCTTGGAATTTTTGTACCGTCTCCGTCAGTTTTTTTGCGAAATTTAAGAAAAATTACAGACTTATTTTTCAAAAAGGTACATTTGTTATTTTGAAGTTATAATATCCATTGTTAACAAGCTGGTGCTGTTTTATGATTTTAGGTAAACGGAAACATTATTTCAATGATTATTTGTAATGTATCGTTGGGGGGGAGGCGGGGGGGGGGGCGCTCTGTTCCCGAATAGCGGACGCTTTTTCGATCCCCAACACGCATATACGAGGGAGTATCAATAAGTTTTTGCCCTCACATAGAAATAACGGAGTGACATTTATGAAATTGCTAACTTGTATTCAAAGATATAGTGGAGGGTATACGGTGGTATACGCCCGTATACCTTCTGGATTTTTTAAAGGAACACCGTATACCCCCCTGTCTCTCAAAAAAGCTATAGTATATACACTGTAGGGTATACCCTCTGCTTTGAGCGTATACCCTCTGCTTAGAGCGTATGCCCTCTGCTTTTTTACGACTACACTGTATTAGTCCTTTTCTATGTAGTCGCTGTGCACGGTAACACATTTCTGCAAACGGTATTTCAAAGAGAGAGGGGGGGGGGGGGGCGTATTCCTGGAGGTGCGATTGTAGACCCAAATTGGGACACTTTTCTAACCAGTGTTGATTTCAGGCGGTGGTTCGGGGGGGGGGGACATTCCTCCTCTCGGAGCGATGAGATGTCCCCCCGTGTTAAAACCCCCTTTCTTTCTGTTTGACTTGGCGAAAATTAGTCATCGCCAAGAATTATTGCAGCCCTATTTTACTTTACTACTTTCCAGTCTGTTTTTAATGTAGATGTAATAAAATTCGAGAAGCGAGTGATCACCGCTATATGTGATCTGAACCAGGCTTGCTTGGTAATAATAAATATATTCATAAAAAAAAAAAAAAAAAAAAAAAAAAAAAATCGTTCTGCATATTTTACTGAATTGTGTGATTATCTCCTGATTCGAAGAATATATATTTTATCGACTGTTCTGTGAAAATCCTCACCCCGGAAGATTTGAGATTTTGTGTTTTCAATGGTCAAAAAGTGCAATTTCCCCCCCCCCCCCCGGAACCACATAAATCCCTCCGGGAGAAAAGTATCTGAATTCAACACTGTTTCTAACTTTTACTGATCCCCCTCATGTGACATATTGTTGGAAAGTCCTGTGACCACTTATTCATGTTATGCACCTTCCGAGCCTTTCCCCTCAATGTGTGACCCCTCATGCGATGAGGGGGTCCGCAAAACATATAGGAGCGCCCCCGGGGGCAAATTGGGGGGGGGGGGGGCTTGGTCGGTGACATTGCTTTGCAACAATAATTTGACAAAATTTTAACAATCATATATTTAAAATTTCAGGCCATTCGGTTGGGTAGTTTTTGCTCTGTTATACGCGGACGGATTGAACGACGACTATAGGTGCTACGTATTTATATAATTACGAACGCACCTAAAAACGGCTGTAATAGACAGACAGCCACGCAAGTTATCTTATAATGGTTCCGTTTTTACTTTTTACCGGCTGGATTTTTGCTTTTTGGAGCGTTGGCGAAACCTTTCCGTTACTTCACTCTCATGGGTTGTCCGCGAGCCGACCTTCCCTGTCTCTAACGTGCAGTGCCAAAACGGGGGAGGCGCCCACCGTCTCATGATCGTCTGAGCGTGTAATGCGACACGATTCTTCAGAAATTTTGAGAATTCCACTCTTCTATCGGCATCATCTCTCTTGTGGCTAAAAAGGGAAAATGCCTCGAGGGGAGGTTGTGCCTTTAAAAGTGCATATATAGAGAGATGTGTGTACGTCTGTCTAAATTGTAGGTCCGTGAGAAAAAATTGGGGAATATTGAAGTATGTCAGTTGTGAGTGCGAGGTTGTTTCAAGGTAAACTATATAACTCTTTTGGGTTGTCGTCTGCGATTATGCAACGACGAATTACTGGAATTACTTCGGGGTATATGTATGTATCATGGGCGCAGGAAAGAGAGGGTTCATTGCTCCTTTCACGAGTTTGAAATTTAATAAATTAAAATTTCTTATTCTTCAACCTTTTATTGAATTATGAATTCATGAAAATTTTATCTTAGCATTTTTCGTGAACGTGCAGTGAAGACTACATTAGAAGATTTACAGAATCATTTAATAAATTTTAGAAGGATTCATTAAATTTGAATTGATAGGGATTTTGTGCCATATTTACAACTCCACTCAAATCTTTTATTTTAAATATTTTTCTTAGTATTTTGTAGAATTAGGAAATGTACACATATAATGTTTTTACAATAGAAATATTTCCGAATTGAAAAATCTCCCCCCCCCCCCAACGCCAAGAAAGCTGAAAAGAGGCAAAGGCAAAAGAAATCATCCTTTTAAAAATATGTTTGTTCTGTGTAACCCATCATGCTTTTGGAACAAGATAAAGTAATGTATCTATAACTCATTCTAAACTGTATTACAACGAATCGATGTATTAAATGAATTTTATAACAAGCTATTTTAATGGTACTTATAAGTACCGTCAGTAGATAAAGGGTTAATGTTTTTGGAGGAGGTGGGGGGAAAGAACACCCCCTCCCCCCCCCCCCCAAAAAAAAAACAAAACAAAAACAAACCCCGCTCAACAACCCGAAACTTTCTGACACATTTTTTAATATAAAAGCATGATACTTGCAGGCATGATTATTGAAATGACTCCAGCTACACATGTTAAGTGAGCTCCATCAGTCCACTCCTTGGATACGCCAATGTAATTGGTATACGTGTTACTCCTCGATTGGTACCTGTCACATTTTCAGACGATGATTGGGGGTTAAATTAATAGGAGAGCATACTTCCCCCTCCCCCGCCAAATGTACTTTTATTTGAGAAACAGCTGGTGTACGGGGGGAGAGGGGTGTTTAATCATGAAAGTTTACGGCATATAACCACAGTACTCAACACTACACCGCTGATACTAAGGGCGGAAACTAAGAGGGGCAGAGGAGGGATATATGCCCGGGCGCCAGAACGAAGGGGCGCCCAATGAAGATTTTGTTTGTCAATCTTTCTCACGTCTATGTTTAGCACTTTATTGTTAAAATCAGCCTGTCTGGGGTATTTCAAAGCATTGAAGAACCTAAAGATGATATGTCATAAGAATCCTGTATAAAGTGGGATTCTTTTCGATTCCGCTTTCGAGATTTTAATGAATCAATATTTGACAAAGCAGATTACGTAGTTCAGTATTACATATTTTATTGTTACAAATTTAAAATAAGTCGGCTATTAGAAAATTAGTAAAATTCTCTTTCTAAATATACTTTGCGAAGGAGGCGGGAGGGGGGTTGCCAAGATCCATGTTTGCCCCGGGTGAAAAAAAAGGCTGGTTTCGGTCCTAGCTACCACAAATGCATCGACAACATAACTTGCACGAAAACTTCGCACCAAAGATCCGTTTTTCATGGCCGCTTCCGTGTCCATTCCCACCCCATCTTTAACTATTTTATTTATTGGCGAATCTCACCTTGAGACCACGCGCAGAGAAATACTTCTCTCGTCCGAAGATTGTTTTACTTTGATGGATAGAAAAACCAATTTGCTTTTCCTCGTTTTTTTTTTCTTTTATTCCTTTTCTACGAGTAAAAAAAAATAAATGAAAAAAGGTGAAATCGTTTCTTTTCAGGTGTGTTTGATGAAAGAACGCCGCTAATGCAGTGATTTAGTGCATTATAAAAAGGGAGGAATTCCAAGATGGCGTCTATTGGAGAAGAAAAACAAATAAGGGGCCATCCTTCAATTACATCACGTCGGCGAAACAATTTTTTCATTCTTTGGGCATCCCCAACAACCCCTCCCCCCCGTTCAAGATAATTTTTAAAGGATAAAATTGTCAAAACGAATTTCAGATTTTTATTTTAATTTTTATTTTACCTCACTATTTGTCAGGTTACTGACGCTAGTGAGCATGTAACTAATTAAGATTACTGTTATCTGATATTATCTTTTACTTGTCTATTGTATTTCACATGTATCACTTTCTGCGTACCCTGGTTTAAGACAATATTTTTCCTTATCTGCAAGTTGATCCGAGATATTATAGTTAGATCCCATTATATGAATAATCCCCGTTGTATCAATGAATTGCAGTTTCTCTTGCTATTCAAGAACGTAGGGCCTAGGTAAGAGAAACAAAGAAACTCCCTATCTGGTCATGGGTAGGGAGAAGTTTTAGATAAGAGATGGAGTCTCTGTTAGCAGAGAAAAAACCCCGTAGGCTGTTTTTTGGAGAGAAATCGCTGAGAGAGAAAGGGTAGTTCTGGCGTAGATGTAGGTTTGTGTTTCCTGAGTGGAGTTTTCGGGAAAGAGTTCGAGTTTCTTGCGAAGGTAGTCGGCGCAACGGGGTGGTCAAGGGTGATCCTCCGATAAAAATTATGAGATACCGTAGTGTGAGTGGAAAATAGAGTATTTTACTAAGTTAACCTAGTGCGCAGATTGATGTATGTAAGTTAGAGTATTTTAATAAGCTAACCCAGTGCGCAGACAGTACTTGCTATAATAACTTAGTATCGGGCCGAAAAAACGCCCCCTAGATATTTGAGAAAGCCTTGACACGCGTCACGAAAACGTCACACAAAGCAGGCAAAACAAAGATAACTGGTATGTTGTGGCCATCACAAAACTTTCTTCTATATAAATCACGTCAATTAAATCATTTAAATAGTACAAGAAATTACATCAATTTAGCATTAATTCATATCAAAGTGTATCTGATTTTGAAGTTTGATAAAAATTCGTGCCTTAGTTCTCGAGATAGTGCTATAGCGGAAATTCTGAAAAAAGTAGCGCAGCAGCGCCACCTGTTGAGTGATTTACACCAATACATAAACAGCAATAATTGATATACAGGTATACATGGATCTGAAGTTCGTTGAAAATCCAAGCATTTAGTTCTTGAGATAGAGCTATTTCGGAAATCACAAAAAACAACATAGCAGCGCCACCTATTGAGCGATTTGCACCAAACTGTATAAAATGTCAATTCGTGTCAAGGACTAACTGATTCTAAAGTTTGATGAAAATTCGTGCATTAGTTCTTGAGACAAATGTTTTCTGACACATGAACTCTAGTGGAAATTCTGAAAAGTACAGCATAGCAGCGTCACCTGTTGAGCGATTTACAGCAAAATATACAAAATGACAATTCATGTCAAGGATTAACTGATTTTGAAGTTTGGTGAAAATTATTGCATTAGTTCTTGAGATACAGCTATAATGGAAATTCTGAAAAGTGCAGCATAGCAGCGCCACCTGTTGAGCGATTTGC
Organism: Maratus speciosus; assembly: GCA_963932465.1. Classification (NCBI taxonomy): domain Eukaryota; kingdom Metazoa; phylum Arthropoda; class Arachnida; order Araneae; family Salticidae; genus Maratus; species Maratus speciosus. Next base: position 460,429,982 of record OZ010799.1, on the reverse strand, counting down.
ACCAAAACCCAAACAGCACTAATCCATATCAAAGTATACTTGAATCTGAAGTTTGATGAAAATCCAAACATTAGTTGTTGAGATAGAGCTATTGCGGAAATCGTAAAAAATGCAGTATAGCAGCGCCATCTGTTGAGCGATTTACACCAAAATGTACAAAACCTCAATTCATGTCAAGGACTAACTGAATCTGAAGTTTGATGAAAATCCGTACATTAGTTCTGGAGATTGAGCTATTGCGGAAATCGTGAAAAAGGCTGCATAGCAGCGCCACCTGTTGAGCGATTTACATCAAAAACTAATCAGCACCAATTTATATGAGGGTCTAACTTAGGGGTGCACAACCTTTTTAAGAGAAGGGCCACTTACAAAAATGTCTGGGTTGTCGAGGGCCACATCAGTAACACGGAGAGAATTCTATTTCCAGGAGGTGATCTGTAGCCTATACTCAGATAAAATATATGATTTCAGATTGGGGGGGAGGGATTTTTACCTGTCTAGGTTCCCCTACCCAGTCAACATATCTAATTCAGTTGTTAAGGATATATCAACAATGTTTACGTTTGTATATATAACAGATATAGAAAGGGTTATTTTCAAGAAGTGATAATATTGCTTGACTTTATTCGGAAGAGTAAATTTTGTTTCATTAAAAGTACTAAAAAGCAAACCTATGCATGAAAGTGGATAGTGCCGAAAAAAAAATGTGAGCTTTATCAACGAAAGGAGGGGGAAGAGATAATCAATGAAATTTTAATTTTTCCGCGCCTGATCGTCAAAATTCGCGATTTTTCCGCGCCTGATCGTCAAAATTCGCGATTTTTCCGCCCCTGATCGACAAAATTCGCGATTTTTCCTCACCCGATTGATGATATTCGCTATCCTTCCGTGCCTGATCGAAAAAATTCGCTATTTTTCCGCGTCCGATCGACGAAGTTTGCGATTTTTCCGCGCGTGATCGACAGAATTGGCGATATTTTCTTGTCCGGCCAACGAAACTCGCGATTTTTCGGAGCCCGATCGACAAAACTCGCGATTTTTCCGTGCCCCATCGACAAATTTTGCGATTTTTCCGCTTCTGATCGACAAAACTCGCAATTTTTCCGCGCCCGAGCAACGAAATTCACAATTCTTAACTGTCTGTGACGAAATTCGCGATTTTTTCTCGCGATAAACCTACAAAACTCACGATTGTTCCGCAGCCGATCAACAAAATTTTCAAATTTTCCGCACATAATCGACAAAAGTCGCGATTTTTCCTTGCCCGATCAATGAAATTTGTGATTTTTCAGCACTTGATCAACAAAATTCGCTATTTTTCTTTCCCGACCAACGAAATTCTCGATTTTTCAGAGCTCGATCGACAAAACTCGCGATTTTTCCGTGCCCCGATCGGCGAAATTTGCGATTTTTCCGCACTTGATCGACAAAATTTGCAATTTTTCCGCGCATAATCGACTGAATTTGCAATTTTTCCGCGCCTGATTGACTAAATTTGCGCTTTTTCCGCGCCCGATCAACGAAATTCGCGAATTTTTCTTGTGATAAACAGATGAAACTAGCGATTTTACCTCAACCGATGAACAAAATTTGCAATTTTTCTGCGCATCACCAACAAAACTGATGATTTTTCCGTGCCCGACCAACGAAATTCACGATTTTTCCGAGTCTGATCGACAAAACTCGCGAATTTTCCTTGCCCGATCGGCAAAATTTGCGATTTTTCTAGTGACTCACCGCCAAAATTCGCGATTTTTCCATGCCCAATCAGCGAAATTTGCAATTTTTCCGCGCCTGATAGACAAAATTCACGATTTTTCCGTGTCTCATCAACAAAATTCACTGTTTTCCCGCACCCGATCAACGAAATTCGCTTTTCTTAACTGACTGATGGAATTTTCAATTTTCTCGCGGTAAATTGACAAAATTGCGATTTTTTCCTGTGACATACGGACAAAAATTGCAATTTTTTTCCAGTTATAAATTGACAAAATTCGCGGGCCACACGTTAACCCATAGCGGGCCACTTTTGGCCCGCGGGCCACAGGTTGTGCATCCCTAGTCTAACTGAATATAAATTTTTATTAAATTCCGTGCATTAGTTCTTGAGATAGAGCGCCCACAAAATTTGTGTCACATACAGACAGACGGACAGACAGACTCACAGATGCACAGACTCACAGACAGACATTTTGTAAAAACACGTTTTTCCGAATCTCTGACCTCTGAAACGTGTAAATCCGTCGAAAACCGAAAGTCGAAAATTTTCACGAATCCAATACTTTCTTCTTGTAAAGATAGAAGAAAGTAAAAAGATCATTGATTTGCTCGTGAGTGACCACGAGCCAATGAATGATCTTTTGTCTTTGTATTACCTGCTTTGGGTGACGTTGAAAGCCTTGACACGTGTCACGAAAACGTCACACAAAGCAAGCAAAACAAAGAAAAAAGATCATTGATTTGCTCGTGAATGACCACGAGTCAATGAATGATCTTTTTTCTTTGTTTTGCCTGCTTTAGGCGACGTTTTCATGAAGCGTGTCAAGGCTTTCTCAAATATCTAGGGGGCGTTGGCCGAATCATCTATATCCGGGCTCTTAAATGTCAAGAGTGTTTTATTTATATATAAATAATTTGTAAATAAATTGTTCGTTAATTTTAATTGAATAAGTTTAGCATTCTTTTTGGTAATCCTTCTCACAACGTGCCTCCGAAATCACGTATACGTATACAGGGTGTCCCAGAAGTAATGGGACAAACTTTAAGGGGAGGTAGGGGACATCCCAAGGATTCAGATTTGCATAGCAACCCAGGGTCGGAAACGCTTTCCTGTCGCGGTAGTGACGACACAAAATACAAGAAAGAAAGGACACGAACAGGGAGAGAAAACATGTTTATTATTCTTAGTACTGCAAAAATGCCGGGACAATGCTGGAAAGTATTGAGGAACTTGTTGCACGCATCGTGGCAGCTGCTGGGGAAGTCCGGGGCACTCCCAGTATTTTCAAGAACATTAGATCTTCCGTGCATCACGGCTCAGGGTCGTAATTTCGAACACCTACTTTGATGACGATCGTTGTCCCTTTAATGTTCTTTCTTCTTAGTTTTTTGATGTACTAAGGATAATAAACATGTTTTCTCCTCTTATTCGTATCCTGTCTTTCTTGTGTTTTGTGTCGTCACTACCGCGCCAGGAAAGCGTTTTCGACCCTGGGTTGCTATGCAAATCTGAATCCTTGTGATATCTCCTACATCCCCTTAAAGTTTGTCCCATTACTTCTGGGACACCCTGTATATCGGTGGTGGCAGCGTATCAAAATAAAAGAAAATTTTTTCGAAGTCGGTACGAATGGTGATCGTGGGTCTAGGAAAATTCATCAGCATGTAGACTAAGAAAGGGAGCAACAGTACTCTTAGAACATTATTTCCAAATTTTGGAACGATTCGATAGATAATAAAGGAGATATACCTAATTTCCCTAAGCTTTCCCGTTCAACGTCCCTTTAAATGCCAATGTTTAAACTCACTTAACAATTTTTTATATTTTCATTTTAATCGAAATACTAAGGTTTCTATAGTAACTAAGCAAATTGTCCGAAATTTTCTAGAAAGTATCTTTAGACCCTGTTGTGATAACTAAGTATAAGATTTTTGATATGTTTGGAACTCGGAATAAAAGATTAAAAAAAAAAATCTATTTCAAATCAAATACGAAAAATGAAAAAGAAGAAAGAATTTTTAAAATGTAAACTTTTTTTTAATTCATTTTTTTTTAATGTTATTGCTATATTCAGAATTTAACACTTTTTATGATCTATTATGACTATGCTTTATTCAAACATGAACCTAAAAGTATAATATAGGTTATAGTTACAAAATAAAATTTTTTGGCATCGAGCCCCTTAAAAAGAAACATAAAAAGGGAAACAGAATTAAATAGTGTGTCTTCCATGGTAGGGGGGTGGGGGGTACAGGGGGAAAGAGCCTCCGCGACAAAAAATTCTTAGTCCCCTTGTCTCTTGGTGTTTAATTAAAAGTCACTTCGGAATAGAGTCCTGGTTGTACCTGACCTAACCCGAAATTTCTGCTTTAACCCTTTATCTACTGACAGTACTTATAAGTACCACTCACTTTAAACTTTCATCCCATAATGAATATTACTGATATTCAAATGGTAAGTCGGCCCCACTTAATCGGATAACGGATAAATACATACCCCGCTTATATGTATAGAATGCCGTGGAACAGAAACGTTCCCCATAAGGCTAATATTAAATATACTCGTTTTATCGCATAACAATCCCCGGTTAATTGCATAAATATCTCCGATCTACTATAGTCTCTAGGCAATAGAGATCGTATAGGGACTCTACCTAGCAAAATTAATGGTAGTACTGGAAATCGGCTTTCTAAATGTTTTTTGGGTCGCTGAATCCAAATTTGTAACTTCCCACCAAAATTTCCTCCGGCAACCTCCCAAATTTTGGTAAAAAGCCCCCCAAAACAGGTTTTTATTAAAAAAACGCTCTACCGACTGAGCTATCCGGGCTCTACATATTATTGCATTCTATTTACGAGACCCTGATTCAGGCGCAATCACAGTAAAACATTACAATTTTCAAAATTAAAATGCATGTTTTCAATTAAATGTCTTTTAAAAATGTCATTTTCACAGAAAACATTTATTTAACACGTTAAACGCGACACTAACTTTACTTTAATTTCCGCTTAAGCGACAGCATGCACAGAAATTGTGTATATATATTTGTACAAAATTTGTGAATAAAATTTGAAATTCTTCTGAAGGAAAACCCTTTTTATGTTTGAAATGTTTTAATAAAATACATTAAAAAAGGGAAAAATGTTTTTATAGTCCAGGCAATAGAGACCGTATAAGGGCTCTACCTAGCAAAATTCATGGTAGTTCTGGAAAAAGGCTTACTATATGTTTTTGGGTCGCTGAATCCGAATTTTTAACTTTCAACCAAAATTTCCCCCGGCAACCCCCCCAAATTTTGGTAAAATGCCCCCCCCCAAAAGGTTTTTATTAAAAAAATCATTTTTTTTATATATTGTTTTAGAGAAAAAGTATCTAGAAATTCAGAAAGTAGACAAAATTTCCAACAAATTAGATATATGACATTATGACTTAGGATGAAGGGGAAAGGGGGATCTGCCTCGGAACATGCGCCGCAGTGCTGCGTGGACTAAGTTGCGCAATTCCACTTAACCACTCACACGTTTACATTAGCCCTCCCATCTTCCTCCGAACTTTGTCTATAAGGTTTACTTTAAGTTTTTTGGGTCGCTGAATCCGAATATTTAACTTACCCCCAAAATTTTCCTCCCCGAAAACCAGCAAAATAGTTGTTATTAACTTAAATTTCTTATTGTTTTAGGGGAAAAGCATTACAAAATTCAGAAACTAGACAAAATTTGCAACAAATAGGATACATGACCTTATGACGTAGGATAAACGGGGAGAGAGGGGGCTGCCTCGGAACATTCCCCGCGCGCTTTTCTCAAAAACCAAATTTTTTCAAAAAATCAATTTTTTGGTGGTTGCCGTTTGAAATTTTGGTGGGAAGTTACAAATTCGGATTCAGCGACCCAAAAAACATAAAGTGAGTCGAAATCCAGAACTAGTATTAATTTTGCCAGATAAAATCCCCTATTGGGTGGACTTCATAATTTAGTGCACGTAGCGCCGCAGTGCATGTTCAGAGGCAGCCCTCACCCTCCCCGTTCATCCTAATTCATAATGTCATATATTCTATTTGTTGCAAATTTTGTCTAGTTTCTGAATTTTGTAATGCTTTTCCCCTAAAACAATAAGAAATTTAAGTTAAAAACAACTATTACGGGAGGGGGGAATTTTGGGGGTAAGTTAAAAATTCGGTTTCAGCGACCCAAAAATCTTAAAGTAAACCTTATAGAGAAAGTTCGGAGGGGAGATGGGAGGGCGAATGTAAACGTGTGAGTGGTTAAGTGGAATTGCGCAACTTAGTTTACGCAGCACCGCGCCCATGTTCCAAGGCAGATCCCCCCTCCCCCTTCATCCTAAGTCATAATGTCATATATCTAATTTATTGGAAATTTCGTCTACTTTCTGAATTTCTAGCTACTTTTCCCCTAAAACAATAAAAAAAATGGAATTTTTTAATAAAAACCTTTTTTGGGGGGCTTTTTACCAAAATTTGGGGAGGTTGCCGGGGGAAATTTTGGTGGGAAGTTACAAATTCGGATTCAGCGACCCAAAAAACATCTAGAGAGCCGATTTCCAGTACTACCATTAATTTTGCTAGGTAAAATTCCCTATTGCCTGGACTACTAGTAGTAATCCGGATTTTATGAATTCCTGTTATAGTGATGAATGGGAAAAAACGAACTTTTTTTTTCTTTTTTTGTAACAATGGTTTGTTATATTTACAATCGAAGAGCAGAAATCGTCGTGAAAGATGACTTATATTAATTCTGGAAACTTATGAGAGTGTACAATTGTGTTTTTCTTTTAAAGCTTGCCGTACAAGAAGCAGTGGGTACTTTTTGAAAAATTCTGGAATCGGTGGAAAACAGAACCGAGACGGTCAAGCGGTCAAGAGAATAAAAAAACAATATTTAGCGCTGGAAGTGGAGAAATAAAATGTCAAGATTAAAAAAAAAAAAAAAAAAAAAAAAAAAAAAAAAAAAAAAAATTCTAAAGGATTTTTTGTGTAGGCGAAAAAAAAAAGAGAGAGATTGCCAAATAATTAAAAAATAAAAAGAATTTATGCAGAAACTTTTATTTTCAAAGGTATGATTTAAAAGCAAAATTTTTTTATTTAACTTTCATTTTAATTTTCACATAAATTATAATGAAAAATTAAACCATGTACCGTAAATAGTGTTATAATACCTTATACTTTATTACATATATTGTTATATATAGAATAATAATAAATTATTTATTAAAGTTATTAATAAAATAGTTTTTAATTTATTAGGTAAATAATTATTTTCCATTAATATCTATCATATATGTGGTATATAATCAAATGATAACGTATACTGATAACATTAATTGCTGTCCTCGCTTAAATGCAGACCCCGCTTAAATGCATGCAATTCAGTGGAACCAACTGTATGCAATTAGGCGGGGCCGACTGTACTTTGCAAAAACACTGTTTTATCTGCACTTTTTCAGGATGCATGGCAGCAGTGGTTCTAGATTTGTTATTATCCCTCGAATATAGGTGTTGCATAACTAAAGGACTGGTAATAAGATAGAAACTTAAAAGAAAGTTTTTTTTAATGCCATCAAATTTGGATATTACTTATTTTTCATGTGTAAAATAAAACTGTAACATTTTAATATTTTTTTATTGTTAGCTGGCGAGTGTCTTCTTGTTATTTAACATTTTAAAGAGTTTAAAATTTATTTAAAATAGCATGTGGGTTTTCTGTTACGAGAATATTTTAGGCATAGTGTACTGACGATACTTTAAAGTGCCACTTTAATTAATTACCTCAAACGAATTAAATTTCTCATGTGAGTATTTTTTTTATGTGTATCCTTTAATTTTTGTCGTAGTAATTGAAAAAAAAATTACATGAAAAAAATCTACAGATCATAATGATGTAGATAAAGGGTTAAAGTCAACCTGAAACCCCACAAAAAATTTCATCAACCCGACATCCCCGCCCCTCCTCGGAACCCGGTATATACAAAACTTACGTTAAAGAAAATTGATTCAGATTTTAATACAATTATGGAAAAATAGTCTACAATTATATCTCTAATATCAATATTACATTTTTTTGTGTAAAAATGGACACATATACACTCCTTACTACAGTCGGACCTCTATTTAACGAAGTCGCTAAATCCCGAAAAAAAGTTCGTTATATGGAAAATTCGTTAAATAGAGAGTCACCTTTTAAAATACTTTAAACTACATAAAACATGCCTATAAACACTAAATGTAATTAAAAAAAAGTAATTAATCACACATTTTTTTAAATTATATCTATTTGTTTTATTTATTTTACCCATGAAAAAGAAATCTGCAAGGGAAATAAGAATGAAACAAAACATTGTCTGGAAATACATTGCATTTTCAGTAAAAAAAAAAAAATTACATTAAAATCACGATTTTTTATTATGGTTGATAAGCTGTTTGGAGGAATACCAAATTTTAAAGCAGTAGTTTTTTTTTCTTCACGCCTTTATCCACCTCATCAAGAATATTATTTTTTTTTTTATGCTCAAGCACTTTCGCTTTGACATTTTCGAGCTACAAGAACCGAAATTACCAACACGACTGATCATGGTCAACAATCTAGAAAACGGGAGACTTTAGTTTAAAGAAACGGGGCAGCTCCAAAGGGTGTTAAAATTAAAAGAGGATATTGAAAGTTTGCACTTCTTGGATGAAAAGCAAAGAATCACAGCAATTTTACTGCTCTCGGTGAGTTAGGTGCCTGGTAAGACCTGGTCTTGGTCATTGATCATCATAAAATGTGTTAAAAGAAAGAATAAGTTTGAAATGTCCAGTAATATTTTGTGAAATAGGGAGAAAAAAAATTAGATCCCAAGAAAAAGTTCGTTAAATAGAGAATGTACTTCGCTATTTGGAGGTTATTTTACGAAGAAATTTGCAAAATGTTCTTGGTTCCAAGTAAAAGTTCGCAAAATAGAGGTTCGTTAAATAGAGGTCCGACTGTATTAATTTTTTTTTCATTTGAAAAGTATTCAAGATATTTCTTTTGAAAAATTGGGTCAACCCGAATCCGACCCGAAAGAGTCAAAACCTAACCGAAACATTTAAAATCAACCAGATCCGCAATGAAAAGCAATTTCCCTGTCGATCGATCCCGAACTGCGGGTCGTGTGGGATTCATGTAAAATCGGGTTACCCGACCTGATGCAAGATTCTAGTTCTGACCCGTAGGGGGAGAGAGCTCTCGAAAAATCGCTAAATTTGCTGGACGCGATGAATGCGTGACCCCTCTTGGATATAAAAAGATGAAAAAAATAAAAAAATAAATAAATAAATGAATGGCTTGTGGATGATGGGTGAAATTTTGACGGGTATAAGTATGCGAGGTGTTGCTCTTTTATACGGTGTTGCAAGTGGTTGCGTTTTCGATTAAGCAGTTACGGCGAAGGTGTAATTTGCGATGGAAAGGAAATGATGCGGAAGAATGTGGTTGGAGTGATAGACTGTCACCCGGGAATGTTGGATAATAGAAATAGCTTGAGAGAACTTGCTTCGAATCGCTTCTGTTTGTAGATTTTTTTTTTCTTCCATGTAGAATGATTGACTAAGCAGTTGAATCTATTTCGCTTAAAGCACTTAGGATAAACTCGCCCATGTTTGATAAGGTTAAGAGGCTACTTCAGTCAAGCGAAAAGACCCGTTCGCTAATGCTAATCCTATGAAAGAAATTTATAATTATTTATTTATTATAAAACAGGGAGATCGCCACTGTTTATTATTATTATTTTTTTTTTTATTCAGTCTTCCGAATTTTTTAACAAGCTGATCAAATTAGCGTGCTTTGAGAGTTTGCGGAGTCTGAACGGGGGTTGAGCGTAGTTCGTAGGGGGGAGAGCCCCCTAGTAGGGTAAGAAAAAATGTGTCAGAAAGTATTTTGTTGTAAACGAAAATCTAATAACAGATTTTCTTTCTTTTTTTTTTATTTTTTAAGTATTAAAAGCTCGGAGTGTCTTGGAAAATGTATAAAAGAATTTTTTTTAACATTAATAAATAAGATAAAATTTTAAAAAAGCAAGATGAAAGACATTTAAAAAAAAAAAATTCTTAAATAAAAATATTTTGATAAAATATATATTTGAAAATTAAACAAGTTAAAACTTATTTAAACAATTTAAAACTTAGCATAAAAAGAATTTTCATGTTTTCATATTGAAAAAGCAAGATGCAAATCTAATTTTTGAAATTGATTAATTAAATGTAAGATATTTGGAAAAGTGTAAAAGGATTTTTTTTTTTTACTTACTTTCTCAACAAGCTAAAACGATACGATTTTTTTTTTTTTTTTTTTTTTTTTTTTAAATATAGATTACTTAATTATAAAAAAAAAAAATTAAATTTAAAAAATCAAAATTTCTTATTAAAAAAGCATGACGATGATTTATTTAAAAACAAGTTAAAAAAATACATATTAAAAAATTAAACTGCTTAAAAATATTAAAACTGAAGAACAATATTGTCATATTTTAAAAAAATGGTCGAAAGCTTATTTTAATTTCATGTTCAAAGATTAAACAAGATAAAATAATTGATTTTTTGAATAATATTTAAAAGTACATCTTGATATTTAGAAAAGTTTGAAAGACTCATTTTTCTTTTTTCATATTTAAAAAAGAAAGTACAAAAAAACTTTACTTTTTAACAAAGGTATTTTTCTAAACGGGATACTTTTTTTAACTATATTTTTTTTTTACTTAAAAAAAGTGCAAAAAGACTTATTTATTTATTTATTTTTCTCTCTCTGTGTGTGTGTGTGTGGGGGGGGGGGGGAGGGGTCATTTTAAAAGAACTAAGTGAAAATCTAATTTATTTAGTTATTTCCTTTCAAAGAAAGGTAATTTTTAATTTATTTTTAAATTTGAAAAATTAAATAACAAAATAAAAATGTTGAGAAAAAATTAATGGAATATATTTATTTTCATATTTAAAAAATATTATCAAAGGCAAAATTTAAAGAATTAAAATTTTTGAAAAGGAAATAATAATAATATTTTAGTTCCGCATTAAAAAATTAAAGGAGATAAAGACCTATTATTATTATTATTATTATTTTGAGAAAATGCAAAACTAAATTTTTTAATTTCATATTTAAAGAACAAACAAAAAGAAAAACTATTTTAAATTATTAATTAGATTTTGTTTAAATTTTAAATTTTTTAAATAAAAAATTGTCATTTTAAAAATAATTTAAAAATTTTTAAATATATTAATTTAAATTATATAAATATTTTCATATTAAAAAAAAATATCAAAGGCAAAACTTAAAGAATTAAATTACAAAATTAAAATTTTTTGAAAAGGAAATAATAGTAATATTTTAGGTCCGCATTAAAAAATTAAAGGAGATAAAAGACCTATTATTATTATTATTATTATTATTATTATTATTTGAGAAAATGTAAAACTAAATTTTTAAATTTTATATTTAAAAAACGAATAAAAAGAAAAACTAAAAAAAATTTAAAAAATAAAAGGATCCTTTTAAATATTATATTTAAAAATTTCACAATATAAAAAAAAAAAAAAAAAAAAAAAACCTAATAATAATAATAAAGAAAAAAGAAAGGTATCTTTAAAAATTATATGTTTAAAATTAAATTTTTAAATAAAATTAAATTCAATGGCATAAAAATTCACTTCAAAAAGACAAAAGGAATAAAAGAAATGAAAACTTTTAAAAAATATAAAAAGATTTAATTAATTAATTTATTTAAGTGAACAAGACAGAAAAATATTTTTGAAAGCAATTCTTCAATTCATATTTTTAAAACATTTAAAAAAGTATGAAAGGCTCATTTTTTTAATAATTAAAATATTTGGAAAAAATATATATTTTTTTAATTCTATATTTAATGTATAAAATAAAAGAACTGAAATTTTTTGAGAAAGTGTGAAGTTATTTTTTTTAGTTTTTTTTTAATGAAAAGAATATTTTTAAATAAATAAAACGTTTGAAAAAGAATAAAAAAAAAATTATTATTATTATTATTATTATTATCATTCTTAATTTATATTTAATAAAACAAGATAAACAAATTTTTTAACGTAATTTTTTAATTTCATATTTCAAAACAGAAAATGTATAATGATTCAATTTTTAAAAATAATTAAAATGATAATAATAATAATAATCTATATTTAATATAAGAGATTAAAAAATGATTTTTTTTATTTATTTTTAGTTTTTTTAGAAAATGTAAAACAAAATCTAATCTTACAAAAAAAAAAAAAAAAAAAAGTTAAACATTTTGATTAAGTGCATAAGATTTTTTCACCTGTTAAAAAAAGCAAACAAGGTGAGAGACTAGGAATTTTCTTATAAGAAAATGAAAGTATTTTTTATATCTCATTTTTAAAAATTAAACGCGATAAAAGAAATAAAATTCTTGAAGAATATGTAAAAATAGATTTTTAATTTCATATTCAAAAAGTAGAAAAGGCTACATTTTATGAAAATAATTAAACTTTTGAAAAAAAAAAAGAAATTAAAGTAATTAAAAAATGAAAAAAGAAATTAAAGTTTTCTGAGAAAATGTAAAACTAATTATTTTAGTTTAATATTTCAAAAAGAAAGTGAAACCATAACCATATGAAAAACCATATGAAAAATCATTTTTTAAGTATTTGTACTTTCTTCTGTCTTTACAAGAAGAAAGTATTGGATTCCTGAAAATTTTTGATTTTCGGTTTTCGACGAATTTACACATTTTAATTGTCAGTAAATACTAAACAGTTTTTAAAAAAATTAAAAGAATTCTTTTAAACTTCATTCACAAAAATTATACAAAATATTTTCTTTTTTTTTCCCTTAGTGTAAAAGTGTTTCTCTGCATTGTTAAAAATGAAAGATAAAAGTAAGAAAAAAGCAGAAAAATACAAGTTTTTTTTTTTTTAAATATACGATTAAATTTTAACGAGATGGAGAATGAAAATAAATAAATAAATGATACTTTTTAAGAAGCAATACTTTATTTTACATTATTATTCTTATATAATTTTAAAAACCATATGAAAAATCATTTTTTAAGTATTTGTACTTTCTTCTGTCTTTACAAGAAGAAAGTATTGGATTCCTGAAAATTTTTGATTTTCGGTTTTCGACGAATTTACACATTTTAATTGTCAGAGATTACGAAAAACATGTTTTTACAAAATGTCTGTCTGAGAATCTGTGAGTCTGCCTGTCTGTCTGTATGTATGTGACACAAATTTTGTGGGCGCTCTATCTCAAGAACTAATGCACAGAATTTAATAAAAATTAATATTTAGTTACTACTTAATAGGTGCTGATTAGTTTTTGGTGTAAATCGCTCAACAGGTGGCGCTGATATGCAACATTTTTTTACGATTTCCACAACAGCTCAATCACCAGAACTGATGCATGGATTTCCATCAAACGTCAGATTTAGTTAGTCCTTGATATGAATTGAAATTTTATAGATTTTGGTGTAAATTGCTCAACTGGTGGCGCTGCCATTCTTAATTTCCGCGATAGCTCTATCTCAAGAACTAATGTTCGGATTTTCATCAAACTTCAGATTCAGGTATACCGTGATATCAATTGGTGTTGTTTATGTTTTGGTGTAAATCGCTCAACAGATGGCGCTGCTGTGCTAAATTTTCCCGAATTTCCACTGCAGCTCTATCTCGAGAACTAATGCACGAATTTTCATGAAACTTCAAATTCAGATATACTTTGGTATGAATTGGTGCTAAATTGATGTAATTTCTTGTACTATTAAATGATTTAATTGACGTGATTTATATAGATGAAAGTTTTGTGATGGCCACAACATACTAGTTTTACTTCGATATTTTTATGAGATAAGTTAATTGAAAATTCCGGAAAAAATGTATAAGTAGATTTTTTTTTCATATTTAAAAAAATTATAAAAAGTTCAAATTTTTAAAAATAATTTAAAAAAAAAATTATTCTAAATTTAATATGCGACATAAATTAATTGAAATTTTAAAGAAAAAATAAAAATAAATTTTTTACTTTTATACACGAAAACAAAGAATAAAAGGTTTAAAATTTTAATGTATGAAAGGCGCTTTTATTATTATTATTATTATTAATTTTGGTATACGTGTTAAGAATTGAATTTTTTTTTTTTTTTAAATGTAAAATAAATTTTGTAATTTCATTTACAAAAACAAAGATTAAAGTTTTTAAAAATGAAAAGAATATTTTTAATTAAAAAGGAGAATAAAAATCTGAAATAATTAAACTTTTGAAAAAAAAAAAAGAAATTAAAGTAATGAAAAAATAAATTAAAGTTTTCTGAGAAAATGTAAAACTAATTATTTTAATTTAATATTTCAAAAACAAAGTAAAAGAGTAAACAGTTTTTAAAAAAGTTAAAAGAATTCTTTTAAACTTCTATACAAAAATTATACAAAATAATTAGTTTTTTTTCCTTTATGTAAAAATGTTTCTCTACATTGTTAAAAATGAAAGATGAAAGTAAAAAAAAAAAGAAGAAAAATACAAGTTTTTTTTTTTTTTAAATATACGGTTAAATTTTACGAGATGGAGAATGAAAATAAATAAATAATACTTTTGAAGCATCTACTTTTTTTTATATTACTATTATTATATAATTTTTAAAAACCATATGAAAAATCATTTTTTAAGTATTTTTTCCTTCCATATTTAAAATTTATACGAGATAAGTGAATTAAAAATTCCAAAAAAGAAAATGTATAAGTAGATTTTTCTTTTCATATTTAAAAAAATGTACAAAAAGTTCAAAATTTTAAAAATAATTAAAAAATATATTTTTTTTCTAAATATAATAGTATGCGACATAAAATATATTGTACACGTGTTAAGAATTGAAATTTTTTTAAAAAGTGTAAAATTAATTTTGTGATTTCATTTACAAAAACAAAAATTAAAGTTTTAAAAAATGAAAAGAATATTTTTAATTAAAAAGGAGATTAAAAAACTAAAATAAGTAAATTTTTTGTAAAAGAATATAAGTAAATTTTGTTATTATTATTATTATATATTATTATTTATTTAAAAAATTTAATATTTAATATAAAAGATAAAAAATTTGAAATTTTTAAGGAAATGTAAAACTAAATTATAAAATTTAATATGGAAACAAAGACTAAAAAGTCTTACAAAAAATTAAAAGAATTTTTTTTATAAAATCATAAGATGAAACGCAATATTTTACCTTGATTGAAACATGTAATATGAATATGAACTTTGAAAAGTTCACTGTTTTGTTTTACTTAAAGGGCGACTAAAATAACAAAAGAGATGTTACAATTTAAAAATATACATTTTATTTAGAAACTTCTTAGTACTTTCAGGCTTTACAAAGCCCTTCATCAGAGATTATTATAATAACTAATTGCTGTTTATTTACACAAATACATCACTTCGTTTTGAAAACGAGAGAGCCAATAATTATTAGAGTTGAAAATAGAAGTAGCAGTTTCTTGGATTGAACTTAATTAGAGAAAGTATATATTATTATTAACTGCAGTTCCATTTATTTTATTACATCATTTTGTTCTCATATGTCACTTTCATTTTAAATGTGTAGCTGGTCAGTCGAAGTAGCAGTGTTTCAGACTAGATTTGTATTGAAGGAATATTTAATTTATGTACTACAAACTTTAATACGCCACTTTGCTCAAGTTTTCAGAATTTATTTTCAGGATATTGAACCATAAATTGGGGATTAGTACGATGTATGCACATGAACGTAAAAGCGAAACAGAACTAAAAATTGACTTTCACACACCCCTCCCTCCTGACGAAAGAATTGTTACTTCTTCTTTCTCTCATTGTTTCATTATTTTAACATTTTCATTACTCTGACTAATTATTCAAGTCCTCTTCCCCCCCCCCCCCCCTGGCACAATCCGTTTTCTGTATTTTCTTTATAACTTAACTTTTATTTTTTACGAAAAATAACAAAATAGCTTTAACATTTTTTTAACTTCTCAAAATATCCTCAAAAATAATTAAATAATACTGCTGCTACTACTAATAATAATAAACCCCGACGAAATGCAAACAAACTTTGATTTTACTTAACGTTTGGCGCAAAGTCACGTTTGAAAGCTTGTACAATATACTAATGAGCCCATCGTCGAGTTGCTACATACTGGGAAGGGGGAGGGGGGAGGCGACGAGAAGAAGAAAAATCCGGAATAGTACTGGCCTTACATGCCCGATGGCTAGCATTTGTTCAGGTGCTCTACGCGCAATCAACGTGTTAAGTCACTTGTGAACAATAAATTTTATCATTTTTCTAAGCAATCAAAGATAAAGAAAATCTAACTAATTCAATTTCAAAATCCAGGGAGGGGCAACGGCCTCACCTCGCCGGCGCCTCTGATCTCTTCTTACCGCCCCCTGTTAAGTAGGCTTCCCTGCAAAAGCCGCGTAATAGACATCCTCCTTTCTTCATTACCTCCATCAGTAGGCCATTATGTTTAGCAACCTCATAAGCATACAACTCTAAACAATACACAGTTATTCATCCATATATGAATAATATAATCAAATAACAAAAAACTTTCCCACGACGGAAGCAAATAAAGCAAGAAAATCGACGTCAAAACAAATTTTTTTTCCTTGGGCGGCCCCAACCTATGTAGGTTAAAGTGTGCCGTCGGCTAGTTCTCACGTCCTTGGTCTTAAAGAAGTGAAGGAAGAAAGAAAGGAAGGAGAAAAAAAATGACCAAAAAATCTTCTCTCAATAAATAAATAAATAAATAAATGGCAGTAAAAAAATTTCATCTCCTGCCCCCAACTTCGCCAAACGGAGAGGTCAACATTCTTGAATATTTTCTCCTCCCGTACTACATTCCTTTGAAAGAGTATCTCCTTTTTAGATGCGATTTCCGCTCTCGGATGGCGCTGGAATTGGCTCGCCTATCGTCCATTCAGGTTACTTTTGGCGACAATTTCAATTTTAAAATCAAAAGTATAAGGTGACACGATTGGTATCCAGGTGTACCGATTTGCAAGCGTTGCAAACAGGGCTGCTGAGTCGGTGTGAAAAATGGACGACTCCGACTCCGTGAATTTTAACAGATCCGACTCCGACTCTTTCGCTCAAAAATGGGCCCGACTCCACGACTCCGACTTCTCAGCTCTGGTTACAAGACCCGTCCCGCGGCCCAATGTCCCGATTTTTTATGATGCGTTAATTTTTAGGTGCGTTCGTAATTATATAAATACGTAGCACCTATAGTCGTCGTTCAGTCCGTCCGTCCGCATATAGCAGAGCAAAAACTATTCAACCGAATGGTCTGAAATTTTAAATATATTGAAAATCGAATGTATAGGTTAATTACAGGGACAGTCAAAAGTGCTCCGTTATATAGGACGGCCGGTGGGGAAAAAAATTATTTCAAGTGCATTTGAATGATCTTATACAGCCTTTGGAACAGAATGAAATGGATAGGCACTTATTGAAGTGCACTCAAATATACGTTCAGTAGACTACGCGGTGCAAAAAATATTTATAAAACAAGTTATAGTACGAACGCACCTCATTTGCCACATTCGACGCGCAATTTCCAACTTGTTTTGTTTCTGTTAGTATCGTGCTATTCATTAGTTTGTATCGAGTGGAACTTAGAGCAGTAACACCTGTGAAAGAAGATCCTGTATTTAACGGAATGTTATGGATATAGACAAAAAAAAAAAAAAAAATACCGTAGAAATCTACCTGCTAAGACGCACGATTATTTCGCCCCTTAGCTATTCTGAGCTTATATCTCAAGTCACAATAGAAATATTCCGTTTTAGACAGGTTTCCGTCTTACCAGTTGTTTTTGTATAGTATCCCTTCCGTAGTGACCATGAATTTTTTACGTTACAGACATGTTCCCTATAGACATGTAAATAGCAATGCCTGGCAACACTACATCATCCGCCGTACCGACTTTCAACCGGCCCTGGTTAACTCTCCATTGATATCATGGTCTATCTTAAGGCCCTACTTCAGTCACGCGAAAAGACCCGTTCGCTAATGCTATTCCTATGGAAGAAATTTATACAGATATCTCAGTCGCATTTCAATACTTTTAAATGATTTCTTTTGTATTGAATAGTTGAGATCGATCTGTATGCAGGCCGTTGTTTACTTTTTCGATTTTGATTGTAGATATTTTTTATGAGGATGCTTTTACTTTCAAAACCGGTTCGGAAAATGAAAGTGTCCTCATAAGAAATGCCTGTAAACAAAATCGAGAAAGTAAAAAACGGCCTGCATACAGATCGATCTCAACTATTCAATGCAAAAGAAATCATTTAAAAATATTGAAATGCGGCCGAGATATCTTTATAAATTTCTTCCATGGGATTAACATTAGCGAACGGGTCTTTCCATTTGACTGAAGTAGCCTCTTAATAAAGAAATAGCGGTGCTGCAATACGGGTCTTGAAACGAGAGGAAATTTGGTCCATTCCGCGTAAATGGGAACACTTGGCAATACTACATCCGCCGTAAGCCTCCCTCTCCCCTTTCCCTCCCCCTTCGATCGGCCCTGGTTAACTCTCCATTAATATCGTGGTCCATTTTAATAACGAAATTTAAAGTGTGCATCGTGAAAAATCAGGATTTTTGGCGTGAAACGAGAGAAAATCTGGACATTCTGCCTAAATGGCAACACTACATTCGCCGTACCCCCCCCCCTCCCCCACCTCCCTTGACCGGCCCTGGTTAACTCTCCATTGATATCATAGTCAATCTTAATAACGAAATTTAAAAGAATTTGTGCATCGCGAAAAATCGGAATTTTTGGCGTGAAACGAGACAGAATTGGGACATTCCGCGTAAATCAGAACACTTGGCAATACTGCATCCACCGTACCCCTCCCACCCTCTTTCGACCGGCCCTGTTTAACTCTCCATTGATATTGATATTATGGTCCATCTTCATAAAATCTGTGGATGCATCATTGTCTCATCATTAGTTTAAGAAATAAAAAAGAAAAGTGCCCAGCTAAACTGATGGCATCGAGCTCACAGGCTATTCACACTAATTGTATATTATATTCTTATTTTAAAGAATAATGCCCCTCAAAAAAATAAGTGAAGCGGGATTAGCCCCCGTTTCCCCCCTTTTACTTAACCAGTGAACATCCAAATCTAATCATCGAAGCTCCTTAACATAATAAACCGGTATACCAAATTGGAGCAAATCGAATAATTCTTTATGAGAAACTCATTTATCTAAATTAAGGGGAATTGACTAGCAACCCTTTTCCCCCTTTATCCTTAACCAATGAACCCCCAAAACTAATCAGGGAAGCTCCTTAACATAATACGGTATACCAAATTTGGAGCAAATCGATTAATCCTGCATGAAAAACCCATTTATCTCAATTAAGGGGGGTGGACTAGCCCCCCTTTATCCTTAACCAATGAACACCCAAAATTAATCAGGGAAGCTCCTTAACATAATAAACCGGTATACCAAATTCGGAGCAAATCGAATAATTCTGCATGAAAACTCATTTATCTGAATTAAGGTGGGTGGACTTACCCCCCTTTTCGCCCTTTATCCTTAACCAATGAACCCCCAAAACTAATCAGGGAAGCTCCTTAACATAATAAACCGGTATACCAAGTTTGGTCAAATCGAATCATTCTGCATGAAAAACCCATTTATCTGAATTAAGGGGGGTGGACTAACCCTCCTTTATCCTTAACCAATGAACTCCCAAAACTAATCAGGGAAGCTCCTTAGCAAAATAAACCGGTATACCAAGTTTGGAGCAAATCGAATCATTCTGCATGAAAAACCCATTTATCTGAATTAAGGGGGGTGGACTAACCCCCTTTATCCTTAACCAATGAACTCCCAAAACTAATCAGGGAAGCGCCTTATCCCAATGAACATAGAAAAAAAAATTGAAGCAAATCGGATGTTTCTATCAAGAGTTATCGCGTTACGTACATACGTACGTTCATACGTACGTACATGCATACATACAGAACGGGCGGGCACATTAGCTCTCAGGCTTTGATAGCCTGTGAGCTAAAAAATCATCACTAAGTTTTTTGCACATTGGCATCTTTTGTGCATTCCGTTTGGCGCTCGCAACAGAGTCTGCTGTCCAATTCAACCTTGGCATTTCGGCAAAAAGACCACCATTCACTTCGATTCGATTTCTTTTCTTGCCCCACTTGCATTCAGGTGTCGGCAGCAGAAAAAACGGATGCTGCCACTAAACATTATCGCCCCATCGCTAATTTTCTCTTTAGACGCCGCGAAACTGAAAACCTCGTGCTCTAATCACCAGCGATATCAGCTTACCACTTTTATTTGATTTTATATGTTCTTCTTTTCGTCAGGGCGGCCGGGCCTCCTGTACCGCCCGTTTAAGAAACTTTTTAGTTTTGAGTTTTCTTTTACGTTCATGTGTTTCAAAATTATCTTAGGCAGTAATTCAAGGGGCCAGAGCCCCTCATACCTATAGAAAGAACAATAAGCTTCAATTCTCCATATTGGAAAAATTCGGTAGAAGCTTAGTTTTATATTTTTTATTATTTCTTACATTTCTGTGCTGTTATAGGTGGCGTTCACACACATTTTTGTAAGTATTTGGGAAAAAGAAATATATAAATTAAAATAAGAATTTTATTTTTAATATCTTCAGTCTTATAACCCTTTTGTTGAATTATTCTATTACAATAATAATAAAATAGCTGGGTATTTACACCATAAAAAAAAAAAAAAAATTCGATATTAACGTGAAAATAAAAAACCACAAATTTACTAAATGGTGTATACATAAATGTGTAAAGTGAAAGAACTAAACAAGCATTAAAATAAAATTATAGCAATCAACGTTTCGGTCATCATCTATGATCATCTTCAGGAAACAGTTGTTGCATTGCTTTTAAAGAACAAAGTCAAGCCTATCAATGAACTTTTCAAATTCAAGACGGCTCGACTTTGTTCTTTAAAAGAAATGGGTAACTACTGTTTCCTGAAGATGGTCATAGATAATGACCGAAATGTCGATTGTTTTAATT
Source organism: Maratus speciosus (assembly GCA_963932465.1). NCBI lineage: Eukaryota > Metazoa > Arthropoda > Arachnida > Araneae > Salticidae > Maratus > Maratus speciosus. The sequence continues at coordinate 460,409,203 of OZ010799.1, read as the reverse complement.
TGATTTTAATGTTTGTTTAGTTCTCTCATTTTAGAGCATTTTGTAAACACCGTTTTCACGTTAATATTGAATTTTATTGCATCTTGGTTTCCTTTCCAAGATAAAAGAGTTTTTCTTAAAATAACAAGGCAGATTTTGTTCCACTTGACATTGACCATAATCTTCCAGAGTCCATTTAGTATTTTCAGACGCCACTTATAAAGAGCGTGTTTTAAAAGCCTAAATGCACAATAATGCACGGGAGACAACCCAGGGGACTTAGGTGGGATGCATTTAAAAGGTATATCCCGGTTTAATTTCTCATTTTTTCTAAAAATGTACCAGTAGATTTAAAGATTATGGCTGGTAGCCTTATACTGTTTAAACTTAACACAATGAAGATTATTATTATTATTATTATAAAGTGATGGAAATGCCTTCTTTTAAAACACATGTTGAAACCATATTTTTAATAGAAACCAAAGTTGATTTTGACATTTTTCTGTATTTTCGTTATTTCTATTTTTTTATTATAAGAGAACCTAACAATAACCATAAGCGTACCTTTGTTGCATATGCATTTCCCCTCCTTTTTCCCCCGTGAAATGTTAACTTTGACGTTTATTTCCTTTTTAACACTTTCCAACAAAGTTGAAAAGTGTTTATGCATTCGGTTTGTCTGGCCGTCAGTCCCTCTGGCCGTCTGTCCACGCTCTAACTCCCGTAAATATACTCCGATTTTCAGGAAATTCATAAAGGTTATTGAGGGTCACCAAAGCATGTTTGGTATTGTATATGGAGTATGTAGTCTTAATCGTTCATTTACAGGGGCACTCAAAAGTATTCCATTACATTATGGTATATGGGGAATAACTCCCGTAAATATACTCGGATTTTTAACACTTTCCAACAAAGTTGAAAAGTGTTTATGCATTCGGTTTGTCTGGCCGTCAGTCCCTCTGGCCGTTTGTCCGTCTATCCACGCTCTAACTCCCGTAAATATGCTCCGATTTTCAGGAAATTCATAAAGGTTATTGAGGGTCACCAAAGAGCATGTTTGGTATTGTATATGGAGTATGTAGTCTTAATCGTTCATTTACAGGGGCACTCAAAAGTATTCCATTACATTATGGTATATGGGGAATAACTCCCGTAAATATACTCGGATTTTTAACACTTTCCAACAAAGTTGAAAAGTGTTTATGCATTCGGTTTGTCTGGCCGTCAGTCCCTCTGGCCGTTTGTCCGTCTATCCACGCTCTAACTCCCGTAAATATACTCCGATTTTCAGGAAATTCATAAAGGTTATTGAGGGTCACCAAAGCATGTTTGGTATTGTATATGAAGTATGTAGGCTTAATCGTTCATTTACAGGGACACTCAAAAGTATTCCATTACATTATGGTATATGGGGAATAACTCCCGTAAATATACTCGGATTTTTAACACTTTCCAACAAAGTTGAAAAGTGTTTATGCATTCGGTTTGTCTGGCCGTCAGTCCCTCTGGCCGTTTGTCCGTCTATCCACGCTCTAACTCCCGTAAATATACTCCGATTTTCAGGAAATTCATAAAGGTTATTGAGGGTCACCAAAGCATGTTTGGTATTGTATATGAAGTATGTAGGCTTAATCGTTCATTTACAGGGACACTCAAAAGTATTCCATTACATTATGGTATATGGGGAATAACTCCCGTAAATATACTCGGATTTTCATGAAATTGATGAAGGTTATTTAAGGTCACCAAAGCATGTTTGGTATTGTATATGAAGTTTGTAGGATTACATTAATCGTTCATTTACAGGGGCACTCAAAAGTATTCCATTACATTATGGTATATGGGGAATAACTACCGTAAATATACTCGGATTTTCATGAAATTGATAAAGGTTATTTAGGGTCCCCAAAGCATGTTTGGTATTGTATAGGAAATATGTAGGATTAATCGTTCATTTACATAGGCACTCAAAAGTATTCCATTACATTATGGTATAGGGGGGGGGGCAATCGTTTGCAGAGTATTTTAATGACATTATGCTATTTCAAATGTATTGAAACTGATATAAATCACTGTATTTCACTACGATCCCGTTAGAACAGGACATTCATAGCATTTTTTATTCATTTACAGGGACACACAAAAGAAATCGGTTACAGTACAATACTGTCTTTGAGTCATAATTGCTGGAGCGCACGGTTTAAAATTCGGTATGCTCTTTTAAATTTAATTAATTTTTTGCATCTTACCCGTTTATATATAAATTCTATACCTCAAATACAGGGTTGCATAAAAGTATTCACGTACCTTTCTCCTTATTAGAGGAAATTGCTGAAGGTACATTTTCAATTGAAGTATATGTAGCTCTTAAGTGAACTAAATTCTGACTTGCATGTATCTAATAGATTCAAATCTATGAACCATATAGAGGGCTGCAATTCGCATAATTTTCCGATTGTGGATGGGAGGGAACAGCTGAAATTGGGCTCTGAAATGTATTATGCGTTTCCATATGGTTGAATTAGATGTAATATTTTAATTATTTAAACAGTGCAGTTTTGTTGCATTATTCTGAATGTGTTGGAAAGTGTTTCATAATTATGCTTGACGCATGATTTTTTCTTACTTGTTTAATAATTATGTCGATTATTTTAAGTGTAGAAATAGTAAAACCATGCTTTTTGCACCTTTTTAAAATAATCTACCGTATTTTATGGAAGAAACGCCGCACTCCTCAAATTGGCCTGAATCAGCTTAAAAATATCGTAATCGCCGCACCCGTTGTAAATGCCGCATCCGTCGGACGCTACTTTTGTTGACAGCGTCACATTGACCTAACTTTAATCAAAGTTTTCTGAGCAGTGTAGGATGCCTCGTTTTTAATATCTTAAGATGTCTGAAGTTTTATTTAAAATATTTAAATCCGATTTTAAATATTTTTATGAATTTTTAAATTAAGGAAACTCAGTTGGAATTTAAAAAAATCGTAAACGCCGCACTTGGAAAAAAAATAACTTTTAAACTCGTAAACGCCGCGGCGTTTCTTCCGTAAAATACGGTAATAATAATATTTCTTTTCGAAAGCGCAAATACATAGACTACGATCCATTGTTTATTCTCCGGCGACATTTTAAAGCAAAGAATATTTTTAATGATGCAGACGATAATTAAACTCTATAACGAATGGATGCCATGCAGGTTTTTTTTTTTTTTTTTTTTTAATGTAGATCATAGAGAAATACAAAAGTGTGTGAACACTCTCTGTATTTATGTTGATATGTTTAAAAATTGCCTTGCATGTGGATTTCTGACTAAATATTCTTAGCTCGCTCAGCTTATTTTCATCACATGAAAAGGCAGCCGCTAAACATTATCGCTAAATCTTTATACGCTTCGAAACTGAGAATTCGGGATCTAATCACCAGACGATATCGACTTACTGCTAGAGCGAAATCATTGTGTGGCTGATTATCTTGTTGGCAGACGCGTTATCACTACTTCTTTCTTTCCTGTGAAATTGTTGTAATTAAATGATAATTAGTTGTAATTTATGACCGGCAGCGATGATTTAATTGTTATCGTGTTTCTCTGAGAGTGCTATGAAAAAAGTGTCTATTTTGTTAATCCTGGAATGCTGTTTGTTTGGATTTCGGAAAAGTTGAAAATAGCGTAGAAGGATATTGCTCCTATTACTATATGTTATGCTTTAGTAAATATCTTTTTACGTAATTAATAATATGTTTTCCTAGCATAATACTTAAGTATACGAATACGTTTTAATGCGTTTTAAGGGAACATATGACCCTTTAAACAGATGAAAAATTTGATTTCGGAGACAAATATTTAAAGTGGCCCCATGCACTCACTTTTGCACTAATCACCTCAGTTTTTTTTTTTTTTTTTTTTTTTTTTTAAATACTATAATATGTTCTCCATGCAATATAATATATAATTTGCATTAAACACTGTATAATTAATTGATAATAATTATTCCTTAATGTACGCTTTTTTTTTTTTATTAATGATAATGTATATAGCTTGCGCGCGTGATTAAAAAATATCTATACCCTTTAGAACTTTGAAACTTTTAATATAAGTTTATGAATATTACAAAAACAAAAGGGTCTAAAATCTAATGAATAAACAACAACAACAAAAAAAAAATTGTAAAGTTTTTTGATTTTCAAAATAAAGATATGAAAATTTTGATAATTTTTTTCACTCCAATACCCATGTTCAATAGTTTTTTAAATTTCTTAGAATTTAGTTCAATTTGAAGAAAATGATTTAGTAAAGATAGATATAAAGTTTCGAATCATTACCTTTATTACATTTAGAATTATCGTGCGCCCAAGTAAAAAAATATCGATTTTTAGAAAAATCAGTTTAAACATATATATTTTGCTCCAAACAGACCAAGGCTAATTTATTTTTTTTACTATAACGAGCGCAATTTTACGAATATTTTGATGTGATTTGTGGCAAATTGTTCAGAAAAACATTAGTTGTCAAATGAATTAAAAAACAGAAAATCGATTTTTTAAAGATTTTAAAGGGTCGTATGTCTCCTTAAGTACATATCTTAGAAGCGTGTATATAACAAGTCAAGGACAATTTGGTTATTCTTCCACGAACTGAGCTTTAGAGCCTAAGGTGGGGTAACTCGATTTTACCCGAATACGGGCCGAATTATTGCTAATTTTTTTCGTTGCGGATCGGATTGATTTTAATTGTTTGGGTTTCGGGTTGAATTTCCATTCTTGCAGATCTTGTTCGGGTGAAATCGATTTCTTAAAAAGAAGTCCAAAATATTGTTTCAGATAAAACCTATTTATTTGAATAGGAATGAACCTAAGAATTAGTTTTTCTTCATAAAAAATAAAATTTACGTCAGAGATATAATTGTAGAATACTTTTTTATAATTGTATTAAATTATGGATCAGTTTTCTTTTATTGGAAATTTAGGGTCGGGTTTCGGGTTGAAAAAAAAAATGTAGGGTTCGAATCGAAGAAACAAAATTTGTGAGATTCGGCACGTGTTTCTGGTCAAGGATACATTATGTGTCCGATTTGGGTCGTGTTTCTGGCCAAGAACACATTGTTTGTCACACACATTGTTGAACACATTAATTTGGGTTTTCGAGTTGACGTTAAGGCTGTTCTCAAATCCAAAGGATCCACTTTGTGACATAAGTTTTAATTCATTTTTGTTCGGAAACGCATGAAACTAGAAGGTGTTGTTATTCAGAAACTAGGTCATCGAACTGTTTCTTCCGTTTTCTTGTAAACGCAATAAATCTTTCAGAAAATACTGTCAAAACGGGCATTTTGAACTGAACTTCTGAACGAAAGAAGAAAATCCAGTCAGTAAGGGAAGAAAAATGCCGTGTCACGTGATTAATATCACTTCTAACTCAATAGGTAATGGATGGATCAAAAAATGGAAAAGACAGGCTTCCATGGTCAGGCTTTCTAATTTTATATCTTTCCGTTCAAAAATGAATTTGTAAATGTGTCAAAACGTTTTGCGCTTGTTGAACAGAGCAGTTGAGAACAAACAGCCTTAAGTAGTATTTTTGGATACGAGTCGGTTTTCGGGTTGATATTAAGTGGAATTTTCGGGTACGGATTGTGCTAAAAATAGATGCATACTAAACTGTTTTATTATTATCATATATGTGTTGAAGTATTTGGTCCTGGATCACAACCACGTCCCCCACCCCTATCCTGGAAGATTTTGGATTTTTTATATTGGTCAACAATGATCAATGTGTGATACAACTATATTAATGTAATAGACAGAGCAAATGTTTCTGTTTGCGTTTGATAATTCAGTTTTAAGATTTGATCTCAAATGTGATAGTGGTAATGATGAGGGATGTGTACCCCTGGACGACTATAGAGTTGTACCCCCCCCCCTCCTCCTGGAAAACTTTGAATTTTTTACTTAATAATAGAGAAAGGAAAACTCCCCCCTCCCTTCTTAGTAAAATATCTTACTGCATTTATAAATAAAGGACATTCAGTTTTTTACTAGAATATGGTTTTATTATTATTATTATTAAGATATAATTTATGTCTTTTTGAATTTAAACAATTTTAAATACATATGTTTCAGTTATTATACTTATAAAGTAGGTACTTTTATGTAAGCCGGTCACAAATTTCGCCAATAACATTTTTTTTCTCGTCAAAAGCAGCTTTTATTTTTCGTGTATGTAAATTAGAAACAATGTTTTGAAGTTGAAATAAAATGCTTTGGTTTACGGTATTTTTATTTATTTATTATTACTATTACTATTATTATTATTATTATTATTATTATTATCATTATTATTGTTATTCATTTTAGAAGAAAAGAATGAAAGGCCTGTATTTTAAATGAAAATTATGCATTTTAAATGAAATGAGTTAAAAATTTATATTTTAAATGAAATTAATGGAATATAAATGATGACAGTGGCAATGGGAACATTATTTGGCGATTTATCATTTGCTCCCGGCTAACATAAAAGTACCTAAAATACATCCGCTCCCACAATTTAGAAATAATTTACTGCACTTTTTAACCGCCAATATGTGCAGCTGCAAAATACATGATATTGGGCTGGCAAATTCCGTTCTCTTAAATTCTTTTCCATTTTTCGTTGTTTTCCGAAGCCAAGAAAGTACAGGAATATCCCGTTTTGTCCTTAAATTGGGTGTGTAAATTAATCAGAGTGGTATCGATTCAGAATGTGAGAGAGAGAGAGCTAAGCTCGATGTACACGTGACCTCTCACGGTGTGTCAACAAAAGAGACCATCTAAGATGGAAGAAATTTATAACTTCCTGAAACTTAATAGGTGAGAGTGAAAAATTAAAAAAAATATATATATCACAGAACCTTTGTTGTTAACTTATCTTGTTTGAAAAGTGAGAATTATATAAGCGGTCACTGATATGAAAGAAATTGTTTTCACGCAATCTCGTCTGATATTCCTGAAAAAAATGCTTTTTATCACTTTTAAAATTTTTTCCACAGTCTAAGCGCAGACTAGAGTTCCACACGGGTCGGGTTTACCCAACCCGAAGTAAAAGTCAAATGTTCTGTGCCTAAAATTTTGGCGAATAACCTGGAGATAAATGTTTAGATGTGGTTGTTGTGAACTTTTGGCGTTTGGCAAGATGATTTCGTAAATTTATAAACAAAACAAAACAAAATATAAATAATAATAAATATTATGTATATATAGGGCGATTCCATCGTAACTGATGTAACATTTTATCACCGAATTTTGTTTTCAAATCTATGTAGAAAATTTACAAATAAAGCTGATACTAATAATTTTAATTTAAGCTAATAATAATAAGCTAAATACTAATAAAGCTAATACTAATAAATTTAATTTAAGCTAATACTAATAATAACTAATAATTTTGTATCATATTATTGTATGTGTCAAATGTGCAAAAAGAAAAATTAAGTTTAAAATGACCAGAAATATTTTAAGAAATAGGTAGAGAACAATAATAGATCGCAAGGTAAAGTTCGTTATATAGAGACTGCACGTCTTTTTACAAGGAGATCCGTAAAATGTTTTTCATTCCAAAGAAAATTTCTTAAAATAGAAGAATTCGTTAAAAAGAGGTCCGACTGTATATATATAATACGTATATTATTATATTATATTATAACGTACTAATATTATATTATATAATATTATATTATATTATATTATATTATATAACAAAATGTAATCATATGGAAATAATATAAATATGATATATGAAATAAAATATAACTAACATAAAAATCTGCTAAGATTCTAAAACGGCCTTTTGGCGCTGTTTTGAATTTTTTTCTCCAACCGCTAAAGCGGCTCAGGATACAGAACTCTTCCCCGACCTGAACCTGAATATTCTGCTTAAAGTCAACCAGCACTGACGGAAAAAAACATCAACCCGAATCCCGACATGAACGCGATGCACTTCAACCCGAAACCGCTCCGAACCGGAAATATTCCGAAATAAAAGAAAATAATCCATATATTAAAACAGTTATGGAAAAGCAGCGTACAATGATATCGCTAATATCAATTTTTATCTTTTTTGTATAAAAGACAACGCATATACACTCATCCAATCTGTTGGCCAGTCGATTTCCCAGTTCTCTTCACTAATGTTAATACCTATGGATGTAGAATGCATTCGTATACGTGGCCTGTCTGAAATGTATCCGACCTTTGGCCGAAATACATATACAAGATGGCCATAATCAAACTGACAGTACTCAGAGTGTTCTGTAGCGCGATCTAATTGGGAGAATGACGCCCAATTTCGTAAGAAGATTAAACAATACGGTGGGCTAAGGATCCCACAAAAGAAAAGTTTAGTTCCAAAAGTCACCGCTAGGGGAATATGTGGCGCTGTGTAACAGAAAAGAGAGTTTAAAAAAATGCGAAATCAATACTGAAAGAAAATTGCCTTTTATTTAGCACATTTAACGATTTTAGTATTGATTCTGCATTTTTAAGAACTCTCTTTTCTGTTACACAGCGCCACATATTCCCCTAGCGGTGACTTTTATAATGAAATATTTTTTGGCGGAATCCTTCGTCCCCCGCCTTGTTTAATATTCTTACAAAATTTGGCGTCATTCTCTCAATTAGATCGCGCTACAGAACACTCTGAGTGGTGTTGAATTCAGAGGGTGGCCCGGGGGGACGTCCCTCCCTCCGATCGGACACGAGAAAATCGCAAATTTTGTCGGTCGGAAAGAAAAAAAATCGCGAATTTTGTCGGTCGGGCACGAAAAAATCGCGAATTTTGTCTATCAGGCACGGAAAAATCGCGATTTTTGTCGATCAGACACAGAAAAAATGAAAATTTCGTTGCTTGGGAGCGAAGCAATCGCAAATTTCGTCGATCGGGCGCGGAAAAATCGCGAGTTTTGTCGATTGGGATAAAAAAAATCGCTAATTTCGTTGGTCGACCACTGAAAAATCGCAAATTTTGTTGATCAGAAGCGGAAAAAACGCAAATTTCGTTGGTCAGGCACAGAAGAAACTGTCAGTTTTGTTGATGATGCGAGGAAAAAATACAAATTTTGTTGATCGGCTTCGACAAAATATTGAGTTTCGTCAGTCGCTAGAAAAAGTCGCGTATTTCGTCAATTTACAGCGGGAAAAAATTACAAATTTCGTCAACCGGTTAAGAATCGCGAATTTCGTTGATCGGCCGCCGAAAAATCGCCAAGGTTGTCTATAGGGCACGGAAAAAAATCTCAAACTTCGTCGATAGAACACGGAAAAAATGTGGGTCCTGTCGATCGGGCCCGGAAAAATCGCGAATTTCGTTGGTCAGGCACGACAAAAATTGCGAATTTACTCGATTAGCCGCGAGAAAATCGCAAATTTCGTCGATCAGGAGCGGTAAAATAGCGAATTTCGACGACCCGGCTCGGAAAAATCGCGAATTTTGTACATCAGCTTCGGAACAAAATTTACTGACCCGAATAAAGCCAAGGAATATTATCACTCCTTGAAAATAATACTTACTATATCCCTGTTATACCATACAAAAGTAAACTGTTGATATATTCTTGCTAACTGCAGGGCTGCCACAGGCGGCTATTTTTTTTTATTCTTTTCACCCCAGTATTTTTCTAATATAAATTTTGAAGCATATTTCTTTTGAAAATGTCGGCAAAGTGTGAGTTAAAAATTTCTGCTTTCAGAAAGTGGTGCCAGTTAGAATTAAAAAATACACGCCAGTGGCAGCCCCGCAACTGAATTGGATATGATGACTGGGTAGGGGAGTCTAGAGGGGTAATCTTCCCTGCTGTGAAACCATATTTTTTATCAGATTATAGACCCACAGATCACCTCCCCGAAACATAATTCAATCCGTGTTACTGATGTGGCCCTCGACAACCCAGACATTTTTGTAAGTGGCCCTTCTCTTAAAAAGGTTGTGCACCCCAAGCTTAAATGGTCGTCCCTAATTTCCGTCGAAAGACTTTTCAACCTCTCGGGACGTAAATCTCTCCATAACTCGATGATGATTTTCGGTTTTTCGGATGATAAGACAATGCACTTATCTTGTCGTGGATCGTATTATTATCTGTCGAATAATAAACACTCCCATCGGAAAAGATATTTTGCATTATTAGAGTAACGATTGATCCGCAAATATTTTTAAAAGATTCCGAGAAGAATGCGATTGGCAAATCTTTCTTTCTTTCTTTCATACTCTTAGCTTTTAACATGTTAAGCGCCGGTGACTGACACTGAACTTTCCATTTAGAACGCGTGATTCACCGATGACTAACGGTCTAAAATATGATATAAAATTCAATATATTTAAGTATTGCGCGGCAGCGCAATACTTATTTGTTTCCAGTGTCACTTCTCAATGTTAATTTAACATGGAAAAGCCTATGGAGATCATAACTTTTTCATTTTTTCTTCCCACCTTTTTGTCCCTGATGCCACTGATTTTTTATTTTTCACTAATTTTAATGATATTATAAATTTAAAGTGTAAAAACGATTGCCTGACGTCAGGGTCAAAACGAGTGGTAAAATGCCTTTGCATATGGGTGAATTATAACCCAGAGAGAAACATGGGCCAATTTATTTTTACATTCTTCAAATATTTTTCTTAATAATTCCAATTTTCGCTTTTTTCATTGAAAATCAAACGGACATTTTTCATAGAAAATGTAACATTTTTATTTCATTGTTGCAAAAATTTCAAAAGCCGTAATAATAATTTATTTTTAGTTGAAAGACTTTCACGTAAAATATTAAATTGAGCTAGTTTTTTTTTTTTTTTTTTCAAAAATTAAAAAGGTGAATTTGGCGTCATAGTGGAAATAAAAAGGATATTTTCAGAATAAGATTTTGCTTTGGTCAAGTTTATATTTTAGTAAAAATTTCTAATGGATAGCTATTTTTACGCAAGGTAGCGAACTTAGTGGGGAATTACATAACTTAAATTTTAAAATGTATGTTTTTTTTCCGAGATGAGAACTATTTATACCCCAAGTTAAACTTAGGTAATAATTTTCTGATGTATTAGATGTGATTTTCCAACTGGGTGAAAAATGTCCGGACTAGGATTCGAACCCGGGACCTCCTGGCTGAAGCCGCCAGTGCTCTGCCATCTGGGCTACCCCGGACGATTCTGGTCGAACTTTTTCACCCAGCTAACCTTGATGATTACAGCATCTGGTCTGAAACCTGGTTCAGCTCAACAGAATAAATCTCAGGTAATGGAACTCCAGAAATCGCTGGATACGAAATTGCACTAGATTAATATTAACACAATTATTCTAATTGGTAAACAAATCATATTAGATGTGAATTTCCAACTGGGTGAAAAATGTCCGGACCAGGATTCGAACCCGGTACCTCCTGGCTGAAGCCGCCAGTGCTCTGCCAATGGCCTGGCGCTCTCCTGGCAGAGCACTGGCGGCTTCAGCCAGGAGGTCCCGGGTTCGAATCCTGGTCCGGACATTTTTCACCCAGTTGGAAATTCACATCTAATATGATTTGTTTACCAATTAGAATAACTGTGTTAATATTAATCTAGTGTAATTTTCTGATGTGTTTACATCACCCCTTGGGAGAGAATAGGGTTTAAAAATTTAAGTAAAACTTTTATTTTTTATTTTTTACTGTATCACAGCTATAATATTGTTAAATATTAGCAGTAAGGATTCAACACAATTTTCATTTACATTCATAGCGCTCCTGAGTGGGAAATAGGGTATCTAAATTTAAATTAAGTTAATTTTTTTATGTTTTGATTATAGATTTTTAAGTTCAGATTGGAAGTTTTTGTCCAAACTACCGCAACCTGCATTAAAACAGTAGTGAAACATTTTGAATTACACATTGGTAAACTGCATCCCACATTGTGATGCAATACCGCAGACATCAACGCCTGATGATGATACTCTCCATTAATTTTGAAATGCGTTCGTCTGAGTGCTGTAGTCATTAAAAAACTTGACATATTAAACAAAAACATAATTTGAAGAACAAATTAAAAAAACAAAATATATTTCCTACATTGTATAAGCTCGAGAAGGGACAGCTATTAAGATATTTCATTCAATTAGTTTTGCATTTAATGTTAAATTTTTGTAACAAATTAGTTAAGCCAATTGAAGATTAAAAAATAAAATAAAATTCATACAATATGATACTTAAAATACCCTAAAAAATTAGATTACGTTCAAATGAAATCGAAATAAATCTTAGGCTTTTATTTTAAGTTTTGTATTTTGCATGCATCTTATCATTTTATGCACAACTGTCATAAACATAATGCAAAATCTGCAATACAAATATTTTTAATTAAAAATGGAAGAAGTCTAAGATTTATTTCGATTCTTAGACTTCTTCCATTTTTAATTAAAAATATTTGTATTGCAGATTTTGCATTATGTTTATGACAGTTGTGCATAAAATGATAAGATGCATGCAAAATACAAAACTTAAAAAAAAAAGCCTAAGATTTATTTCGATTTCATTTGAACGGAATCTATTTTGTAAGGTGTTTTAAGTATCATATTGTATGAATTTTATTTTTATTTTTTAATCTTCAATTGGCTTAACTAATTTATTACAAAAAATTTAACGTTAAATGTAAAACTAATTGAATGAAATATCTTAATATCTGTCCCTTCTCGGGCTTAAACAATGTAGGAAATAAATTTTGTTTTTTTAATTTGTTCTTCAAATTATGTTTTTGTTTAATATATATATTGTTTTAAGTAATTACTGAAAATTTATTTAAAATTTTTATTACCTTACCTTTTATTTATTACATGATTATACTTTCGTAAAAATTACTTAAAACATTGCAAATTTTTTCAGCTTCAGTGTCAGTCACCGTGGGCACTCAACGTGTTAATAGAATCTTCGCCGCTCGTAAAATCTCAAATCAATTTATGGGGAAATTAAAAAAAAGAAAAAGAAAAGTGCCCAGTTAAACTGATGGCATTGAGCTCACAGGCTATTCACACTAATTGTATATTATGCTCTTATTTCAAAGAATAATGCCCCTCGAAAAATAAATTAAGAGAGGGATTAGCCTCCTTCCCCATTTCTCTCCTTTATGCTTAGCCAATGAACCTCCAAATCTACTCGGGGAAGCGCCTTATAAGAATAAACCGGTATTCTAAATTTGAAGCAAATCGGATAATTCTGCATGAAAAACCCATCTATCTAAACTAAGGCTGTTCTCAACTGCTCTGCTCAACAAGCGCAAAACGTTTTGACACATTTACAAATTCATTTTTTAACGGAAAGATATAAAATTGAAAAGCCTGACCTTAGAAGCGATTTGGAATCGAACTGTGTTTTTCATTTTTTGATCAACAAATTACCTGTTGAGTTAGAAGCGATTGTGATCACGTGACAAAGACGTTTTTCAACCTTTCTTGAGTGGTTGTTCTTCTTTCGCGCGGAAATTCGTTTCAAAACGCCCACTTGGGCACTATTTTCTGAAAAATCTATTGCGTTTGCTAAAAAAAGGAAAAAACAGCTCTATTACATAGTTTCTGTGCAACAACACCTGTTAGTTTCATGCACTTCCGAACAAAAATAAATTAAAACTTATATATCATAAAGTTGCCTTTTGGATTTGAGAACAGCTTAAGGGCGGTATTACCCCCCCCCCCCCTTCCCTTTCTTTATACTTAACCAATGAACCTGAAATCTAATCAGGGAAGCGCCTTATCAGAATAAACCGGTATACCAAATTAGAAGCAAATCGGGTAATTCTACATAAAAAACTCATTTGTCTAAATTAAGGGGTGGGGGGATTAGCCCCCGTTCCTCTGCTTTATACTTAACCAATGAACTCCCAAAACTAAACAGGGAAGGATCTTTTCAGAATGAACGTAGAAAAATAAAATTGAAGGAAATCGGATATTTCTATCAAGAATTATCGCGTTACGTACATACATGCTTAAATATGTATGTACATACAAAACCTGCGGGTACATTAGCTCTCAGGGTTTGACAGCCTGTGAGCTAAAAACGTCGTCACGGATAACAATCACATTTAACTCGATAAGTAAAAATTTATGGATCAAAAAATAAAAAATGCTGTTTGATTCCAAATCGTTTCCATATTCCACCTGCCAATTGTATGCCTTTACATTTAAAAATGAGTCAAACAATGTGTCCGAAAGTTTCGCGTTGTTAGTTGGTTAGGGGCTGTGCATATGTAACGTTATCATTTTTAGGGGGGAGGGGGGGGGGTCTGGCACATGATATCGTAAGATAACGCTAGGGTGAGGGGGGATTTGTCTTTGATATCGTTATCATTTTTCACCAAACCATTTTTTTTTTTTATTATTATTTGGTCTTTACATCAAAATTGTATGTTACCTTTATTTAGTTCTGTTTTTTATTTTTATTGGAATACAAAGTTATTATTAAAATCTTTGATCATAAAATTATTTAATTCCAAAATATGTAATACCCAAACGTTTGGCGTTCCTATTCTTCTGCCATATGTGTATGCATACATAATCCGCTGTTCGAGAAACCATATGCAAAGAACATTTGAAATGATACTTTGTGTTTACTAGTAAATAAAAGAAAAAGTTACCTGTTTTGTTGATAAGAAGTTCTGCCCCCCCCCCCCCCCCACCCCGTGCGGGGTCAAATGCAATAAGACATTATTACTGTTGAACATATGTAAAAGAAAAGCTATTATTAAATTCTTTTGAATAATAACTATTTCTTTTAAGTGTTATTTAATTTGATATAAAGTTATTTCATATATAAAATGATATTTTATTGACTTCTCTTCATTTCGAATTAGTAAACTATGCGAAAAATAAATGTTACCATATTTGTATATCACTCCAAAAATCAAAAGAATTTTTAGACATTGATAACGATATCATTGCCTTGGGGGGGGGGGGGGAGTCAAGAGATGATAACGTATGATATCGTAAGGGGGGGGAGGGGGTCCAAAATTATCAAAATGTCGATAACGTCATATAAGTACAGCCCCTTACTTATTTGATTTCTTACATTAGTTGAATTCAATCTATTCAACGAAAGGATTTATTTTATATCACTCAAGTGTTCACGTCGTTTAATGCGATTTCAGTGAGTGCGAACAAAAAATAGTGTAGATGTTCGCAGAGCGGGAATTCATTGTAATCAGTGTTTAATTTGGGCCGGATCTCAGCTCCTGTACTCCTTTGCTTTTAGTGATTACTTAAATATGAGTCGGAATTCACCGGAGATCATAAAGACTGCGCTCCGGATCCCTGTTGAACAACGCTTCCGAAACACCGAATCCTAAATTATCTTTTCTTGTTCCTAGCATCTGAAATGCTTCGCGCTCTTTCCTTCCAAAGCGCTTACATATATGACGTAGAGTGCCGCGCACGTAGGAGCATACTTCCAACTAGCACTCGCAAATATAGGCTCAACGATTTTCGATCTCAATGGTTTCCAAACAGCGACGAGGAATGCCAGAATTAACCGAAACCGTATGTGACGTTTTAACTCGTGGTCGTATTAATTGTTTAGTCAATGTTTAAATAATTAATAGGAACCTACCATAGTTTATATAGTTTATAAATACTGCTCACCGGAACCCTGTATATTGTGCTTTGATAGTTGATACAATGAAATGGGATTTTCTGGAAATTCCCGTACTCCATGATTTTAATCTTTTACCCCTGTTATATATAAATGATATTTGTATATAACACATTGTGTACATTTATATGCACACATTTATATAAGCATGTACATTTATATATAACATTTGTTATGTATAAATTAATATACAGTATACTCTCGATATCTCGAAGTCGAAGGGGCACAAAAAAATTTCGAGCTAGCAAGTTTTCGAGATAACAAGGTCATAACCAAACATAAAAATTCCCGTAAAACACAAGATACGGAATAATGTTATAAAAATTACAGTCATAATAGATGAGAATAAGCATAAACATGTAATTATAGTCACAAGAAGTCTAAATACAACTATGATAATTTTTAATTTTTAAAATAGTAGGAATTAATTACATTAAATTGAAAAGAATTAGTAAATACATAAATGAACTTAGATTGATAGAATTGCTTAAAAAAGCCAAGTGTTGTATCCTGGCGACATGTCTTTTGAAAGTTATCCTTTTCCACGTTTACAGAGCATTCTATGAAGCGTCGCGTCGTAGTACGTGGGTAACATCTTTAGCTTGGGCCGCAGTAACGGTTCTGAAACACCCAGTTCTTTCTCATTATCAAATGACAGAGAAGAAACTGATTGATTTTTTACTTCGAAAAATATTCGACATACCAAGGTTTTGAGTGAAACGTTAGATAAATATGTAATATCAAGGGGAAAAATAATTTTTCGACATATCGAGGTCTCCGAGATATCGAAGTTCGAGATATCGAGAGTATACTGTATTTATAGTAAAAATATATTATTATTTCAAATGAAAATCAAATTTCAAAGTAACTGCTTAAAAGGCGCAAAGGCCAACATAGTGAAAAAGTCCTTCCGGCCAGTGCCGGGAGGAAGAGGTAGCTTTCATAATCCTTATTTAAAAAAAGCCAACTTATATCATGCAAACACACGAAGCTCAATTTAGTGGAAACCGAATATAGGAGATTCAATACTAATTTTTATCAATATAATGAATCAGAATTTCGCGAAATTAGTCAGCTTTATCCAAGCTGCTTTTCTTTAAAGTAACTTATATTTGGCTGCCAAATTCGGCAATTTCTTAAAGTGCCTGTCATTTTAAGACAACATGGTGGATGAGGCTAAGCAGTGAACTTGGTCGAGACCTTAGTAATTGCTGTGCACATGCTCACTCACATCGGAATCGGTTAATATATAGGAGTGCTGTCGCATGCAAAAAATCAGATTTTTCAAAATGTCACCCACAATAGAAATTGAAACTGCTATATCTGAGCCATTTTTTAAGGTAAAGACAAACAAAAAATGCTCCTGAATCCTTATATCAAGATCAAATACTTAAGAAAGAAACCTTTTTCAATTTCTAATTTTTTTGCACCTCACTTTAAATATATATATATTTTTTAATTTAATGGCCGCCATTTTGAAACAAGATGGCTGATGAATCTGGCCAGCGAACTTGGTCGAGGTGTTGATGTATACTATCCACATGCCTTCTTACATCGAAATAGGCGAATACGTGTGTTATCGCGTGACAAATACAAGATCGTTTCAAAATGTTAGCCATGCTAGAAATTCAAAGTGCTATAAATCAACCACTTTTTAAGATATCAACAAAAGAACAAATTTTCAGAAACAAAAACTGCTCCGGAATCTTTGTATCAAGGCCAAACACATAAAAAAAATCTTTTTCATTTTCCAATTTTTTAAAACCTCATTTTGAATTTTAAATTTAATTTTTTTGAAATGGCAACCCTTTTGAAACAAGATGGCGAATGAAGCTGGCCAACGAACTCGGTCGAGACATTGGTATGTACTATGTACAGACCAAGTTACATCCAAATAGGTTCATAAATACGCCTGTTATCGCGTGACAAAAATCAGGTCGTTTTAAAATGTCAGCCACAAGAGAAATTCAAAATGCTATTACTCAGCCATTTTTTTTTAGATATAGACGAAAGAAAAACTGTTCCGGAATCTTTGTATTAAGGTCAAACACATACAAAAAAAAAAAAAAATTTCATTTTTCAATTTTTTGGTATCTCATTTAAATTTTTTTATTTTTTTATTTTTTTAAAAGGCCGCCATTTTGAAACAAGATGGCGGATGAAGCTGGCCAACGAACTCGGTCGAGATATTTGTATGTACTATGTGTACACACCAAGGTATATCCAAGTCGGTTCATAAATACGCCTGTTATTACGTGAGAAAAATCAGGACGTTTCAAAATGTCAGCCACGCTAGAAATTCAAAATGCTATAACTCAGCCATTACTTAAGATATAGACGAAACAAAAACTGCTCCCGAATCTTTTTATCAAGGTCAAACACATAAGAAGAAAATATTTTTTCAATTTTCAATTTTTGGTACCACATTTCAAATTTAAATTTTTCTTAAAAATTTAAATGGCCGCCATTTTAAAACAAGATGGCGGGTGAAGCTGGCCAACGAACCCGGTCGAGACATTGGTATGTACTATGTATAAACGAAGTTACATCCAAATCGGTTCATAAATACGCCTTTTATCGCGTGACAAAATTCAGGACGTTTCAAAATGTCAGCCACGCTAGAAATTCAAAATGCTATAACTCAGCCATTTTTTAAGATATAGAGGAAACAAAAACTGCTTCGGAATCTTTGTATAAAGGTCAAATACATAAGAAAAAAATATTTTTCCATTTTTAATTTTTTGGTACCACATTTCAAGTTTTAAATTTTTTTTTAAATTTTAAATGGCCGCCATTTTGAAACAAAACGGCGGATGAAGCTGGCCAACGAACTCGGTCGAGCCATTGGTATGTACTATGTACACACCGAATTACATCGAAATCGGTTCATAATTACGGGAGTTACAGTGTGACATAGGTCAGATATATATATATATATATATATATATATATATATATATATATATATATCAATTTTGAACGGAGGCTGGTTTCGGGGTCTGGGGGTCATGATCAATGAAAATATACCAAAATTTTTTGAAATCGCTTTCCTCCGAACGGCTGCAATAGGTAGCTTTTTTGTAAAGAAAGCTACCTAAAAGATTCCAAGCCGGGACTCGAACCCGTGCCATCAGTATAAGGCACTGACGTTCTACCGACTAAACCACTTTGAACGATACCCAGCAAGGAAAATGCAAGTATCGTTCCAAGTGACCACGCGCACTGGGAGAAGCTTGCAATGTTTCCCACAAGCATTGGAGTATTTGATTGGCTTTTGGTGAGCGTTTGTGGGAAAAATCCAGAAGCTGATTAGCTATAATCCATCGTGACGTTGTATGACCTCAGTAATGGTTGTGGTCCAGTGGTTTTGTCGGTAGAACGTCAGTGCGCTATACTGATAGCCCGGGTTCGAGTCCCGGCTTGGAATCTTTATCAGTATGTTAGCCTTTGCGCCTTTTAAGCAATTACTTGAAATTTGATTTTCATTTGAAATATTGTATGCAAGGCAAATGTTTCCCTCTGGAATAATTTCCATGTATTAATATATTATTATTATTATTATATTATTTATTTATTGAATTTTATTTATTTATTTATTTTTTATTTATTTTATTTATTTATTTTTTTTTTGCTGAAGAAGAAATTGCTTTAAATTTTGTAAATAATGTATGCAATATAAAAATGCAGGGACAGGGAGGGTTACTTTAAGATTATTATTACTGCTGATAATTTGAGCGCGATACTTTTTAATTTAGAAATTAAGCCCTGCTAATAGTAATAATTACTCGCTAATCCGCTGTAAAATATCATTTAATTATCTACAAAGATCCTTTTCATACGAACCGTGTTCCTGAACATCTTTACGACTTCTTCCACTTCCTTAATCGATTGTGTCGATGATGATGTTCCTAACGACACAGTCCGGCTTTTTTTGCGGGAACGGATTCATTCCGGAATAGCTCACTTGGTTACTCAAGCGTCGCGTCATTCGGAACAAAAGAAAAGACATTTACGGGAAATAATTAGCCGTGTGTTCGAGATTCTATCTTTCAGAGGATCGATTCCGGGAAAAGGTTCTGTGTATAATCTTATATGGAATAAACATAACTGTACTTTGTTTCGCTTATGTCGGACAACATGGCTCATTGTTAAAGGATACTCGATCGCTGTGCTTGTAAAAGAGGTTGCGTGCGTATGTACTACACTATGTAAAGAGTAAAATGTTCTTAATCTATGAAAATATCGTTCACCTGCAAGAAAAGTGACATATCTCGCAAAAATTCATTTTGTGTTTTATTTTACTAATAGGTCTGTCATAGCTGTGTCTTGCTACAGAAAATCGTAAGTGTAGTTATGCGGAAAATCGCTTTACCGTATTTTATGGAAGAAACGCCGCACCCGTCGTAAACGCCGCACTCCTCAAAATTGGTCTGAATAAGCTTAAAAATATCGTAATCGCCGCACCCGTCTTAAACGCCGCACCTGAAGGAACGCTACTTTTGTGGGCAGTGTCTCAATGAACTAACTTTAATCAAAGTTTTCTGAACAGTGTGAGGTGCCTCATTTTTAATAACTTAAGATTCTAAAATTTTATTTAAAATATTTAAATCGGGTTTTAAATGGTTTTATGTAATTTTTTAAATTAAGGAGACGTCCATTGGTATTATAACGATCCAGAGCACGGGACGCGGACCCCTCTCCTTAGACGCTCCACATTTTTGTTAAGTTGTCGGCGCAACTTAACTCGCTTTTTACGTCGCATCCCCTTTAGTCCTTTTTTAGTTTCTGTTTGAAGCCCTCAAAATCTGAGACGTCAATATTTGAGTGGAAGAGTTGTAAATTTTGTTTGTCTACCTGTATGGTTCGGTCATCGAAATGAGATTATTTCAAGTCTATGGGTTCGGTATCATCATCGAAAATGTCACAGTTTTCATTATCGACAAAGTGAAAAAGATTCGCGTTGTTGAGCAGGGGACTTGAGAACAGTTTTAAGGAATTTTTACTTTATCCCAATTTTACTCGAGCGAAAAAAAAAATCGTAAACGCCGCACTTGATAAAAAATTAACTTTCACATTCGTAAACGCCGCGGCGTTTCTTCCATAAAATACGGTATTACGCCATATCGTCAACTCAGAGAAACAGTACACTGTTAAAAATTTTGTGATAGGTTGAACCAAATTTTGGTGCTCCAGAGGCTGATGCAACCAATAGGTAATTTATGGATCCAAAAATGGAAAACACAGTTCGATTCCACATCGCTCCCCTAGTCAGACCTTCCAATTTTATATCTTTCCGTTAAAAATAAATTTGTAAATGCGTCAAAACGTTTTGCGCGTGTTGAGCAGAGTAATTGAGAAAAAGCCTAAATTGGATTAAAAGTCCAACATGTGGCCTATGATTCCACTTTCCTCACAAATAAAAATCTTTAGTAATAAAATAATAATCTTCAGTAATAAAATACAGTAAACCCTATGATAAGGGAACCTGTTTACAACGGAATACTGTTTTAAATGTAAAAATGTCATTGTCCTTACAGTAAGAATACCATACCTGCTAAGACGGTAACCTGTTTAACACGGAATTTTTCTTCTGTCCCTTGAAATTCCGTCTTAGACGGTTTCATTATACTAAATAAACACAACAATTTTATCAGGGTTGTAAAAAACCCGAGTTTTTTATAAAAAGCCCATCCCGGGCGGGTACCCGTGTAGCTACCCACTACAACCCTGGTTAAAGGTTTACGCGGGCTGAAATTTTCAAGCCCAGGTCCAACACGCACACAAAAAAAAATATTGGCTCGGGCCGATATAAAAGCTTAAAAATAGACTCCAGCTAGAGGTCTGCATGGGCCGGAATTTCCAGGCCCGGGGCCGGCCCGGCCCGGCCCGAACAAAAGTTATCTTGACCTGGCCCGACCCGACCCGGTGTAAAAATTGAAAGTTCGGGCCGAGCCCGGTCCGGCCCGTACAAAAATCAGTGAAAACAGGCCCGGCCTGACTGAATTTCTACAAAAAAAATTCGTTTTTTCTCGACATTCAATTAAGATTCTTTTAATGAATATTACATACATATTTATGGGAACATTTTACAGTATATTTTAGATTACTATGTGTTCGCAAAACAGAAAACATACAGTAGTAAACATTAACGATTACTTACAGTGTTTTAGTCATCGTCTCTACAGACATTTTAAAATTCAAATAAGGATTCATTAAAAGATTAATGTAGTGCAGAATAAAGGATTAAAAACATGATAACTTTTGAAGCTGTATAATAAACAGTAGATTTGTGAAAATAATTCTCTCATTTTTAAGGCTTTTCTCAAATCCAAAGGAGCTGCATTCCGACACATTTATGAATTCATTTCTTTTCGGAAACGCGTAAGATTGGCAGGTATTCTTATTCAGAAACTATGTAAATTCCGTTTTTTCATAGATAAAAGCAATATATCTTTCTGAAAATACTGCCAAAGTTGGCGTTTTGAATGAAATTTCCGGAAGCGATAGCACATGAAAGGAGTAAAACGTACAGTCACGTGACAAGAATCTCTGTTATCTCTGTAAGTAATTTATCAAATATGGAGAAAGCTATTCGTTTCTAAATGCCTTCAATAGTCAGACCTGTCAATTTTATGCCTTTATAGTTAAAAATGAGTCAGAAAATGTGTCTGAAAGTTTCGCATTCTTGAGCAGTAAATATCAGAACCACCTTAAGGTATATATCCAAAGATAGTGTTAACAGAAGTTCATTATCACTATTAATACTTTTACAAAACGTAATGCCTGTCCTACACATCCTGAGATCGATTAAGACCAGTTCCGTCCCGGCACGAGTCTGCTGAAAAAAATTAAACCCTGATTCAGACACCTTGTAACTGTACGATGCCGATGTCTACGATAGACATGTTACATTTCTGTATTGATGTTGTTAAACTCGCATCGACTCGTGACGCACATTTATACTTCTCGAGAAAATCATATTCATTGAAAATGGCTCGTATTTTATCTTCTTCGCTTGAATTCTTATATAGGGCCAATAGGCCCAATTAATTTTTTTATCGGCCCGGCCCGTCCCTTCAGGCCCGTTCAATTTTTTTGCCGGCCCGGCCCGTTGAAAAAATTGTCCTAATTCTGCCGGCCCGGCCCGTGCAGACCTCTAACTCCAACCCAGCCTGCATTTTGCAATTAAAATTATTCATAAAGTACACTTACTTATGCTCCTATTTTATTTCAGATTATGTTCGAAATTCATGAATACAGAAAAACAATAATATTAATGACTATTTAGACAATTATGTACATAAACACTACGTAAAACTATGACTTAGACAATGACATTCAAATGAAAATCCAGTAAAAAAATCAGTTTATAGAATGAAAGAAACGGATGATAAAAGAAAATCATAATTTTAAGGCTCTACAAAGAAAAAAAGTAGATTTTTAAAAATGCTTCTCTGCAACTTATCAAATCAAATTAAATTTCTAAAGATTTCGCTAAACAAATGTACAACATAAATATATTTTTTACGAATAAGATGCCAGATCAACGATCGGGGGGGGGGGGGGGGGGACTTTGTGGAGTGCACGGGTCGCGGTCGGGCCAATAATGCAATAATGCTTAGCATACGAACTGGTACGGACCGAACGTTTAACTTTTATTCCGGACCGAGCCCCGACCTGAAATTTTGGCCAGTGCAGACCTCTAGGAAGAATGAAGTCCAGGCCAGGCTCGACCTCGAAGAAAAAGAAATCTGCCCCGACCCGAATCTGCAGGAAAATGTAAAATCAGGGCACGGCTCGGTTCTAAAAGAGAGATGACCTTACCCTGCCCGAGTCTCGTGGATTTCAACTGGCGCGACCCAGGTCGGGTCCCGTGAGGAGGCATAGCGTCGTCGTTTTGCAAATCCTTTATTAGTCCAAGGGGGAGGGGGGTGACCGCCCCTTCGCACCTCCCTTAGATCATCCATTGTTATTAAACGTTAGAAGATCTTTGGTCGGACTCCGGAAAATAAAGGAAATACCTCTAGCCTACATCTCGACGTAAAAGATTCATTCAGAAAAAGTTTATTTTAGTGGTGCCATCTATTATCGAAAGCAAAAGTGAAAATGACAAGTATGTAGTCATAGCGATTCACCTCTTTTCATGTGGAAGGGAAATGAATGACAATTGTTTTATCATTTGTTATATATGTACGCATATAAAAATAATAAATAAGGATATACCATTTTGAACTTGCTTGTAGAAACGTTTTTGTTCATTCGTAACTTTCAATATTAAAAAAATAAAACAGCCACAAGAACAAGAACGGATAAAATTCTCTTACGTCATTATTTTGCAACTAAAATTGTCTCCTTCCTCGTCTTGTTCCTTATGGTTTTTTTAAAAATACGATGCATTTTGAAAATTTTACTTAAGTTAAAGTTTAACAAGAGTTTTTTTTTTTGGGGGGGGGGGGGGAGCTGAGCTGTTATTTTTTTTTTTTAATTATTATTATTATTTTAGATTCGTGTTTTATGGGGCGAAGCTTGTAGAAAAAATAATTCGTTTTACATTCGACCTATCGCTTCGCATTAGTAAATAAAAATTAATTTTCAATTTCATGTTTCATAGAGGTTTTGGAAAATAGGAAAAGGGAAAAATTAGTAGAGTAAAGCTTTGTGCTCCATTTATTGCTTTTATAAATTATTATTATATTTATTATCCGGATTTATTTATATAACACTTGTATCACCAAATTATCCATACACAATAATAACAACCCGCCGCTTTAAATTAGCATTTAATCAGCCTTCTTTTCCCCGGTTCAATGGTTTCGTCGCTGGATTCCCATGTAAAAATCTCTTTTTTCGCGGAATTTTCACGACGCATTCTTGCAGTTCCCGATTGTCATACTGCTGCCACCGTGAGAACTTAACTTTTACCATTTTTTCAGGGGTTCGAGCGAACGCTTCTGCTTAGACGTTTATCCATGTTTTATTTATTTTCGAGACGCAAAACACAGCCTCGGGGTTTTACACCAGGGTTATTCGACCGAAGAAAGCAAAAACGATTATTTAGCGAGCTTTTTTATCCTTTATTTTTTTTTTCTCTCTTGTGAATGAAGTTACGAGTGCTTTCACATTCTTTTACCGTTATATGTGTGAGAAAAATTCCATTGAATATCGTCTGCCTCTGACTGATGCCATCCATAATAACTGAATTTTTATAGATTTTAATCTTTCTGAAATACTCTTCTTCTTTTTTTTTTACTCTATAGATTTGATAGATATGCATAAATGGCACATTCTTAAAAAAAAAAAAAAAAAAAATTTAATATTGTGATGTGACATTTTAAAATATGTCACAGACTGAGTGGAAACCTACATCTAAACTTCAACTATGATAAAATATGACACTTTAAAACTTTTTTATTCGCCATAAAATGAAAAAATGTATAAATTTAATGAAAAAATATTATTTACAGTGTTTTTTATCCTTTATGTATCCCCCCCCCTCTTCCCGTGTGTGTGAAGTTACAACTTACAAGTGCTTTCACATTTTTTTTTCTTGCTAAATGTGTCACAAAAATTCCGTTGAATGTCGTCTGCCTCTTTGTCTGATGCCATCCATAATAACTGAATTTTTATAAATTTTGATTGCTTGATAAATTATTTTGTTTACTGAATAGTTATAAACTGCATAGATATAGCTTGATAATTATGCATTGTATGGTACATTCCTTTGATAATAATGATAGAACGAAATCGATGGGACATTTTAAAATATGAAATAAAATTACTTAGAACAAGACGCTTTTAATTAAAATTTAAAATAGACATTTAAAAAACGCTAAAGAACAACTATGTATAGGTTTCAAATGAAAATCCTCACTCATCTTCAGTACAACTTACGAAAAAAATCACTAAAGATGATAGAAACCAACTTATCCATTCGAAACTTACGCCAAAACATGTATTATAATTAATTATAAGGTTAGCATTTTTATAAAAGAATAGAATACTCAGATGGAATATTTCCGGCTTCATTAACTGGATTAAGAGCTGAATTCGTATGCCGAGGTTCTTAGAAAATTCGTCTTCTATAAACATTACAGTTCCGCTCAATAATCGTAGTTTTCGTAAAGTCAGGTGAATGGTCTGTTTCAAGTGCACGTGAAAGGAATTTCGAGTTTGGGGTTCTTAGGTTTAAATGCATGTTTATGTTCTCTGATTCTTGTTTCTAGGGTGCGACCTGTCGCGTCACGCCTGCGTATTCTTACGCTTTCTCTAAACAATGCCCTTCTGTTGTTCAGTCATATAGCCGTACTTTTACTTTTACTGCCCGAGAGAGACTGCTGAAACAAAAGAACAAAGTCTGTCGAGTATAGATGTCCTTCCCGGTCCCCCCTTATCGAGGTCTTTAAAAAATATACAAAATACAATGAATTTGCATAGAAGATTTCGCAAAAGGTAATTCAGAAAATACTGTCAATCTGTGCGTTTTGAACCGATCTTTCGGTCGTAACAGCGCGGGAAAGGAGAAAAACCTGTCGTCTCTTGATAAAAATTGCTTATAACGCGATATCATGTATCAGAAAAAGGGAAACACAGTTTGGTTCCAAATTGCTTTCATAGTCAGTCTTGCTAGTGAAGTGTCATGCATTGATTTTTTTTTTTTTTTTTTTTTTTTTTTTTTTTTTTTTTTTATCTAAAGAGTCCTTAAGGCTGTTCTCAACTGATCTGCTCAATAAGCACAAAACGTTTTGACACATTTACAAATTCATTTTTTAATGGAAAAATATAAAATTGAAAGGCCTGACTGTGGAAGCGTTTTGGCTGTGATTTGGAAGCTGTGTTTTCCATTTTTAGATCCATCAATTACCTATTGAGTTAGAAGTGATTTTGATCACGTGGAAAACGCGTTTTTTACCCTTTCTTGTCTTGTGTTCTTCTTTCGTGAGTAAATTCGGTTCAAAATGCCCACTTTGACTCTATTTTTTGAAAAAATCTATTTTTTTTTTTTTTTTTTTTTTTTGCAGAAAATCGGAAACAACAGTTCGATGACATAGTTTCTGAACAACAACACCTGTTAGATTCATGCATTTCCTGAACAAAAATAAATGAAAACTTATGTCATAAAGTTGCTGTTTTGGATTGCATTATAGATCGGTGAAAAATATTTTTGGAGAACCGTCTTAAGGCTGTTCTCAAATTCAAAAGGGCAGTTTTCTGACATAAGTTTTAATTTATTTTTGTTCGAAAATGCATGAAACTAGCTGGTGTTGTTGTTCAGAAACTATGTCATCCAGCTGTTTTTTCCATTTTTTTGCAAACGCAATAGATCATTTAGAAAATAGTGTCAAAATGGACGTTTTAAACCGAGTTTCCACGCGAACGGAGAATAAGCGCTCGAGAGCGGGCGAAGAACGTGTTTGTCACGTGATCGAAAACTCTTATAACTCAATAGGTAATTGATAGATCAAAAAATGGAAAACACAGTTCAATTCCAAATCGCTTTCGTGGCCAGGCTTTTCAGTTTTATATCTTTCCGTTAAAAAATGAATTTGTAAATGTGTCAAAACGTTTTGCGCTTGTTGAGCAGAGCAATTAAGAACAGCCTTAAGAGGCTACTTCAGTCAAACGGAAAGACCCGTTCGCCAATGCTAATCCTATGGAAGAAATTTATAAAGATATCTCGGTCGCATTTCAATATTTTTAAATGATTTCTTTTGCATTGAATAGTTGAGATCGATCTGTACAAATGCCGTTATTTACTTTTCGATTTCGTTTGCAGGTATTTCTTATAAGGAAACATTCATTTTCGGAACCGGTTTCGAAAGTAAAATATCTGCTCATATATCCAAAATCATATATCTGCTCATATATGCAAAAATATCCTCATAAAAAATATCTGCATTCAAAATCGAAAAAGTGAAAAACGGCCTGCATACCGATCGATCTCAACTATTCAATGCAGAAGAAATCATTTAAAAATACTGAAATGCGACCGAGATATCTTTATAAATTTCTTCCATAGGATTAGCATTGACGAATGCGTTTTTTCATTTGACTGAAGTAGCCTCTTAAGGAATTACTTATGTTACTACACACCCGACATCATGGGTGCCTGTATCACAGACATAATAGTTTTTTATTTCCTTTGAGGTACAGAATCTTCTGGTGAAATCCCTGTTAAATAACTCGCTATACATCCGGGGTGTTGTCCTTTACCTTTCACAGTGTCGGCCTCGACCTTCCAGCCATAGATTATTAGGATGTCTGGAACGTTCTTCTTTCAAC
Organism: Maratus speciosus; assembly: GCA_963932465.1. Taxonomy (NCBI): domain Eukaryota; kingdom Metazoa; phylum Arthropoda; class Arachnida; order Araneae; family Salticidae; genus Maratus; species Maratus speciosus. Next base: position 460,381,323 of record OZ010799.1, on the reverse strand, counting down.
GCCCACCTCAAGAGAAAGGTTTTTTATGTCAGAATGGAGAGCGCGGGAAAGAATGTGTCTACAAGCGTCAAATAAAGCAGAAAATACTTCGAGTTAAAGTATAATTGGAGTTACGGCCGTTTTCAAGTTCCCTGTTCAACAAACATGAAACTTTCTGACACATTTTATGACGCATTTTTAAACGTAAAGACACAAAATGGAGCATGACTATGGAAGCGATTTGGAATCGAAATATCTGAATTCTTTTGTGTAGCCCTGTATAGGACTTATAAACTTTTATATACTATACTACACAGTGTGCTAAAATTTAGATCTGTTAGGAAACGCATAACACAGTTGTAAATTTCCCTTCAGCAATTTCCTTTCGTAAAACAGAAATGGACTCCAGATTTTTTGTCCAGCCCTGTATATAGGGTCTATAGAATTTATATACACACACAGTAATAGTCAAAATACTAGTTCAATTTGAAAACGCGTACCACAACTGAAAACGCACTTCTAGCCATTGTTGTTAAGAATAGGCATTATTTTTACAGAATTCTTTTGTGTGTCCATTCATATCAATTTCAATACGTTTGAAATTGTGTAACATCATTAATACACCGTCCTGTAACGGAATTCTTTTGAGTGTCCCTGTAAAGTAATGGTTCCCAAGCTTTTATTGCCCACGCCCCACGAAAGCTTCTGTAAACTTACTATGCCACCCCTCTAATCTGTAAATTATGTCTCATATTATTTAAAAATTGAACTCTATTCACACGGTAGAAGTGTAATAGAGCCCCAACAGTAACTATTCATTTCATATTTTTAACTTATCAAAGAGATTAATCTTCTGTCACAAACGTGTTTTAACATAATTTTATAAATGCAACGTAGTTATACATCTTCGCCTTTGTGCCAAAAAGAGTTTTGTTGTACTTTTCCAACTTATCACAATGTTAAAGAAAAGAGTTATACGATCTGGTTTTTATCTTCACATAATATCTTAAAGAGAGGCTTCATTTAACGTTAAAATTGATAAATTCATGCATTTTATAATGCATTTTTGCTACTTATTAAGAGTTGGTGGAAAAGCTGTAGACACAAAATTTTCTTTCTGTGGATAACACAATACACAAGAAGCAATTCAAGACTCATTCTTAGGTGCGTTTGCAATTATAGTCGAACTCGGTTATAGTGAGCGCGAAGGGACCGTGATATTTGCTCTTTATAACCGGTTGCTCGTAAAAAACGGGTTCGTAAAAAATTACACAAATTCATGCATACTTACTTTATTATACATACTTTATTTATTTTTTATTTCTGTACAGTACAAAAGAAATTGGTTATTTTGCTTTGAACTGTCTTATTGTCTCTTTCTTGTGTTATGGTTCTTCGAAGAGGACTTCTGCCCCAAAAAATATCGTCATTTGAACCCCTGGCTTCGAAAAAAATTTAAAGTTTTTCTGCACACTCAATTTCTGTTAATTTCGGAATGTTAAAGGAATTTTTCCAAGAGACGTTATTTGAGCTGGAGAGGCGGAAGTCAATAGAAATTTTATGAATCTCAAAAATATTGCTCGCTATAACCGGAGTTTGCTCGTTAAAAGCGAGTTATGCTACCATAGACTTAACATTATACCAACCAAGTATTTATGATTTCCTCGTTAAATCAGGGCTCGTTATAAGCGAGTTCGACTGTATATAAATACGTAGCACCTATAGTCGTCGTTCAGTCCGTCTGTCTGTCTGCATATAACAAAGCAAAAACTACCCAACCGAATGGTCTGAAAGTTTAAATACATAATTGTTGCAAAATTTTGTCGAGCATTTCAAATTTTTTTGAAAATCGGATATATAGTTAAAATTACAGGGTCAGTCAAAAGTTTTCCTTTACATTACGGCCAATGGGAAAAAAATATTGCAAGTGCATTTAAGTGATGCTACAACCTTCCGAATGGTCTGAAATTTTAGATGTATAATTTTTGCAAAATTTTGTCGAACCATTTCAAATTTTATGAAAATCGGATGTATGGTTTAATGACAGAGACAGTCAAAAGTTTTCCTTTGCATGACGGCCAATGGGAAAAAATTATTTCAAGTGCATTTTAAGAATGTGGCAGCCTTTCTAACAGAATGAAATTGATAGGCACTTATGAAATGTCCTAAAATAAACATTTAGTACACTATGCGGTGCAAAAAATATTTATAAAACTAGTTATAGTACGAACGCACCTTATTTGCCATGTTTCACGAGCAATTTCCAACTTGTTATCAAATTTAAGTAGCCGCAGCACATTTTCTCTGTTTTTCCTTTCACAATATATCGCTAATTGTCTTCCATGTATTATATGTATTTAAAATTTAAAATGTGTATGTCATTATGTAAATTTATTTATTGTGTAGGATGCCTGGACTAGAGCCATAGATATTTACTATCTGCTCATTTCCTTTCCTAATGATATTAAAATGTATAAGTTTTATAAAGTTAGTAGTACACCTCGTTCAGATTCTTCATACATTTTTTAAGTTAAATATGATCAAAACAGTCAAATTTATGCATATCTTTAAGTAGTTTTGACATTCAAAAGATGCTTCGTGTGACATATAGCAGAGCAAATAGAAGTAGAAAACTCATTCGATAAACAATCGAAAGTCTTATGAAAAATTGTAATTTTTTTATACCAAAAAAACTATAGTGAGTTTTATTATTACAAAAATATGTCAAAATATTTTAAGATTATTCGTCTAATTATTCTGATGTTATATGTATTTTAAACTTTTGATAGGGAGCATTTAAAAAATCCATTGAAAAACTGATTTTTTAAAATTTTGCTTCTGTTACATTTATTTTCAGTCCACAAAATTACTCTTCCAAAAGGAAAATGTCAAAAGAAACTGATAGCGAATGAGTGTGTAACAAATTTGGAATTGCTCCCTAGAAAGCCAAATTGCCCCCCCCCCCCCCCTGTGGGGTGTACGCCCCACGTTGGGAACCACGTAATAGGAACTATCAATGCTATGCACTTCATGTTCAATACCGAAAAATGCTATAGTAAACCTCATAAAGGGCAATTCCATCGTAACTGACGTAACATTTTATCATCGAATTTTATTTTCAAAATTTTCGAAATTTTATTTTCAAATCTGTGTAGAAAATTTACTAATAAAGCTAGAACAAATTTTTACAATTAAAAATATTTCTTACAGTCGTCCCCTTTTAAACGAATATTGGCGGTTCCAGAAATAATATTCGATTAAGCGGGGCATTTGATTAAACGGGGATTCAAAACTGTAATATTTAATGCGTAATAAAAAGGTAAAAGAACCATCTACGGTATATTTCATTAACAGCATAATAAATCGTTAATAGAATAACTTAAACTAAAATAAATACAAATGCTAATATAAAATAAATACCTATTAATTTAATGTCAGTACATACATTTATAGGGTTTACATCACAATGCAGCTCGTTTGAATTTGGTAAAACTTTGATACTTCTATTTCACGTTACATATACTGCCTTAATAAAATTGTTTAAAGTGGTTTGTTTAAGTGGAATCTTAAAGGAGTAAATATCGAGTTATTTTTCAAATGAGCGCAAAATATCACAATTACCATCTCGAATCTCGAAGTGACGGCGCATTGCCTGGTTAACATCAAGAAATGATGTGAGGGGATCAAGGTGAGGAAATCATTTGACCTGTCCATTATACGCCTGCCGGCCGAAATCATTGTAGGAAAAACTGAAAATTTGTTTTCAGCGTAAAGAAACTAAAAATGACAAAATGTGAAAGAAAATTCCAGCTGAAACGTGCTTTCCGCGCCTATTTTCAAACATCGGTCACACAGTAGTTATTCGATTAAGCGGGACGTACGTAACAGGTATTTGGTTTAAGCGGGGGAAAATAGTATAGAACAAATAGGAATAAATTCGGTTCCGGATGATTCTATTCGAATAAGCGGGTATTCGATTATCCGTGACCCGATTAAGTGGGGAGGACTGTACTAAGGTCTTAATACCCAAATACCTGCAGATTATGGACGCAGATATGTGCACCTTATAGACAGGGGTCAGTCTGCACGGACCATTACCTCATCGAGTTGACGACTGAAATTTCAGGATTAGACAGAACTCGATTAGCATACTAAAATGCAACGGGTCTGCCAAGTCCTATCTCGGTGGAAACTACCTGCAGACCCTAATGGTGGATCGGTTGGCTCATCATTGTGTTTTCCTGCACCCAAAGGTATGAAAACAGAGAGGGCTGGGAGCAGGAAAATACAATGGTGAACCTACCCGTCAACCACTAAAATCGGTTCTATAGGTAATTTCCACCAATATACGACTTGAAAGACCAGTTGCATTTTAATATGCTAGTTCTGTTTGATTCTGAAATTTCAGCCGTCAACTCGATGAGGTGATGATTTGTGAAGTCAGTGTTGAACGTTTTTCACCAGGAGGGATTTCTGCGGCTATCACATGGCAATCCGAAATCCGACTCCACTTACGCGCGTTACAGCTCAGACAGACGAACCGAATTCATAAATACTTCTCAACTATATTGGAAAGTGTTAAAAATTATTCCCGAGCCCGTCCCATGTCTTGGTCATGTATATCCCCACGCCCACATATATGTGTTCGCACATATCGCTCATCTGCAAGAAAAGTGACAGACCTTGCAAAATTTCATTTTGCGTTTTATTCCACTAATAGGCCTGTCATAGGTGCGTTTTGCTACACAAACACTTTCATAAGTGTAGCTATGCGGAAAATCACTTTATTGCGCTATAGGTCCATTTATGGCCACAGACAGGGGTAGGTCGTGTGGAGTGGTAAAATTTCCTAACCCTCCAAACCTGAACCTACGTCTTCATTTTTAAGGGTTTCACGCTTTTATGCACGTTTTTACTCCTGCGTTTACTAACAAGGAAGGTCTCCATACGGGCATACTCAGAAAAATCTGAAAAAAAATACAGAATGTTCTTCTCCCATGGATATATATGTTTATAAAATTTTTTTTGGCGGAACCTTGGTAGAACGTCCGTAAAAAAATAATGGAAATTTCACTTATTTGGCGACTTATCACCGTTTGGCGAAGAAATTAAGTTTAAAAAAAAAAAATACGCTTGTCGAATACTCTTTAAGGAAAAAACTTTTTATGTTGAATTTGTTTAAATAAGTTTAATTTAAATAACTTTAGGTCGTGTGGAGTGGTAAAATTTCCTAACCCTCCAAACCTGAACCTACGTCTTCATTTTTAAGGGTTTCACGCTTTTATGCACGTTTTTACTCCTGCGTTTACTAACAAGGAAGGTCTCCATACGGGCATACTCAGAAAAATCTGAAAAAAATACAGAATGTTCTTCTCCCATGGATATATATGTTTATAAAATTTTTTTTGGCGGAACCTTGGTAGAACGTCCGTAAAAAAATAATGGAAATTTCACTTATTTGGCGACTTATCACCGTTTGGCGAAGAAATTAAGTTTAAAAAAAAATACGCTTGTCGAATACTCTTTAAGGAAAAAACTTTTTATGTTGAATTTGTTTAAATAAGTTTAATTTAAATAACTTTAGCTTTGTCATTTTTAGTTTGTATTAACTATAGTTTTGTCATATATATTTATATGTACTTATAACGAATGTTAACTATCCTATTTTACGATTTAAAACAAAATTTAAATTGATTAAAATTGTTCCAAACTCAAAAATATGCCCCATCGAGCACTGTCGATTCAACTTTGTTGCTATGGAAACAACTTCTTCGGTATGGAAATGTATTACGGCAGCCTTATTCATCTGGCGTTAAAAGTTATTTTTATAACCGATAAAGCCGTTTAAATTTTTAAAAAAATTGTGGATTGGAGAATAAAACAATGGCAAAATTTCGTTCAAATCGGCAACAAGCAACAAGTATAATACAAAATGTAATAATAATAAATTCTTTCATGGTTTATATTTAAATTCATTAAATACCGCATATTCTCAAAATCAACTATAACAAACAATTTTCAGATTCATTAAAATCGTTTGCTTTTGGCGAGGAAAAGTGCTGCTCGCCAAATTGCGTGCCGCTTTCGTCTTTTCACGCCAATTATTCGAAAGTATTTTATTTTTTTACAGATTTTCTACTGTAATTCCGCCGCTAATTTTAACTGATCCTTTATTACATACATGAGTAGTTTCACTAGCATTTTTTTTCAACATATTCTGAGTATGCCCAGTATGGAGACCTTCCTTGTAAGTGCTATCATTTCATGTTACAGTAAAATTATACAAATTTTCTTTTGCCTCTCCTGTGAAACTTACTTTTGTCGAGATGTGTCACTTTTATTGCGGGTGAGCGATATGCTCTGCAATATCAAAAGTGTACAAATGTTAAAACGTGTAGACAGAACCCCGTTTTGACAAAAAACGAAAAAAAATAATTATAAAATTATTTCGAAAAAAATAATTATAATAGTAAAAAAAAAAACTGAACTTTTTTCTCCCCCCCCCCCCCTCAAAAAGAAGTTGGAAGTTTAAGCAAACAATACTCCTCCGTTCTTAAATGTTGACCTGTTAATAGAGAAAAGAACCGACTGTTGTTACGAACACTTTTTTTATATTTTAATGTGAAAATGTTGTTGTCTAGAACGTGCTCACTCACACAAGATAAATTACAACAATCGAGCTCGCTGATGGTCTTCTTTATCTCTGCTTGAAATCCCAGTTTTTGATGATGGCCTTCTGAAAACCCTTTGCCATTATTTCTTCTTAAATTCTTGCACGATATTTATTCTTCATGGTTGTACTATTTATCGTTATGCGCATAGTGAACGTGGTGCATGTTTTCCGAGTCGACATTCGCCCCGTTAATTTATATTGCGCTATAAAAATTATAAAATAAATCTACTCTATGTATATTATAAAGAACAAATGTGTGCGTCCGTAACGCAGAAATTATTTTGATGTTGGCAACAGAAAACTATTAAATCTAGTTTTGTCCGCAATTTTTAAAACTTATAAGGCAAATTTTCAAATATGACACCGTCGAATAGAAAAAAAAAATGCACACAAATGCAATTTGTCTGTAAAATTATTGCAATTTGTTTGTAAACTGTATTGCGATTTGTTTGAAAACTATGTCGCAATTGACTTATTTTTTACAGTTTATAAAATAATTTTCAAGCATGAGAATTTTTATTATTGTTTTTTATACCTCTATCGCGTGCAGGTGATTGTAAAAGATAAATCCGCTTGCATTTAAGTTAATATAAATAGTTCAGTATCTGTTTTCGACTGATATTCCATAACGAAGTTAAAACTTCATCACTAAAATAATATGAGTAAAACAGAAATTTACAGACATGTAATCAAAATACGCTCTTAAATCACTGAAATGATCAGAATTAAAGAGGACGGTTGTGAGTTTCGAAATGTTTGGCGATTTCTTCGGCTCTATTAGCCCATACGAAATTATCACGGTTAATAAATTTCAAAATTTTATTTGAATGCAAAATTGATATTTTTCAAATAAAAATGCTTTTTAGTGTTGTTAGTTGGTAATCTAAAAATATATATATAATAATATAAAAAATATGGTATCACCTTATATTCTGTAACAAGAGAGGTCCGGGTTGGATACTTTAGTATACAGCGTGTCCACGTATAACCTGACCGACCTTTATTTTCGCAACCATTGGTCCTAGATGCATACTTCCAATTACAACAAGTTGGAAATTGCTCGTCAAACGTGGCAAATGAGGTGCGTTCGTACTATAACTAGTTTTATAATTATGTTTTGCACCCCATATTGTACTGAATGTATATTTTTTTGCGCTTCATAAGTGCATAGTCTGTAACATCATTAAAATGCACTTACAATAATTTTTCCCCATTCCCCGTAATGTAACGGAAAACTTTTGACTGTCCCTGTAATTAAACTATACATTCGATTTTCATAAAATTTGAAATGGCTCGGCAAAATTTTGCAGCAATTATATATTTAAAATTTCAGACCATTCGGAAGGCTGTAAAATCATTAAAATGCATTTGCTATAATTTTTTCCCATTGGCCGTAATGTAACGGAAAACTTTTGGGTGTCCCTGTCATTAAACTATACATCCGATTTTCATAAAATTGGAAATGGGTCGACAAAATTTTGCAGCAATTATATATTAAAAATTTCAGACCATTCGGAAGTCTGTAACATCATTAAAATAAACTTGCAATAATTTTTCCCATTGGCCGTAATGTAAAGAAAAACTTTTGACTGTCCCTGTAATTAAACTATACATCCGATTTTCATAAAATTGAAAATAGCTCGACAAAATTTTGCAGCAATTATATATTAAAAATTTTAGATCATTCGGTCGGGTAGTTTTTGCTCTGTTATATGCGGACGAACAGACAGACGGACGGACAGACGGACAGACAGACGGACTGAACGACGACTATAGGTGCTACGTATTTATATAATTACGAACGCACCTAAAAATGGTCAAAATTAGCTGCAGGGTTAAGATAAAAAAAATTTGAAGCGAAAAAACAATTTAGTGAAGAATTACAGAATCTAAATTTTTATACGGTCCCCCGGTCCTATAAGTTATATTTAATAAAATTTCCCTGTTACACTGGCAAGTAAGGCCAAAAAAGTCCTGTTATTCTACGATTAAAATTGACCGAGTAATAGCTGTTTAAAGTTGGAGTATACTTTTTGCTGCATATTAGGGGTCATTCACAAATTTAGTAGAAATATAATTTCGTCAGATATATTAAAGAAATGGTTGAGAGTAAAATTAGCATTGCAATATAAACTTGAAATCTTTAATCATTCTGACATATTAACTGCAAAATACACAATTTGTACGGAACACCATAAGAGGATAAAAATAACAAATTTTTTGTTAAATAAAAGGATGAAAAACAACAGCCTCAATTCTTTACAAAATGATACATATTTTAAAATGCTGTTAGATTACACTGTCTTTCAAATTTTGGGTTGTGGCATGTTTTTTAGCTTTTGAAAATTGATTCTTGTGTAATTTTTAGCACTGAATCAGAAAATGGCCCTCATTTTAAACCATCACGTCAGGAATTTTTTCAAATCGCAAATTTCAAAGTTAAAAATCTAAAAGTTAAAATTGATACACCCTCCCCTTCCAACCTCATCGGACCCCCGAGTTGTTTATCTGTAAGAAACCCAGTAAAAGCCAAAAAATCTAATAAATTATTGAATTAAATAAAATTAAACCTAATAATAAAAGTCTTACATCTATTTTATAGTATCAGATTTTTCGCTATTTTTTAACCGTGAAATTTACGATTTGCGAAAGATCCTGACATGATGGTTAAAAGTGAAGGTAATTTTTTTTATTCAGCGTTAAAAAATACATAAAATGTAATTATAAAATTTAAAAAACACAACCATCGCAGGTTTATGTTATCTAATCTAAAACTCTTTCTTAAACTTCTTGACTGTAATCTATCCGAATTTTTTTGTGTTATCCTCTAATATAAGTATGTATAAGATGGTAAGAGTCGAAAATCGTAATAATATTGCATTATCATCGGATTTAAGTCAGTATGTAAAATTTAACTTCGATCGGACATTTGAAAGTAAGTTAAAGTTCTAGTACAAATTTTAAACTGGAAAGACGATCATTGCAAGTTAAATAAAACCTTACGAAAATAACATAATTTTAGTTAAAAGAAATCATAGCCTCAAATCCTTACAAAATAAAACATATGTTAAAATACAATTATTTTAACTAATCTGAAACTTAAGTAATAAAAGTTAATCGTAATATTTGTACGATTTCTTTCAAAGCGCAGATACCTTGAAATAAGTTTAAGTACTTTATACAGGACCCCTGAAAGCATGGCAGAAATGATCTGTTTTGAGACGCATAAAAGTGGTTTAAGTCATGCATTTCAAAGTTTCATAACTCGGTGAATTTTAATGTTAGAAGAATGGGACTTTTGTTGTCTTACTTGTTAGTGTCACAGTAAAGTTTTACTAAATATCACTTATAGGACCGGGGGACCGTATAACAATTTAAATTTCGTAATTTTTTAATAAATTTTTTTCTTAACCCAAATCCCTTTAAACATAATTCTTTACCTTATTTAAACCATTTTTATAATTGAAAGTATGCATCTAGGACCAACGGTTGCGAAAATAAAGGTCGGTCAGGTTATACGTGTACACACTGTATATAAAATTCTAAAGAAACGAATTTATAAAACGATTTTATGAAACGACTAATTCGGATATGTATGAAATAATAATCTCCCAACTTTTGAATGCAAAGAGGCTAAAATTTCCTCATTGATTTTCTTTTCCATTTCAATGAGTAAATGACATCAATAATGAGAAAATGACGTCATTAATATATTTCTCTCTGTCATCCACAGCAATGAAAAAAAGTTGTTGCCGCTATTATAGGAATGCCTTTACAATTTAAATCAAATTAATATGTCAATAATATTTCTTTTTAATATTTTTAATTTAGAAATTTTAAGACTTATGAGACTTTTGGATGCATGAGAATATGACACCAGTAAGAGATAGGTGTAGAGGTGACGTCAGCTGAAGCTGATTTATTTCGCGGTATAAAATATATTTGAAGTGATACATGGAGACTGAATATTAATAAGCAAAAGAGTTATGAATATTGATAAATAAAAGAGTTCAGCGCAGGAGAAAATGGTGTAATATTTAGCAGCATTTTTTCATTTAGCAGCATTTTTGACATTTTTGAATCAAAAACTAAAATTGCGTTAAAGCAAGATTTTTTAGCCATTTGGGAAAATGGTTATTGTTCTCTGTCAGGGTAGGAAATCAAAAACATATCTGAGGCGTTTTATTGGTTGAATCCGCATTTTATTCGTTTTCTGATCGGTCTATACACTAACCTTTACTTTCAACAGAGATGGATACTTCTGTTGCCTCTATGACAAAAAAGTAATAAAAACTACAAAAAAAAAAAAAATATTAATAACTCAGAAACAAATTGAGATACAGTTTTCAAACAAATTGCATTTAAAAGTACATTTTTTTCTCTATACGACAGTGTAAAAAGTAATATTGTGGGATGTTTAGAAGTTTAAGAATGAAATTTCATTTAAAATTGGTCGTCAGATTTCTTGGAAATCTGACGATGGAAAAGCCAATGAAATGCTTGGATAATAAGTAAGTTTCAGGTGGATAATACGTTAGTTTCAGGAAATCTGACGTGTCGCAGGCGATTTTTGTCGCTTGCAATTTTTACGTGTCATAACACTATTAATGTTTAATTCATGGCGTACGTAATATATGATCAACTCTGTGCGATTTTTTATGTCTTAAATTTTAGTCTTTGAAAAAATCATTTTCCAAATGGTCGTTGTAATTTGTTAAATTGCTTTTATTTTATTTTTTTTTATTTTTTAACTACCATTTTACTTTGTCTTAAAACGTGACTGCCATGTTTACCAGAAAAGGAGCGGGAAAGATAAAGAGATAAAAATTCAGTGCTTTGGGGCTATTACAAAAGTTGTTTATGGAAAGATGTGTTGTAAGTGCATATTAAAAAAAATAAATGAGTAATTATTTCAATGCATGTTGGTTTATTATCGAAAATTAAATGCAATTACAGTAAAAAACTGAGCGAAACGTATGATTGCCATAAGACCTCGAAACGTTTATTGCGCCGGAGATTTGGGCGCAGTGGTCAAAGCCCCCTAGTACAAATAAAAATGATTATTAATGTAAATTTTGCAAAGAAAAAACGCGTTACTTTTATGTTAGCCGCTAAAAGCATTATCTTTTACTCTATAGCCAATAGCATGTTTTATTTTTCGCGTGTATTAATAAGAAACAATGCTTTGATTCTGAAATAAAATGTTATGATTTATGGTAATATTTTTTTACTTATTTATGTATTTTAAATGAAATGAAGGAAAAATGTGTATTTTAAATGTACGTACTTTAAGTGAAATGAGTGAAAGGTTTATATTTTAAAATGAAATGAATGTAATGCGAATGACGGTGATGAAAGCAATATTGGGCGATTTATCTCCTGCTCCTGGACAACATAAAAGTACCAAAAATGCCTCTGAGACATTTCTATGAATTCATTTTTACTTTTAAAGGCATACCGTTGTTAAGAGTTCTTACCCAGACGATACGAAAACGAATAATCTTTTTCTTTTCTTTCTTTTTTTTTTATTCCATTTTTTGATGAAGACAAAGATTTTATCAAGAAAAAGACCCAAGATGTAATACATTTACCGGGAAATGTTAGACGCTGTTAGATTCCAATTAACTTCAATAGTCATGTCTGCGAATTGCATGCTTTTGCGTTTCAAAATAGTTTATTATTATATCAGAAAGTTTTGCGTTGTTGAGCAAGGTAAAATAATTTTTTTGAGAACCGGCTTAAGGCTGTTCTCAAATCCAAAGGGTCAACTTTCTGACATACGTTTTAGTTCATTTTTGTTGGGAAACACATAAAGCTAGAATGTGTTGTTATTCAGAAACTATGTCATCAAACTGTTTTTTTTTTTCCGTTTTCTTGTAAACGCGCAATAGATCTTTCAGAAAATACTGTCAAAGTTGGCATTTTGAACCGAACTTCCGAACGAAAGAAGAAAATCCAGGCAGTAAGGGGAGAAAAATGCCGTGTCTCGTGATCCAAATCGCTTATAACTAGTAGGTAATTTGTTTATCAAAAAATGGAAAACACAGTTCGATTCCCAATCGCTTTCAGGGTCAGGCTTTCCAATTTTATATCTTTCCGTTAAAAAATGAATTTGTAAATGTGTCAAAACGTTTTGCGCTTGTTGAGCAGAGCAGTTAAGAACAGCCTTAAGGCTGCTCTGAAATCCAAAGGAGGAACGTTTTAACACCTTTCTGAAATCAGTTTTCTTCGGAAACGCATGAAATGGGCATATGATGTTCTTATTCACAAACTAGGTAATCGAATGATGTTTTCTATTTTTTGATAAAGGCAAAAGATCTTTCAGATAATACTGTCCAACTGGATGTATACGAACTGGATTTCCGGACGTGATAGCGCAGGAAAGGAGAAAAACCTGCTGTTAGGGACGATAATCTCTTTTAACTCGATAAGTGATTCATTTATCAAAAAAGGACAAGTGCCATGCTTTTGTGTTTCAAAATGAGTCCGTAACTGTGAACCGAACCATTGACCCAACCGTTGGGTCAATGATTGGATCATTTTTTCGCGTTATTGAGCAGGAAAAAATATTTTCTTTTTAGACCTGCCTTAAAAAAATACTAATAAATAATAAATCCTAAACTAATAATGCCCTCCCATTCTTAAAAGTCGATGCTGATGAAGTAGAGAAGAATAAGCCACAGTTTTGAACACGGTGTTATTTATTTATTTATTTGATGTGATACTGTTGTCCGAAAACGTGCTATCAAGCGAAAAAATTACAACAATCGAGTTCCCTGATCGTCGATAACAGCACCTTATCTCTATTTGGAATCCTAACTTTGATGATGGCTTTCTGAAAAACCTTTATTACTATCATTCCGTTTCAACTCCGGTATCTCTTATCAAATTCTTGCACGATTAAGCTTGCTACATAGTTGCATTTATCGTAAGGTATGGTTGAGCGTGCAGGTTTACGAATTTGTTTTATTACCTATACAGAGTTCCCCCCAAAACAATTGAAAACTGTTTTACTTTCTTCTGTCTTTATAAGAAAAAAAAAATACGATTCGAGAAAAATTCCTACTTCTGGTTTTCGACGATTTGATACATTTGAGAAGGTTCTGAGTATGAGGTCTGCGCAGGCCGAAATTTCCAGGCCCGGGCCGGCCGGACTCATAGGAAAACAAATTCGGCCCGAGCCCGGCCCGTACAAAAAAATATTGGCCCGGGCCGGTAAAAAAGTTAAAAGTTCGGCCCGAGCCCGGCCCGTAGAAAGAAATTATTGGCCCGGTCCGGCCCGAGTGAATTTCAACAAAACATTGATTTTTACATCGATTTGGTTAAAAATTTGTCTCGTACGAGGAGTTTTGACCAAAAATATTTATCTTAACTTTCTTTTTTCATGCTTATAATCTTCATTTTTAGAGAAGTGCCGCAGGCTGCGACATTCATTTTTTCTTTTTTATGAATCGCTATTTCTTGTATGTAAATGTTTCAGTTATCATTAATATTGTTTCCATGTATTGAAGTGTTAAAAATCTGAAAAATGCAATACAGTAAAATCTTCTAAGACTCAGTAACATAGAAAAGAAAAAAAAATGCGCTATAGAAATTTCCCTTCTGAGCAAGTGTAAATGTATTATATATTCCTTTCTTACGTATATTATAGTATTAATATATTAATTTTGCATGGATCAACACGTTTTTAAGTTTAAAATAGGATTCCGTCATAGGCAGGTTTTTCCCCCATGTTTTACTATATTTTAATTAGCGCAGAAATTTACTATTCTTTAAAAAGAATAAATGTTAATGTTTAATTGTAGATGAATGACGATTTATTTGTATGCATTTTTTGCAAAAACCTTTGGACTGGGCTTAATTTTACTGACCTTTGAACGGAGAGGCCACGCCGCGACAATGATTTTCATACGGGTTGGCTCAAAACTAGGACGCGAAATTTTGGGCCGTGAAGACTAGGGAAGAAACCGGTCCCGGCTCTGCACCGAAAAAATAAGTTAGGCCCGGCCAGTAAAAAGTAGTCACTAGGCCCGGTCCGAGCCATCAAAAAAAAAGTATGGTCCGAGTGCCGTGAATGGAAATAGACCCGAGCCTGTCCCGCGGGCCAGCCCGTGCAGATCTCTAGTTCTGAGCATGATTGGATTGTTTTTTTTTACAAAGGTCAGAGAAAACAAGCCCGGCACTGCCCGGCCCGTACAAAAATCAATTAAACCAGGCCCGGCCCAACTCAATTTCTACCAAAAATTCCATTTGTTTTTAAACATACAATTAAGATTATTTTATATTTATAAGAAAAGTTTACAGTATATTTTAGATTACTTATGTATTCGCAAGGCAGAAAACACACAAAAGTAACATTAATGATTACTTATAGACTTTAGACTCTTAGACTTTTCAACATTCAAATAAAGATTTATTAAAAGAATTAATGTAGTTTAGAATAAAAGAAAAAAAGGGCGTTAAAAACATCATAACTTTTGAAATTGTTTAATAAAAAGTGGATTTTTGAAAATATTTCTCTCTAATTTAGTAAGGTATGTTTCCAATGATTCCGTTAACAGAAGTGCATTGTCGCAATTACTATTTTTACTAAAAATATTGCCTGCCAGAGACATTCGGGAAACAATTAAGTCGAGTTCGACAATGTAAAAAAAAAATTGTAAGCTTGATGCCCCTCCCCGCCCGACCCAGTCTGTTGAAAAAAAAAAGCCCGGGTTTCAGGCTCGATGTAACTGTCCGATGCCGATCTCTACGCTGTACATGTTATATATTCTGTACTGATGTTGTCAAACCAGCATCGGCTCGTGCAGCACTTTATACTTATTCTCGCGAAATTCATATTCGTTGAAAATGGTTCCTATGTTATCGGCTTCGTTTAAATTTTTATATCGGGCCGGTCGACCTGCTTAATTTTTTTTGGCCCGGCCCGTTAGAAAAATTGTCTTTATTCTTTCGGCACGACCCGGTCCGTTTGATAACCTGTCTTCATTATGCCGGATACAGCCCTCGGGCCAAGACCAGGTCGTGCTGGCCTCTAGTTCATTTACAGGGACACACAAAATAATTCCATTACGTTATGGTTTATGGGGGGAAATCGTTTGAGATGCATTGTAATCATGTTACAATTCTTCAAACACTACAACACGCTTTCTATAGATTATGGAGAACGTAGCATTATCGTTCATTTACAAAGACACACAAAAGAATTCTTTTACAGCGCATACTATGGTCGTTTTCTGTGTAAGAAACATTATATTTCTTAATAATATGCGTTTAGTGTTTGAAAGTGTTTCATAATCTATGCCTGGTGTATGATTTTTCGTTCTTTTTATAAATATATGGGACTATACTTATATAATGTTATCAGCATTTTCCCAATTTTGAACCCCCCCCCCCCCTTATGATATCGCTATCAATGTCTAAAAATTATTTTTATTTTTGCATTCTTATTTTTCCTTTTTATACATTTTCAGTATATGTACGTATGATTATATATTTATTAGTCGGATAGTTTACGGATTCAAGAGGTCAATAAAATATCAATACATGAAACAAATTTATATCAAATAACATGTAAAAGTGTTAGTTACTATTTAAAAGTATTTAATAGTAGCTTATTGTTACATAATGCAATTCAACAGTAACATAGTCTTCTTGCAATTGCCCTCTGCCGGGAAGGGTAAAAGCAGATCTTATCAGCAAACAAGTGGATAACATTATTTTCTCTTTCTTTACTGGTAAACGCAAGTACCATTTTCAACATCATATTATGTTCCTGGTTTCGCTAATAACAAATTATACGCACACATGACAGAAGAACAGGAGTGTCAAACGTTGGGGTATTGCGAATTCTGGAATGAAATGATTTTATAAATATTTAATGACTTTGGTAATAGCTTTGTATTTTCATATAAACATACAAAAATAATAATAAATAAATGGTAACAGACTATTTGGATGTGAAGAAAAAGTTACTCAAAAATGAAAAGTTTGATTGGACCAAAAATGATAACGATATCAAAAAGCAACCCCTCCTCCCCTAGAGATATCTAACGATATCAAGTGCCAGACCCCCCCCCCCCTCCCCCCTTAAGTGATAACGTTATATATGCACAGCCCCTATTAGGTAATGAATCATCACGTAATTAAATTTTCCCGTAGGTTAACGGATTTCGGACGAACCAGTATCGGTGAAGTTTCGCTTTATTGTCTAAAAGCAAGCATTAAAACAGTTTCATTCTCATGGTCAACTGCCCCATTTAAACAGCATTTCCCCAATGAATCTCTTCTCAGTTCCGCTTTTTTCCTCTCCGAGTCGTGCGCTATTAGACCGTTGCCAAACGCCGAATCTCAAATTCTTCCTAAAGCGGTGTCGATACTAACGCAAAAGCGAGGGGTCATCGTTTTTGCAACCACTCAACCCTTTTGTTTTTGTTCCCACGCAAACTTCTCGTGGGAATGCGACCGAATTTCGCGGAAGAAGTTACCAAAAAGTTACTCGAGCAAGATGGGTGTCTTAAATGGTTTGCGGTGGGTTGAGTTGAGTTGTTAAGCTACGGCAGATTAAGTGAGAGAAGGGCGTTTTTTAAGCGGCGGCACCTGATTTTCGAACGGTGTACTGATCCGTTATCCCCCCAGGCGACGAGAGAAGTTGTAGTGTAGAGTCGTGAGAATCCATTGTGTGTTCTATTTTCATTCATTTCTCTTTTTACGTTAAAAGAAAGAATCGCGTGCGGTTTCGTCTCTGTTTGGATGAGTTAACATTCGTTGAAAAAGGTCAGCGAGTGATATAGGGAAGGGAAAGGTTAGCTTCACTGTATATAGTCTTTTATTTTATTTTATTTTATTTTTTTTTTTTAAGTAAACTTAAAACTAAGGATCAACCGAAACCGAATTTCGGTAATCTTCCTATTTTCGTCCGAAAACGAAAATGTCCAAAACTTATTTTTAAGTAATTAAAACACACATAAATGTACAGAATTAATTATTCACTAGCAAAAGCAGTGCTTTGTTTGGATTCGCGAAGCATTATTTAATAAGACAAATATTTGAAAGTAACAATATTTTTTATATTATTTTTGCATCTTTATTAAGCAAAAACGCTATTTTATGTTTTGTCGCATTTTAATTTTAGAAATGTAAATCCAGCCAAATAATTAAGAATTTCCTCGGAATTTTTTATTTATGATATAACGAATTTAACAAATAATTTTATTTGTTTACAATTCTTTTGTTGCCACTTCACACACACAAAAAAATCATAATATAATTCTTTTAAAATGCGTAAGTATCGTCTGCGTAAATGATTTCACATAATAATAAATTGTATATTGGAATTCTTAACACTGAAAAATACTTTTATAATTGAATTTTCACAAATTTTAATTCATTAAAAATATGCTATAATTTTCATAAAAAGGGTATTTTAAAAATTTCATAAAAGAAATCGTGAAACTATTTAATTAATCGTGATTCTATCTATAATGACTAACTCCATGATTTATTTTTTCTTCTGAAAATATGCATGTTTCATTTTTTATTTGAACAAATGCGTCCGTAATGGAAAAACATGTAAAATAAATTAATTAAAATAATATATTTTTAAAGGTTATTCTGTAAAAAAAAAAAAAAAAAATAATAATAATAATAATAATAATAATAATATTGTGCAAATCCAGAGATCATAATTTATTTTTATGTTTAATTTCAATTCAAAATACTGAATAGTTTTTTTTTTTTTTTTTTTTTTTTTGTAAAGTGTACGACAAAATGTTAATTTGTGGAGCCTAGTAGAGGATTAGCTTCGCTCATCCTAATTATACGTGTGGCCCAAAATTGGCTCTATGTGCCTCTGACCAAAGCTTTTTATTTTCTTATAAAATAAAATGTCATTCATTGATCAAAAACACAAAAAGATTTCCTAATTGTACGAATTTAATCTCATGCAAAAATGTTTTAGGTATGCATACCTCGATTCGATTTATCTTTTACATGCTAAAGTGCTCGGAATTTGAAGAATGTTGGTTCTGAAAAATTAATTTCAAAATTTAACATACAACATAAAAAAAAAAAAAAACAGTCGAAGTGTTGTACACATGAATCAAATGAAAACCCAATATAAAAATGCGTAAATTTATATAACAGATTCAAAATAATACAGCTATATATGAACTTATTTCTATTCACCATTGGAGCAATAATGTTAAAATACGACAATATTTCCATAATTGAGTTTTTATCATGCTTCAATACATTTTTTCACACTTATAGAACGTTATATATTCACCACGTCCTTTATATTTCCAAAGGACGTAATATTCTCTTTTTTTTTTTCGTAAAATTAATTAAATAACTATAATTTTTCACATGGAAATCATGAAACAGAAAAATTAGGACGTAACATTCACTTTTGTTTTTAATTCGTCAAACATTTTATTTTCATTTTTCACGTGGAAATCTTCGACTAGAAAAGTTATGATGTAATATTCCCTTTTTTTAAATTCTTCAAACTATTTTTTTCATTTTTTCACTTGGAAATCTTGCAATAGAAAAGTAATTGTTGTGGTAAGAATTTGATTGTGGATTTTTAATTGTTGGCAACAGCTACAACGAAAAATGTTTACATTTGATTGGAAATTGCTGTTAAATTTGTGGTTTTTTATTAATTAAAAATGAACTATAAGTTATTCCGATTCCGGATGACTTTAGTTGCATCGGCCGTGTTTTAATACACATGTAACGTAACATTTCACAATTCTGCCTTCCAAACTGTGGATTTGTGTAGCATTACAGACAGACAAATTTTCATTTTTATGTATTCGATAATGACATTTGTAAATGAACCTCTGTTATACTAGAACTTTCTCAAAGTATACTCTAAACACTTCTGCTGTTTCAAACTAAACATTTTCTATTACCGCAAAGTCTGCAATTTTTAAAGAGCACGTGAAAAGCGCCTTCAAAGTTGAGTCCTATAGGCATCGCTTGCTTTATAATTTGCACTCACTCCCTGAGTCACTGATCATTATAAATATTGAAGTTCATAACAATCAATAAAGAGTGTCTCATTTGAGCCGATAAAGCTCAAATTAAGGCTGTTCTTAACTGCTTTGCTCAACAAGTGCAAAACGTTTTGACACATTTACAAATTCATTTTTTAACGGAAAGATATAAAATTGGAAAGCCTGGCCCTGGAAGCGATTTGTAATTGAACTGTGTTTTCCATTTTTTGATCCATCTATTACCTATTGAGTTTGAGGCGATTTTGATCACGTGACAAACCCGTTTTTCGCCCGCTCTTGAGTGTTTTTTCTTCTTTCGCGTTGAAATTCGGTTCAAAATGCCCCCTTGGACACTCTTTTCTAAAAGATCTATTGCGTTTGCAAAAAAATGGAAAAAACAGCTCGATGACATAGTTTCTGAACAACAACACCAGCTAGTTTCATGCATTTTCGAATAAAAAATAAATAAAACTTA
The DNA here is from genome assembly GCA_963932465.1 of Maratus speciosus. Lineage (NCBI taxonomy): Eukaryota > Metazoa > Arthropoda > Arachnida > Araneae > Salticidae > Maratus > Maratus speciosus. Next base: position 460,361,195 of record OZ010799.1, on the reverse strand, counting down.
TGTCAGAAAGTTGCCCTTTTGGATTTGAGAACACCCTTAATGAATCATGTTCAAAATTTCCTAAGGAAAAAAAATGAGATTTTTGGAATACAGATAGTTTCGGTCCGGTCAAATTTTCGGCAGCATTTTTTCCGAAATCGAATTTTGGTGTAACTCAGATTTCGGGCCGAAAACGAAAACAAAACCGAATTTTCGCGTCGGGTTGACTTTGATTGTTTCGGGTTCGGGTTGCGTTTGATCCGTGCGGGTTAACCTGATTTTTCAAAAGACTGTTCAAAATATTTCTTCAGGTAAAAAATGTATATACAATAAGACCTCCATAATGGACACTCCGGAAAAGCGGATACCTGTATTTAGAGAATACTTTTTCAATTTCTAACACTTTGTATATCTGTACGATTCTAATATAGATCTATACATATATAGCTATATATTCATAGCACTTTATAGTTTGGCGCCTCTCAATCTACACACTTGTAACATGTGGGACCCTGATGAGGACTCTTAAAAACATGATTTACTTTCCTTTCATTTCGGGTTCGGGTCGGGTTGCATGTTGAAGTGAAATATGTCGAGTTCGATCGGTTCGCGGGTCTTCAAAAATTATTTTGTTGGTTTCGGATCGGGTTGGCTTCAAATAGAATTTTCGGATTCTAGTGTTATCCCGATTTACGAGGGACGTCCCATTTTTCAGGGACCGGCCTCAAGCATCATTCCGCCCCCCCCCCCCCTTTCAATCCATCCACAGAAATTGTTCATAAATTATGATGACTTCTAAACTTCATACCTTTTGTATGTGTACATAAATTTCATACCATGTACTATACACATCTTTATACAGTGTATCACAAGCAGTGTTGAATTCAGACATTTTTCTCCGGGAGGGATTTCTGGGGCTTCGGGGGGGGACATTATAGAGTTCCGGGGGGGAATTGCACTTTTTGACCATTGAAAACACAAAATCTCAAATCTTCTGAGGGGGACATCTCATTGCTCCGTGTGGGGGGGATGTCCCCTCCGGGTCACCCCCTGAAATCAACACTGATCACAAGAAAAAATGCTAGTAAGGAAAACTAGCAGAAAAAAAGTAGAAAAAATAATGAATTGTTTGATGGCAGTATTTGCTTGCAAACTTTTCTTTTTCTTATCTATACGTATATCCTAAGATGTCTATAAGAAAAATGCCTCCAATGGGCCATCAAAGGATTTTATTTTCTTAAAAAAATGAGTTGTTACAATAAAATAGTAACAGTAATAACACTAAAATAGTAACAGCACTTAGTTACTAAGTTGTTATAATAAAATTGTAATCATTAGTTTTTTCAAATTTGAAAAAGCAAAAAAGCTACAGTACTGCTTACCCTACATGTATTCTGACCATAGTAATTTTTAGACAGATTATTTTATTGTGCGTGCTAAAAAAGACAGTTGAACATAGGCGTAACCAGCCTTCTGAACGGGGGGGGGGGGGGGGTGCCCAGACTTCTTAACCTGAACATGTTGGATAAAAACAATATCTTATATTGTAAAACCTGCTAAAACGGTACCTCATAAAACCGGTCAAAATTACGCTTTAGACAGGTTTTCATCTTAGAAGGTATAGTTGTGTGGCATTTCTTTTAAAAAGGGCTCAAACACGATTTTTGTTTGCGTGAGGAGGGATGAGAAGGGATTCAAAGCATCAAAACTAGATCTAATGGTAAAAAAGAAAAAAAAGTATATGTAAATCTCCTTGCAGCAGTGACTTAAGACAGTGACTAAGAGTAGTCACAAGTGTAAAATCTTTTAGCACCCTAACTTCTTATAAAGATTAAAAAGGGGCTTTAATCATGCTGGAAACTTCTATAGGCACAGGGGAACACTGCATGAGATCTAAAATTATCTCAGCCAAAGTCTTGTAGATGAAATTTTGCGAGATGATAAATCTCAGATAATACATGCTGTACACCAGTACATACGCACGAAAGTTTTTCAGAATGTGACTCCATGACTTCTTAGGGATCACCGGAGGGACCCAAGAAATTTTAGAGGAAAGTCTATACAAATAATTATTTTATTATTATAAATAATTATAACATTTATTAATATCGTAATTTCCTGCCTATAATCCGTGGATCAAGCAATCATGTTTCGATCCACAAATTTTATTTCATTATCGAAGTTAAATATTTATTTCGATTTAACAAGTTACATTTTATGGAACAAGATTTCCGGGTTCGAACGTACCGCGGATTTGATCCGCGGATTATAGAACGGGAATTACGATAATTCATGTTTTTACCACAAAATGTGTCGAATATATTAAGTAGATCATGAAAATATACACTAAATTTTTTCAAGATAAAAATTATACTACCATGATGCGACTGTAATAATAAAGATAGGTGCTTGTCTGTCTATGTGTGTGTGTATGCGCGAGCGCTGAACTCTGTAAAAACAATGCAGCCCGTACAGCCGTAAGATTTGACAGGACCTGTATGCCTGAAGTCATGCATATCAAAGACAATTTCTGGAATTTTTCAATTAATGTTTTATGCGATTTCTTTCGCCTTTTGCGGCATTTTTTTTTTTCAAATTAATAAAAAAGAATCATATTTCAATATTTTATCCAGTATAAACTTTGTCTTCTTTTCAATAAAGTGTTTTTGATATTCTTACAGCGATTTTTCAATTTTTAACAAATTTTTAATGTTATTTTTAGAAGTTTTTTTTTCATTTGGTGGTGATTTTTTTTTTTTTACATTCCTAAAAGGAATCCCGTTTAAATCTTTAACCGAATTAGTTAATTTCGTTCCCTGTAGTTTTTTAAACTTTTCCGAATTTTTAATGCGATTTTTAGCGGTGGTTTTCGTGCTTTAAGGCGATTTTTTTACCTTTTTTTAAACAGAAAAAACTCTCCGGCAATTTTTGCAATTGCCGTGATTAAATTTGAATTGGGAGAATGTCAAATCAGTTCTTATAAGGAAGCTGAAAATTTAATTTGGCTCGAAATAAAAAATGCAATAGATTCTCTTCTTTCGAGACAGAAGAGGCCGTAGCTTGCTCGAAGTACGTTGCCGAAGGCAGTCCCCACCTGAATCCTAGAATCGTTTAATTCTACGTTCGTTTAAAAAAAAAAGAAAGAAAGAAAGGAAGGAAAAACCAACCAAACTCCACTAGTCATGAACTTTTCTTTGAGGGATAGGGTTTGAAATAACAAGCGGGATCGCGCGAGAAAAAGAAAAGACACACAGAAAAGGAAAGTCCCGCATAATAAAAATGCTGTGCAGTATTTCCCTGCTACAAATTCTTACACAGACCAGTGAGTCTTCAGTGAGTATTTCAAAAATTTTTTTGAAATCCGCGATTTTCATTTCTTTTATGGAATTTTTCAAAGTCAATTCGTGAATCGACCCCGGAAAAAATTGAGAATTTCTTCAAACGATCGTGGAAAAATATCGGGAGTTTCGATAAAAGAGTGCAGAAAATAAGGGAGAATTTCGTCAAAAGATTGCGCAAAAATTTGCGAATTTCGATAAACGATTGACGAAAAGTTTTCGCAAATTTCGTCAAAATGTCGCGGAAAAGAGTACAGAATTTTCTTAATTGGTACGGAAAGATATCGAGAATTTTACCGATCGGTCGTGAATTTCGACAAATGACACCTGTAAAAAAATCAGTTTCGTCAATCGGTCGCAACAGAAAATAAATTTCATCAAAGGATCGCGGTAAAAGCGAGAATTTCGTCAAAGGATCGCAGAAAGAAAAAACGAATTTCGTCAAAAGATTGTAGAAAGAGAACGCGAATTTCATCAAAGGATCGTGCTAAAGAAATGCCAATTTCGTCAAAATATCGCGGTAAAAAATGCGAATTTCGTCAAAGGATTCCGGTAAAAAATACGAATTTTGTCAAAGGTAAAGTGTTGAAAAGTGCGGCTTTCGACAAAAAATCGCATAGAAAGACATTAATTTCGTCAAGCGATTTTGTGAAAAAATTGTAAATATCATGAAATGATCGCAGAATAAAATCACGAATTTGGTCAAAATTTACAGCACTGGACTAAAAGATTGAAACCGGATTCCCTTTTTTTACTTTCTAAAGAACGCCGCGAAACGAGAAGAAACTTTAAAAATCGTATAAAAATTTTCAGAGGAAAAAATTTACTGTATTGACTTGAAAGACTGCAACCATACAAAAACATACATGAAAACAATGAGACGAATACTTTCTATCCTCGTCAAGAACTTGCGTTAAGTCTGTTCTCAAATCCAAAAAGACAACTTTGTGACATAAGTTTTCATTTATTTTTGTTGGGAAATGCATGAATCTAGCTTGTGTTATTGTTCAGAAACTATGTCATCGAGCTGTTTTTTTTCGGGGTTTTTTTTACAAACGCAATAGATCTTTCAGAAAATAGTGTCAAGGTGGGCGTTTTGAACCGAATTTCCGCGCGAAAGGAGAAAGAGCAATCATGAAAGGGCGAAAAACGTACTTGTCACGTGATCCAAATCGCTTCTAACTCAATACATAATGGATTGATCAAAAATGGAAAACACAGTTCGATTCCAAATCGCTTCCCCTGTCAGTCTTTCCAATTTTATATCTTTCCGTTAAAAAATGAATTTGTAAATATGTCAGAACGTTTTGTGCTTGTTGAGCAGAGCAGTTGAGAACAGCCTTAATTTCTCATGAAATTGCAGGAACATGAAATAGAAAAAATGATGTTACAAAAAATCTCCCCCAAACAAAAGACGTCAAAGTGGGATTATAAAGCCATCTTTTTGACTTACTATGACTAATGCAGATTCATGTAAATATTCTAGTTTTAAAAAAGATAAAACAACATAATTTTCTTAAAAAAAAGAAAGAAAAAAAAAGAACGTGGGTTTCTTTTTTTATCACATTTCTAAACTTAGGCTGTTAGTTTTCTGAACTAAGCTAATTTTCTAAACTAATTAAACTCTCCTTTCACTTCTTTTTTTCTTTTGTAGATTTCGATTTTTTAAAATAATTGTGTTTGAGTCTGCGCAAGCGGGGGGGGGGGGGGGGCAGCCAGGGCACCCCCCCCCTGGTTACGCCTATGTTGAATCTATTCCGTAAATGAGTTTGAAATACGCGTTATGGTGTCATTAGTTGAGAAAAAAAGATTATTTTTCTCTTTCGGATGAGAATCTTGTCTAAATTTCTCCATCAAACTATGTGTTTGTAGCGCCATCTATTTAATGAGAATTGAACCTTTTTTGCTAAATTATTCATAGAAAGTAATTCAAATCACTCTTAAAAATGAAATCGTTAAAAAGTAATAAAATAATAATAACCTATTTTTCCTTTTTCATCCTTATTAATAAATACTTGGTTTAGAGTAACTGGATTTGGTCATTTGTTGAAATTTTTTTTTCACAAATAAATAAATAAATTTCCCAAAACGAGAACCCCTCCTCCACAAATTGATAAATAAATAAAAATTAAAATAATAATAACTTATTTTTCCTTCCCTCTCCTTATTAATAAATACTTAATTTGGATTAAAGTAAGTGGATTCGGTCATTCGTTGTAAAATTTTATTTTTCACAAATAAATAAATAAATTTTACAAAACGAGAACCCCTCTCCCACAAATTAATAAATAAATTAAAATTAAATTAAAGAAAATTAAGGAACCTTGAAAGAAAGAAAGAAAAAGAAACATAAAATAAAGAATCAACCTCTGAGTAATTAACTTTGTTGCAGCATTCTCCTGAAAAAAGAAATCAGGAATATTAATTAAATAATAAGTAATAATTTTTATTTAATTAATATTTAAGTTATTATTTAATATTTTGAATAAAAATTAAAAGAATATTAAATAAATAATAAGTAATAATTTTTATTAAAAAAATATTAATCAAAGGAGAAATTAAATAATTATAAGTATTAAAAATTATTACTAAGGCTTTTTTTTTTAAGTAAGTATTAATCAAGGCTCAGTTTATATTCAATTAAATTAATTCGTTTCTTTATTTTAAAAGAAATGTATTTTGCACAAAAATATAATAAAAATGTAATCGAGTTGAAGCCCTGTAAATGATCTGATTGTTATTATTGGCTATTTAAAAAAGCTTTCTACAACTATGCCTTATGGGGCACTTCGCTCACGCGAAAACATCTGCTTGCTAACGTTAATCCTATGGAAGAAAATTTTAAAATATTTCGTTTGCAATTCAGTGTTTTTAAGAGATTTTTCTTTTACATTAGATAGCTGAAGTCGATATCTACGAAGGTCATTTTTTATTTTTTAAATTATGTTTGCAGGGTGTTTTTTTTTATTAGGATTCTTTCACTTTCGGAATATTTAAAAGTATTAAAATGCAGGCGAGATATACAGTCGGACCTCTATTTAACGAAGTCGCTAAATCCCGAAAAAAAGTTCGTTATATGGAAAATTCGTTAAATAGAGAGTCACCCTTTAAAATACTTTAAACTACGAAAAACACATTTGAAGTCAATAAACACTAAATATCATTAAAAAAGTAATTAGTCAGACATTTTTTATAAATTATATCTATTTGTTTTATTTATTTTACCCATCAAAAAGAAATCTGCAGAGGAAATAAGAATGAAACAAAACATTGTCTGGAAATATATTGTATTTTAATTCAAAAAATAATTTTACATTAAAATTTTTATTATGGTTGATAAGCTGTTTGGAGGAATACCAAATTTTAAAGCAGTATTCTTTTTCTTCATGCCTTTATCCACCTCATCAAGAATAATTTTTTTTTTTTCTTTGATGCTCAAGCACTTTCGCTTTGACATTTTCGAGCTACAAGAACCGAAATTACCAACACGATTGATCATGATCAATAATCTAGAAAACGGGAAACTATAGTTTAAGGACACGGGGACACACATTGAGGGTTAAAAAGGGATATTGAAAGTTTGCTCTTCTTGGATGGAAAGCAAAGAATGACAACGGTTTTACTGCTCTCGGTGAGTTAGGTGCCTGGTAAGACCTGTTCATGGTCATTGATCATCATAAAATATGTTAAAAGAAAGAATAAGTTTGAAATGTCCAATAATATTTGAAGAAATAGGGAGAAAAAAAAATTTAGATCCCAAGGAAAAGTTCGTTAAATAGAGAATACACTTCGCTATTTGGAGGTTATTTTACGAAGAAATTTGCGAAATGTTCTTGGTTCTAAGTAAAAGTTCGCAAAATAGAGGTACGTTAAATAGAGGTCCGACTGTATAAAAAATTTTAGCGAGCGGGTGTTTTCGCGCCAACTGGTAGTCTGCGAGAAAATGTTGGTGGTTCGCAGAAAAAAATTTGAACGCCATTTGCATTATTTTATATTTTAACACGTTGAATGCCAAGTCTATTTTGTCTGTCTTTCCGTTTGAGCCACGAAATAAGATTCCCGTCACACAATTTATAAGTGTCGGTCACCGGTGACTGACGTGGCACTCAACGTGTTAATAATATCAATTAAAAATAATAATATTCTAAGAAATTCTTTTACTTGTGAAAATTTGAGATTTAAATTGTAGCGGATATTGACCATTGTCACGTTGGTTGTTTTACAAATTAATAACATATATAAATATATAAATTTTAATTAAAACAAGTTGGAAATTGCTTGTCAAACGTGGCAAATGAGGTGCGTTCGTACTATAACTTGTTTTATAATAATTTTTTGCACCGCATAGTGTACTGAATGTATATTTTAGTGCACTTCATAAGTGCCTATCCATTTCATTCTGTTCGAAAGGCTGTAACATCATTAAAATGCCCTTGAAATATATATATTTTTTTCCATTGGCCTTAATGTAACGGAAAACTTTTGACTGTTCCTGTCATTAAACTATACATCCGATTTTCATAAAATTTGAAAGGACTCGACAAAATTTTGCAACAATTAGATATTTAAAATTTCAGACCATTCGGAAGGCTGTAACATCATTAAATTGCACTTGCAATAATTTGTTCCTATTGGCCGTGTGGGGCCTCAGATGAGGTCGGTAGCGTGACGTAATCTCCTCGGAGGCGTGATGACAAAGGTTTTAGTTAAGATGAAAAATTAAAGGTTTCATTCTCGTAAAACAACAAGAAATCTTGGCTAAATACAATGTCTACACTAACACAACAAATTACTTAAGAAGTTAGTTTGATGAAATAAAGTTTTTGTAAGGTAGGAATATCTAATAAAAGTCCTTGACCGGATAACAAATCATAGTCCAGATTAGTTAATTCAGGAGTCTCTGGGAAACACTATGGTCCCTTCTAAGTAAATAAATGTCCGTTAAAGGTGCGGACTAGCAGTACTCCGTGCGTTCAGCTTTCCCGCTGATGCTCCCAGCTGTAGCTCAGCTGATGGGCTATTGTTGCCGTCGAGAGAAACAAATCTCCTCCCTTCTCGGAGCGACCTCCGAAAGATAATCCCGTGAAAAGCCTGGAGAGAAACTTTTCTCTCCCTCAGGTTGAAGAACCTCTTTTCCCGTTTAGCTTCTGCTAAACTCTTCTAAAAGTAATCTCATCTCCAGATCTCCTCAGAGATCTCGTATATATCCTTAATTTTTCTCTCGGAAAACAATGCGAGTTTCCAACCTCCGCTGTCATTGGTTCGCCTGTCAAGATCCTTTTGACAGCTGACCTTCTAGTGGCTGGTCGGGGGACCTTCCCCCTTTTTGCACACGAAACTCTCCTGTCAAAGTATGCAATGTCAAAAAGCATTTAACGGCATATTTCGGTGCTACAAAGTGGGAACCAAGGGGTCATCCTTTTATGTACTATGTTCCAAAGTGTCATCTTCGTAAGATCGATCGCACTGAAGTTATTTACTTTTAAGTTATCGGCAAACTCTGAGACTTAGGCGAATTTTCTAGTGTCACTCCCGAATACATGGTGTTTCCATAGGCCGTGATTCTGTAGCATTTATGAGGGTTTTTATATGTGGAAACTGTGAAAAGGCTGAGTTTCCACAGCCGTAATGTAAAGAGAAAATTTTGACTGACCCTGTCATTAAACTATACATCCGATTTTCATAAAATTCGAAATGAGTCGACAAAATGTTGCGTCAATTACATATTTAAAATTTCAGATCATTCGGAAAGATGTAACATCAGTAAAATGCACTTGCAATAATTTTTTGCCATTGGCTGTAATGTAACGGAAAACTTTTGACTGTCCCTGTCATTAAGAGGCTACTTCAGTCAAGTGAAATGACCCGTTCGTTAATACTAATCCTATGGAATAAATTTATAAAGATATCTCGGTTGCATTTTAATATTTTTAAATGAATTTTTTTAATTGGATAGTTGAGATCGGTTTGTACAAAGGCCGTTTTTTACTTTTTCGATTTTGTTTACAGATATTTTTAATGAGGACACTTTCATTTTCGGAACCGGTTTCGAAACTGAAAGCATTCCCATTAAAAAAAAAAAAAAAAAAAAAAAAAAATTTCTGCAATCGAAATTGAAAAAGTAAAAAACGGCCTGCATACAGACCGATCTCAGCTATCCAATGCAAAAAAAAAAAAAAAAAAAAAAAAAAAATCATTTAAAAATATCGAAATGCAAACGAGATATCTTTATAAATTTTTTCCATAGGATTAGCATTAGCGAACGGACATTTTCCCTTGACTGAAGTAGCCTCTTAAACTATACATCCGACTTTCATAAAATATGAAATGACTCGACGAAATTTTGCAACAATTATTTATTTTAAATTTCAGACCATTCGGTTGTGTAGTTTTTGTTTGTTATATGCGGACGGACAGACAGACAGACGGATGGACTGAACGACGACTATAGGTGCTACGTATTTATATAATTACGAACGCACCTAAAAATCAAAGGACACAAAAAATTCTCGAATAATAATCTCGAGTTTCTTGGTACTTTGTGAAATACTGGTTTCTCAGTATACTCTCACTCTTTTTCTTCACGCAATGAACTAACATTGCTGTCGATGTGGGAAAAAAACTACATGTTAAATTTTGGGTAAATGTGTTAAATTTAATAAAATATGTTAAATTTGGGTAAATGTGTTAAATTTAATAAAATATGTTAAATGTGAGGAAAATGTGTTAAATTTTGGGTAAATCTGTTAAATTTAATAAAATATGTTAAATGTGAGGAAAATGTGTTAAATTTTGGATAAATGTGTTAAATTTAATAAAATATGTTAAATTTGGGTAAATGTGTTAAAATTAATAAAATATGTTAAATGTGAGGAAAGTGTGTTAAATTTTGGATAAATGTGTCAAATTTAATAAAATATGTTAAATTTGGGTAACTGTGTTAAATTTAATAAAATATGTTAAATGTGAGAAAAATGTGTTACATTTTGGGAAAAGTGTTGAATTTGGGTAAATGTGTTAAATGTAATAAAATATGTTACATTTTGGGAAAAGTGTTAAATTCAGTGAAATGTGTTAAATTTTCGGTAAATGTGTTAAATTTAATGAAATGTGTTAAATTTGGGTAAATGTGTTAAAATTAATAAAATATGTTAAATGTGAGGAAATTGTATTAAGTTTTGGTTAAACCTGTTAAATTTAATTAAATGTGTTAAATTTTGGTTAAACGTGTTAAATTTAATTAAATATGTTAAAATTTTGGGTAAAAATGTCACATTTAATTGTGTTAAATTTGATAAAATGTGTTAAATTTGGGGTTGCGTCTAGTACACTGAAAATACGGGATGAATTGTATAACACCTCTTGGACTCACTGTCTCTCTTCTCTCCTTTTTATCTTCTTCGATGGACCACCTGTTGAGCCCAGGCAGGTAAACTGCCGGATGAAAACCATCGTTATTCTTTAAATTTCTTTTTCCTCTTTTTTTTATTCCTTTAATCTCATTTCAATGAGCTCTTCAGATGTCTTTGAAAGAGCTGCATTGAAAAGATACAAAGTCATACATTGTATCTCTCTGGTTAAAGGAAAGATACAAAGTATATCTTCGCTTTGCATATCCAAACCCTTTTTCTTCTTTCTTTATTTGTTGAGTCCTTGGATACGGATGTAGCCCATGTTTTCGCGTCAAAGACTACTGTTTAAAATGGTTACTGTAAAAGTACTTATTTTCGCGAGGCTTTAATTTTCGCGATTTTCGCGAGCCCGTCGTAATCGCCTCGCGAAATATTTTTTTTCGCCTCAAATCATAATAAAAATCAGAAATTTTTCATTTATCCAAAATTTAATGATTACAGTTACTTAAATAAGAAATAAGTGCACATATTTCTTGAATACTATACAACTATTTCTTGGATAAAAACAAAAATACAACTAATAGAATGCAGCTCATTCACTTACAATATATACCAGCTTCTTTGAAGCCATTCAAAATTATCTCATGTTTGGCTTTAACACCGTTAAATGTTCGCACAAGCCAAGAAGCGTGAATCGGTTTTAGTCGTGATATTCGCAGGTCCACAGATTCTTTTTCCTCTAGAAATTTAAACAAAAGGAAATCTATTTAGGTAGTTTCGTTATTTTTCAACTTTCGGTTCTGCTCATATAAAATTCGCGAAATTTTCAGCTCGCGAAATCACCGATATCTTCATTTTCGCGAAAATTACGGCTCGCGAAAATAAGTGCTTTTACAGTATATAAAAAAATAAACGGTCACGTGCGAGAATTACTCGCGCTCACGGGGTTCCGTACAATAAATATATGAATTATTAACTGTATTAGTAAAAAAAAATCGTTGCTAAAAGAGTAAGACTTTGTAAAAAACTATACAACGTAAAGTTGCGTATAGCTGAATATACTAGAAAAATAGGAATGGGTATACCATAAAAGTTCAAAGATATATGAAGCATAAATAGTATTAAGGCTGTTCTCAAATCCAAAGGGTCAACTTTCTGACATAAGTTTTAATTCATTTTTGTTCTGAAACGAATGAAACTAGAAGGTGTTGTTATTCAGAAACTAGGTCATCGATCTGTTTTTTCCGTTTTCTTTTAAACGCAATAGATCTATCAGAAAATGCTGTCAAAGTGGGCATTTTGAACCGAACTTCCGAACGAAAGAAAACAATCCAGTCAGTAAGGGAAGAAAACTGCCGTGTCACGTGATTAAAATCACTTCTAACTCAATAGGTAATGGATGGATCAAAAAATGGAAAAGACAGTTCGATTTCCAATCGCTTCCCGGGTCAGGCTTTCCCATTTGATATCTTTCCGTTAAAAAATGAATTTGTAAATGTGTCAAAACGTTTTGTGCTTGTTGAGTAGAGCAGTTAAAAACAGTCTTGAGTATTGATATTCTGTATAACTCTTTATTTAATCTTATCCTAATCTGTTTATGATGAACTGAATTCGGTACTGACAATAAAAGTAGTGCCTATTTAAACTTCATTTGGCATTTCATAAAACGAAATTCAGCGCAGTAATAATCTTTTCTTTTTACAGTGTAGCTAAAACAAAACCCTTGTTCAAACTTTAAACTTATCATTGTGCTAAGCGCGCTTCGAAAGAAGATCGCAAAGTTGCAACGCCGTCTTGGTCCCTGCTGCGTTTTTACACATAGGTTTTATTTAACTTTTACAGACACGGGATGTGTATTGAGAGATCCACTCAATGCAAACTAGTCTCGAATCCAATAGTATTTATGTAATTAAAATAGTCTGTTTTTAACAATTTTGCGTTTATTGCTTTTATACCGCCTGGACATTGCATTACACAAATATATCATTAAAAGTTGTTATGTGTACTTTAAAAGCGGATGGCCGCCTTTGATATTATGCATGTCCAAACCGTGTCTTTAAGAGCTAATATCTCGGCTAATTACCGACGAGTTTTTTCAAAAATCAATATCAACAATGCTTTTATAATTCTGTTACGGGATAGGTACCTCCAGCTCTCCTCAACACCTTTACTGAAGTGCCTGGAAATCGAAATTTGTTTGTAACGGGAAAATGCGCTTTTCTCAAAAACTAGGTGACCTAGGATAATCGCTATAGTTTCCCTGCAAGGTTTAAATGAACGTCTACTACCTCTAATTTTTTCATAATTTTAGTTTCAGTAGATTCGAGTATAGATTGGATGGGGTGGGGGGTGGGGGGAGGACATATTTTTGCGCCACATTTTCGACGATATCGCTGAAAATATAATACCTAAAATTAAAAGAAAAATATTTTTGATTTATGCGTTACGAAAGCTTTCATATGACCCCCACACGATATAGGAAAAAAAAAAATATTTTTTTTTTCAAGTAACTTAATTAGCCCCTCTATATTTTTCCTACATATATTTGTGAATGTTGAATAAGCTGTAAATACGTGGGTCGATAGTCTTTATTACTTCCCCCCATTTGAATTTTCCACCTTCCATAGTTTACGAGTAAAATGGCTGTGGCACAGACAGACACAGGAGAGATCTCATAATGGTTCCGTTTTTACTTTTAGGTAGCTTTCATTACAAAAAGCTACCTATTGTAGCCGTTCGGAGGAAAACGATCCCGAAAAATTTTGATATATTTTCACCGATCATGACCCCCAGATCACGAAACCACCCTCCGTTCAAAATTGATATATATATATATATATATATATATATATATATATATATAAAAGCGTTGCAATTAAACGTTTTACTATTAATATAGATATATTTATAAATAAACTAATGTATAGATACAATTTGCCATCCAGTGTTTTTGACGAGTGCAAGTACTATATATTAAGAGATTTTAAACGAGAATTTTCCAGAGATTTTGACGGAGTTAATAGAGAGAAATACAACAAACTTACACATTCAATTAAAGAAATTCAGGAAAATTTTATAATCACCTATGTGGATAAAGCAAATACAAGTTATGCACTGATATGTAAGGTACTTTACGGTAAACTTTTGAATGATTGCTACAATAATAAAAATAGCTATTTACCATTGAATTCGAAAGCTGCAGTAATAGAAAATAGGATTAAAGCCTTCTATAAAAAAGTTAAGCTGAAACAAATGAGTCAAAGTTTCCCTTATCTCATACTAGTGCCTAAATTCCATAAAACCCCTATCAAATTCAGGAGTGTGACTTGTGGATTTGGTTCATATATTGGTGCTGCTAGCAAGGCTTTGCTGGGGGTGCTGGAGGGGGTGTTTGACGGAGTGATGGGGGGAGAGACGACTTTTATTATCAAAAATAGCTATACACTATTAGATAATCTGAAAAAATTAAAAAATATTACTGGTTTATTCGCTTACGATTTTGCAGACCTCTATAACACAATTGATTTGACAGATTTAAAAGATAAAATAGTAGATTTTTATAATACAAATAGTGCTTTGGATGTTCATTATGATTTTTTCATAAATTTATTTCAGTTAGTAGTACAAGAAAACTACCTTTACGAAGGAAATACAATATTTAAACAGATTCGGGGTATTCCAATGGGGGGGGGGGGGGGGAGTTGCAGTTCCATTTTGGCAAACATTTACTTACATATATATGAAAGAAATAATAATTTAAACAGTAACACATTATCCTACAGATATATAGATGATGTTTTGATAGTCAAATTAAACAATGATATTGAAAATATTGATTTTACATATTATCCTACGTCTCTGAGTCTGGAACCCTCATCCCAGAATTGTAAAAATATTAATTTTCTAGATGTGAACCTAAGCATAGAAAGTGAAAATTTGATATCTAAGTTATTTGACAAGCGAAATTATTTCAACTTTAATACCTTAAAACTGATATATTTTGATTCCAACGTGCATGTTTCGATTAAAAGAAATGTACTTAGAAATGGATTAATACGAATCGAAAGACTGAGTACTAGAGTTAAAGATATGTTTGGTGATATTTTAGAGTGGTGCCGCTTGGGATTCAAGCATGGTTATCCTCGCAATTTCATCAGGAGAATAACTAGTGATTTTATTAAGAGTAGCAGGTACGGAACTGAACTGAACTCAATGATGGATGAGAATGGAGGTTTTGATGAGTTGATTGATCTAATGAGTTAGAGAGATATTTTGGTGGATGTTGTAGTTCTGTTTAGTTTTTCATAGTTTTTCATTTTTTCAATTTTGGTCTTGGCGAGTGAAGGGGGACGTAGCATGCGTAAATTCTGACTTAACCCTGCAGTGTATGTCGTTAGCCATACCGCTCGCCTTCTGTTCTGTTCTGTTATGTCTTGCAATTATATATATATATATATATATATATATATATATATATATTAGTTTGGTTATTCAGTTTGATTTTAAGAGTTAAGTTTATGTTGGTTATTATAATGTTTTCGATGTGAGTTTCAATGCAGCTATGGTGAGTGATGGATTTTGATATTGTGTTTGTGGTTTTAAATTGTCATACTGTAACTCTCGTATTTATGAACCGATTTGGATAAAATTTCGCGTGTACATAGTACATACCAATGTCTCGACCGAGTTCGTTGGCCAGCTTCATCCGCCATCTTGTTTCAAAATGGCGGCCATTTAAAATTTTTTTTAAAAATTAAAATTTAAAATGAGGCACAAAAAAATTAGACATTGAAAAATATTTCTTTCTTATGTCTTTGGGCTTGATACAAAGATTCTGGAGCATTTTTAGTTTCGTCTATATCTTAAAAAATGGCTGAGTTATAGCACTTTGAATTTCTAGCATGGCTGACATTTTGAAACTATCTGATTTTTGTCACGCGATAGTACACGTATTTATGAACCGATTTGGATGTGACAAAGAATGTGCATAGTACATAGCAATATCTCGACCGAGTTCGTTGGCCAGCCTCATCCGCCATCTTGTTTCAAAATGGCGGCCATTTAAAAATTTTAAAAAAATTTTAAATTTAAAATGAGGCACAAAAATATTAGACATTGAAAAATATTTTTTTCTTATGTGTTTGGGCTTGATACAAAGATTCTGGAGCATTTTTAGTTTCGTCTATATCTTAAAAAAATGGCTGAGTTATAGCACTTTGAATTTCTAGCATGGCTGACATTTTGAAACTATCTGATTTTTGTCACGCGATAATACATGTATTTATGAACCGATTTGGATGTGACAAGGAATGTGCATAGTACATAACAATGTCTCGACCGAGTTCGTTGGCCAGTCTCATCCGCCATCTTGTTTAAAAATGGCGGCCATTTAAAAATTTTTAAAAAATTAAAATTTAAAAGTGAGGTACAAAATAATTAGAAATTGAAAAAGATTTTTTCCTTATGTATTTGAGCTTGATACAAAGATTCCGGAGCAATTTTTGTTTCGTCTATGTCTTAAAAATTGGCTGAGTTATAGCACTTTGAATTTCTAACATGGCTGACATTTTGAAACGATCTAATTTTTGACACGCGATAACACGCGTATTTATGAACCGATTAGGATGTGACAAGGCATGTGCATAGTATATAGCAATCTCTCGGCCGAATTCGTTTGCTAACTTCATCCGCCATCTTGTTTCAAAATGGCGGCCATTTAAAAATTAAAAAAATAATAAGAATTTAAAATGAAGTACAAAAAAAAATTAGAAATTGAAAAGTTTTTTTTCTTATGTGTTTCAGCTTGTTACAAAGATTCCGGATTATTTTTTGTTTTGCCTTTACCTAAAAAAAAAGCCGAGATACAGCAGTTTGAATTTCGAATGTGTGTGACATTTTAAAAAATTTGATTTTTTGCCTGCAACAACACTCGCATATATCGACCGATTTAGATATGAGTGAGCATGTGCACAGGAATTACTAAGGTCTCAACCAAGTGCATTGGTGAGCTTTGTTGCACCCATTATGTTGTTTTAAAATGACGGGCTATCACCGATAATTCGGGTTAATATAATTATTAATATAATTCGGGATATCACCGAATTTGGCGACAAGTATAAATCACTTTAATAAAACCAGCTTTGATAACGCTGACTAATTTCGCGAAATTCTCATTCATATTCAATATTGACAAAAATTAGTATTTAATCTTCTATAATTGGGTTCCACTAATTTGAGCTCCGTGTGTTTGAATAATAAGCTGGCTTTTAAAAAATAAGGAATATGAAAGCTACCTCTTCCTCCCGGTACTAACCGGAAGGACTTTTTAAGTACGGAACCTTAAAAATAAATAAATAAATAAAATGAATCTTCTACTAATATATAAAATGTAAATGGGAATTTCGTTCCGGGTGCTTATAACTAGAGCTCCCCTGAATAGATTTTGATGGGACTTGCTCTGTTAGTTAAATAATTTTTCAGGCAGGGTTTTAAGTCTTATTTCATATCGTTCTTGCTTGGTTATAGAATTCTGGGGGAAAGTTCTTAAAAAGTTCTACCGGACGGATGTTGATGGAGACTTGCATTGTTAGTTACATAATTTTTCATGGATGTTTTTACACTGGTGAAAACAATTAAAGGAACAAATGTTCTTTGTGCAATTAAAAAAAAAAACTAACAAAGCAAATAAAACCAAACTTGGCCAAAATATCATTCAATATGAGATCAATATATGGAAATAGAAAAATGGGCACAACCTGTACCCTAAATAAGGAAACTGGTCACGTGTCCAGCACAGCAGCTGACCGACACCCTGTCAGTCAGAGAAAAACATGTCTAATAGGATGTATGATCGCCTGTAATAGCTACACAACTCTCGCATCGGCGTTTCATCCTGTTACCAGAGTCCTTATACCAGAGTCCCTGTTGCAACTGCACCCACTCTTGCACCAAGGCACCAGAAGGCTCATCGATGGCCATTGGAGCTGGTGTTCGAGCTACAATTGATCGTCCGAGGGCGTCCCATACGTGTTTGATAGGATTAAGGTCATTGGACATCGCAGGTCACTCCATTCGTTGAACATTCTCCGATTAGTGATATTCGCTCACCAACTGAGCCCTATGTGGACGCGCGTTATCGTCCATAAAGACGAAATTTGGTTCATATGCCCCGTGAAAAAGGTCTCACATAGGGTGCAAGGATCTCGTCCCTGTACTGCTGACCTGTCAGAGTACCTCTATCAAACCCATAAAGGTCGGTATGCCCGTCTGGCATGATACCTACCCAAACCATCAGGCCACCTGTACCATAGTGATCCTTTTCGACATTCTTAGAGAGCCGATATCGACCTCCGGGTTCTCTCCAGATAAGAACACGTCTCGAGTCACTGTCCAGACTGAATAGCGACTCATCATCAGTGATCATCAGTGATCAGAACCCGCCCCCAACTATCCTCTGTCCAGGACAGGTATTCTCGGCACCATGTTAGACGGCGTTTTTTGTGGCTGACAGTCAAAGGGATGCAGACTAAAGGGCACCTGGCATACAGTCCACTTGCATTAAGTTTCTGGGTGAGTGTTATTCGTGAAATGGATGTTCCTGTTGCATTATACAGGTGACGAAACAGTTGTGTCGCTGTCGCGGACCTATCCCTTTTGGCTAGAAGTCTCAAATAACGATCTTCAGCCGGCGTTGTTGCCCTTTTATGGCCTTGATCAGATCGGCGGACCACTGTTCCTGTCTCAGTGAACTGTTTCCACAGAGCGGACACCACATTTCTCGAAACACCGAGGTCATTACAACAGGTAGCCTGTGATTGACCGGCCTCGAGTCTTCCAACAATCCGCCACCTTGTGGCATCATCTAGACGATGATAACTAGCCATACTAACAATGGGTAAACAAAGAAATTAAAAAAAGAAGGATTGGGTTATACTACGATGTTTCAAAACGTCCTTACGCTACAAGCTTCGGCGGTCAAATGAGGTACCTCTGCACAAACGCGATCACAGCGCCACTGCCTTATGACGACACAGACCACTGCGTGGCAGGTGTGTCCGCGAGGAACTTAACTATCATCTGATAACTTATTTTGTTTTGTTTTTTTTAAAAACCGTTTGTCCCTTTAATTGTTTTCACCAGTGTAGTATACTGCATATCATTCTATCGTACTGTAAAAGATCAGTTAAATGGTATTTAACAACCCAAATTTTGTCTATCACATTACTATCACATATGTAATAGCGCAATGGCGTTCTTATCGTTTTCAACAATGCGGAAAGTCATTCCAAGGTAAAGGTTCATATTGCTTTAAAATACAATGTCAGTTATAAATAAAACCAGACGAAACGGAATTTTTCGCCTTGATTCAAACATAAAATATATAATGTGAACTTTAAAAAGTTCACTGTCTTACTTAAAAGGCGACTAAGACAATGAAAAAGATATTACACGTTTAAAACATACATTTTACTTACACTCTTAATTCAAAAGAACGAATTATTAACTCAACAAAAGAACGAAAAGTTTTACGCGTGTTTTTGTTCTTTCTGAGTATCTGTTTTATCAAAAAGAGACATTTTCCACAAAAAAACTGGTTTACCAAATCATCCTTTTAGGAGTAGCATCCCCAGGACCGCTCATTTCAGACCGGAACAGAAAAATATCTCTAAAAGAGCGGTTTAAGAAGCTTCCCTATTGGTTGAAATCCTTTAACGCGATATATAGTTTTGCAGAGGGAGAACCGTCTTCAAAAGGGAGTCGCTTGTTTGTTTCAAGCGTCAAAGCTTAGCGCTACCTACATGATAAAAACAATATTACAATTATAATTTGATTGATTTAAAAATGGCATAGAATAAGATAGATGGATTATGCCTACGAAAGCAAGGGGGTGGGGCAATCATCACAAAGAATTGGATAAATTTCGTTTTTGTTTCCCAGCTAAAACCAAGATGGCTACCGGCGATTCTAGGATTTTACTAATACTGAAAATTCTAAGGTAAAGTACGTTGTTTTACTTCATCTTTCTTGTAATTCCTTCACCATTCCTTGTTGTATTTTCACATTGTATATATGATTTTTTTGCGTTATTTAACGTTAATACTTTTAAACCGGAAACATGAACTTCTTAAATTACTTTTTTTTCTTTTTTTTTTTTAATGCATCTGTTCCATAATTTTTATAATCAATAAAATGCACTTAGATATGTAGTTTTCTCGTATTCAAATTGTGTAAAATTACGCTAATTGGTATTTACATTATTAAACATATATCATTTTGTGCTTATATTATTGATTATTAATATACTAATTTGCTCGTGACACTCAAAAATATTTTCGGAACACAGCCCATGATTATAAAAATTATTAAATTATTATTAACTTATAATATATGCTCTATTTTTTTTTTTTTTTTATGTTTCAGTAAGTACAAGTATTTAATAAATTGTGTTCATTTAGATAGTTGTACACATCTACACTTTAAATATTATTATTTTAATTGCCACAGTATTATGTAAATAGTACGAAATGTAAAAGATAATTTAAAAAAAGTATCAGAAAATAATAGATTAGTAAAAAATATTATCAGTTTATTTTATGACACAACTAGCTTGACCTTTTTTTAAATTATGATTTTGTGAATTTTTATTTTTTGTGTTATACTTCGCTCTCTTCATATTCAAAAGTTTAACTAAACAAAAGTCTGCAGTTATGTAACACATGAATTCTATAGTCCATAATTATTTATCTGTGTCATGAGCAAAATATATTAATAAGATATAATAATATCAGAAATAATTAAAGAAATCGACATTCCCGGATTAAAACTAATAACGTTAAAATTATATATACAATGTGAAAATATTAAAAAGAAAAAAATCATAATAAGAAAGATAAAGTAAAAAAAGCGCACTTCAGGATATTGACAAAGTAGAAAATCTTGTCTTGTTATGGCGCGAACATATCTTTATTATTATTATTATTATTTAATTTATCTTTCGGAAATAAAAAAACAAAATTTCTTCTGCATCTAGATTTAAATAAAACAAAATAGAGTTTTAAAAGTAATACATTTTGCAAACTGGGGAGTTATATATGTTAAAAAACAAACAAAAAAAAATCTTAAAATAAGAGGAAAATAATTTATTTTGCCTATTAAATTTGACAAAAAAAGGGGTTTAAAAATGACTTGTCAATAATGAGTGCAGTCACTCGTTTTGCCTATTAATTTAGTCGAAAAAAAGAGCGAAAACAGCTTATCAAAAAGGAATGAAAAAAAACCACTCCGCAAGATGGATGAAATTCACTCCTATGGGATAAGTGCATTTTCAATACTGGAAAGGAGTGAAAATACACTCAGTCGGAGTTAAAATCGCTGAATTTTTTTAAGAGAGTACAAGGAAGGTCTCCTTACTGGGCATACTCAGAATATGTTGAAAAAAATGCTAGTGAAACGACTCATGTATGTAATAAGGGATCAGTCAAATTTAACGGCGGAATTTCAGTAGAAAGTCTGCAAAAAAATAAAATACTTTCGAATATTTGGCGCGAAAATATGAAACTGACACGCGATTTGGCGAGCAGGACTTTTCCTCGCCAAAAGCAAACGATTTTAATGCATCTGAAAATTTATTAATTGTTTTTTAGAATGCACGGTTTTTAATGAATTCAAAATTAATCAATTAAAGAGGTTATTATATATTTTTTATATTACATATATATGTTGCTTGTTGCTGTAGTTATTTAATTTCACCACTGTAAAAATATTTTCTATGCTTTGCAAGTTGCAAATATCTATTTTAAGTTATAGTCAGCTGACATTTGATTTAACATTTCCATATCGAAGACGAAGTCGTTTCCATAGCAACAAAATCAAATCGACAGTGTCTATCTGCCTTATTTTTGAGCTTGAAATAATTTAAATCAATTTAAATTTTGTTTTAAATCGTAAAATATGATATTTAAATTTTATTACAAATACATATAAATATATATCACAAACAATAGTTAAAACAAATTAAAAATGACAAAACTAAAGTTATTTAAATTAAACTTGTATAAACAAATTCCTCATAAAAAGTTTTTTCCCACATAAAATCGTATTTTTTTTTCATCGCCAACCGGTGATAAATCTCCAAATAAACGAAAATTTCGTTATTTTTTTACGGACGCTGTATCGGGGTTCCGCCAAAAATTTTTTTATAAACATATATATCCATATGAGAAGAACATTTTGCAATTTTTTCAGATTTTTCTGAGTATGCCCGTATGGAGACCTTCCTTGTTAGAACTTCTTGGTACTTTCAAGCTTTTTCAAGCTCATCATCAGAAAATAGTTTTAAATAAAATGTATATTTTAAAACATGTGAAGTTTTAAATAAAATGTATATTTTTAGCTTGTGAAGTTTTAAATAAAATGTATATTTTTAACTTGTAAATTCTGTGATAATGAGCTTGGAAAAGCTTGAAAGTACTAAGAAGTTTTAAATAAAATGTATATTTTGAACTTGTAACATCTTTTTCATTATCTTAGTCGCCTTTTAAGTAAGACAGTGAACTTTTTAAAGTTCACATTATGTATTTTATACAGTATCAGGTTTACCGATATATTTCGTTTCATAAAGGGGACAGTGAAGTTTAAAATCCTTAAAAATATTTTTTTTATTTTTGTAAATTTTACCTTAAATATTAATCAAGGGTACATTATGGCATGAAATAAAAAAAAAAAATTCAAAATTTCAAAAGTTTTTCGAAAAAATTTCAAAATTTTTCAAAAAAAAAAATTTTTTTTTAACCTTTAAATTCAAATATATAAAATTCGATGCTCTATTTTATTTCTATATATAAACCAAACTTTTATAAAAAATATTGGGGATTTTCATTGATATGGAACGCGCAGGGGGCACTTCGAAGATTTCTAAGACGACGCATAAAATTCTATTTTTTTCTCAAAAATAATTTTTTTTTTAATTTTTTTGTGCTAAATGCATGCCATAATGCATATAATGTACCCTTGAATAATATTTAAGATAAAATTTACAAAAAAAAAAAAAAAAAAAAAAAATTGAAAAATTTTGAAAATTTTTCGAAAAAATTTCAAAATTTTTCATTTTTTTTAACCTTTAAATTCAAATATATAAAATTCGATGCTCTATTTTATTTCTATATATAAACCGAACTTTTGTAAAAAATATTGGGAATTTTCATTCATATGGAAGACGCAGGGGGCATTTCGAAGATTTCTAAGACGACGCGTAAAATTCCATTTTTTTCTCAAAAATAATTTTTTTTTAAATATTTTTTGTGATAAATGCATGCCATAATGCATATAATGTACCCTTGAATAATATTTAAGATAAAATTTACAAAAAATAAAAACATTGAAAAATTTTGAAAATTTTTCGAAAAAATTTCAAAATTTTTCATTTTTTTTAACCTGTAAATTCAAATATATAAAATTCGATGCTCTATTTTATTTCTATAAATAAACCGAACTTTTGTAAAACATATTGGGGACTTTCATTCATATGGAAGACGTAGGGGGCATTTCGAAGATTTCTAAGACGACGCGTAAAATTCCATTTTTTTATCAAAAATAAATTCTTCTTACATTTTTTTGTGATAAATGCATGCCATAATGTATATAATGTACCCTTGAATAATATTTAAGGTGAAATTTACAAAAAAAAAAAAAAAAAAAATATTTTTAAGGATTTTAAACTCCACTGTCCCTTTAAGGCAAAATGAAAAAGGGCAACTTTCTGACACAAGTTTTAATTTATTTTTGTTCGATAATGCATGAAACTAGTTGATGTTGTTGTTCAGAAACTATGTAATTGAGCTCTTTTTTCCTTTTTTTTTTTTTTTTTTTTTTTTTTTTTTGCAAACGCAATAGATCTTTCAGAAAAGAGTATCAAAGTGACCGTTTTGAACCGAAGGAAGAAAGTGCACTCAAGAGCGGACGGAAAACATGTTTGTCACATGATCAAAATGGCTTATAACTCAATAAATAATGGATGGATCAAAATATGGAAAAAACAGTCCAATTCCAAATCGTTTCCATGGCCAGGCTTTCCAATTTTATACCTTTCCGTTAAAAAATGAATTTGTAAATGTGTCAAAACGTTTTGCGATCGTTGAGCAGAGCAGTGGAGAACGAACAGCCTTAAAGTTTCGTTTGGAGAAATTGACGAGTGTAGCAGGCGAAACCTGCTACTATGGCAATAAGTAAGCTATTAATTGAAAATATAACGGTGTGGAGCATAAAATTTCAAAAGTAACTTACATAAAAAAAAATCATATATTTCTCTCATCTAAAACACTCGTATCTTTACTGTATTTGTTTTAACAGTTTTTGGGTAACTACATGTATATGTCGTAGGCTAATTGAGAAATCCGGCTCTTTGCAAACAACCTAGGGTCTTTGCAAAGAGCCAGGCTAATTGGAGAATCCATCTCCCGTTTCCAATTAGCCTGATATTTGTCAAGCTTATTGCAAAGAGCCTAGAAAGCGTGAGGCTAATTGAAAAATGACCGCTTATTATCCGATCAGGGTGATATTTTTAGCTCACAGGATATATCAAAGCCATAGAGCTTATGTGCCCGCCGATTCTGTACGTACGTATGTACGTAACGCGATAACACTTGATAGAAATATCCGATTTCCTTAATTTTTTTTTTTTTTGTTTCATTCTGATAAGGTGCTTCCCTGATTAGTTTTTGGGGTTCATTGGTTAAGGATAAAGGGGGAAAAGGGGGGCTAGTCCCCCCCCCCCTTAATTAATATAAATGGGTTTTTCATGCAGAAATATTCGATTTGCTCCAAATTTGGTATACCGGTTTATTGTGTTAAGGAGCTTCCCTGATTAGATTTGGAAGCTCATTATTTAAGTATAAAAGGAGGAAAAGGGGCTACCCCCCCTCCCCGTAATTTAGAAAAAAGAGTTTTTCATGCAGAAATATGCGATTTGCTATAAATTTGGTATACCGGTTAATTATGTTAAGCAGCTTCCCTGATTACATTTCGAAGATCATTATTATGTATAAAGGGGGGAAAGGGGGGCAATTGCCTCTCCCCTTAATTTAGATAAATGCGTTTTTCATGTAGAATTATTCGATTAGCTCAAATTTCGTATACCGGTTTATTATGTTAAGGAGCTTCCCTGATTAGATTTGGAGGTTCGTTAGTTAAGTATAAAGGGAGGAAAGGGGGGCTAGCTCCCCCCCCCCCCCTTAATTTAGGTAAATGGGTTTTTAATGCAAAATTATTCGATTTGCTCCAAATTTGGTATACAGGTTTATTATGTTAAGGAGCTTCCCTGATTAGATTTGGAGGTTCATTAGTTAAGTATAAAGGGAGGAAAGGGGGGGGGCTTGACCCCCCCCCTTAATTTAGATAAATGGGTTTTTCATGCAGTGTTATTCGATCTGCTCCAAATTTCGTATACCGTTTTATTATGTTAAGGAGCTTCCCTGATTAGATTTGGAGGTTCATTAGTTAAGTATAAAGGGAGGAAAGGAGGGCTAGACCCCCCCCCCCCCCTTAATTTACATAAATGGATTTTTCATGCAGTGTTATTCAATTTGCTCCAAATTTCGTATACCGGTTTATTATGTTAAGGAGCTGCCTTGATTAGATTTGGAGATTTATTGGTTAAGTATAAAGGAGGGACAGGGGGTAGCGTCCCCTTAATTAGATAAATGGGGTTTTTCATACAGAATTAATCGATTTGCTTCAAATTTGATACACCAGTTTATTACGATATGGCTTCCTTCATTTGATTTGTAGGTTCATTGGTTAAGTATAAAAGGGGAGAAAGGGGGGCAATTGCCCCTCCCCTTAATTTACATAAATGGGTTTTCATGCAGAATTATCTAATTTAGTTTAATTTTTTTTCTACGTTCATTCTAATAAGGGGTTTTTCTGATTAGATTTGAAAGTTCATTGGTTCAGCATAAAGGGAGAAATGGGGGAGCTAATACCCTCCCCCCCCCCTTAATTTAGTGAAAATGGTTTTTCATGCAGAATTATCTGATTTGCTTAAAATTTGGTATACCAGTTTATTATGTTAAGTAACTTCCCTGATTAGATTTGGAGGTTCTTTGGTTAAGTAGAAAGGGGGGCAACGGGGACTAATCGCTTCATTTATTTTTCGAGGGGCATTATTCTTTGAAATAAGAGTATAATATACAATTAGTGTGAATAGCCTGTGAGCTCAATGCCATCAGTTTAACTGGGCAGTTTTCTTTTTATTAGGTTTATTAACGCATAACCCTACCCAAACCCGAAAAATAAATTACAACAGACCGTACCCCGATCCAAGCAAGACAAAATAATTTCAGTCTACATGCAACCCGACCCGAACCTGAGTGTTCCATTTGAAAAAACCCGAAATCCCGAACCAAATCTGATAACCGACAAAAATATTCCAAAGATCCATAACCGGATCCGAACAAGACAAATTAGTTTCCGTGGGCACGCAACGCTACCAGAACCTAAAAATTCCATTCGAAGTCACCCTGAAACCCGTCCCGAACCAAATCTTAACTGACAAAAATATTCCAAAGAACTATAACCCGATGCGAGCCAGACAAAATAATCTCCGTCCACCGGCAACCCGATCCGAACATGAAAGTTCTAATTGAACTCAATCCGAAACCTGGTTGTGGTCGGTTTTCGGGTTGACTTCAAATGGAACCTTCAAGTTCGGATCCGGTTGAAAAAAAATTAAACTAAATTAGATAATTCTGCATGAAAACCCATTTATCCAACTTAAGGGGAGGGGCAATTTCCCCCCTTTCCCCCCCTTTTATACTTAACCAATGAACCTCCAAATCAAATGAAGGAAGCCATATCGTAATAAAGTGGTATATCAAATTTGAAGCAAATCGAATAATTCTGTATGAAAAACCCATTTATCTAAATTAAGGGGACACTAGCCCCTGTCCTTCCTTTATACTTAACTAATGAACCTCCAAATCTAATCAGGAAAGCTC
Source organism: Maratus speciosus (assembly GCA_963932465.1). Taxonomy (NCBI): domain Eukaryota; kingdom Metazoa; phylum Arthropoda; class Arachnida; order Araneae; family Salticidae; genus Maratus; species Maratus speciosus. The sequence goes on along the minus strand of OZ010799.1, from coordinate 460,334,534 downwards.
CTTAACATAATAAACCGGTATACGAAATTTGGAGCAAATCGAATAACTCTGTCTGAAAAACCCATTTATCTAAATTAAGGGAGGAGTCTAGCCCTCACCTTTCCTCCCTTTATACTTAACTAATGAACTTCCAAATCTAATCAGGGAAGCTCCTTAACATTATAAACCGGTATACCAAATTTGGAGCAAATCGAATAATTTTGCATTACAAACCCATTTACCTAAATTAAAGGGGGGGGGGCTAGCCCCCCCCCCCTTTCCTCCCTTTATACTTAACTAATGAACCTCCAAATCTAATCAAGCCATCTCCTTAACATAATAAACCAGTATACCAAATTTGAGCTAATCGAATAATTCTACATGAAAAACGCATTTATCTAAATTAAGGGGAGAGGCAATTGCCCCCTTTCCCCCCTTTATACATAATAATGATATTCCAAATGTAATCAGGGAAACTGCTTAACATAATTAGCCGGTATATCAAATTTATTGCAAATCGCATATTTCTGCATGAAAAACCCATTTAACTAAATTACGGGGGGGGGGGGATAGCCCCACTTTCCTCCCTTTATATGTAACTACTGAACCTCCAAATCTAATCAAGGCAGCTCCTTAACTTAATAAACTGATATACCAAATTTGGAGCAAATCGAATAATTCATCATGAAAAACCGATTTATCTAAATTAAGGGGGGTTGCCCCCTTTCCCACCTTTATACTTAAATAATGAGTTTCCAAATCTAATCAGGGAAGCTCCTTAAGACAATAAACCGGTATACCAAATTTGGAGCAAATCGAATATTTCTGCATGAAAAACCCATTTATATAAATTAAGGGGGTGGGGGCTAGCCCCCCTTTTCCCCATTTATCCTTAACCAATGAACCCCAAAAACTAATCAGGGAAGCACCTCTTCAAAATGAACCTAGAAAAAATTTTTTGAAGCAAATCGGATATTTCTATCAAGAGTTATCGCGTTACGTACATACGTACGTACACACGTACATACAGAATCGGCGGGAACATAAGCTCTCAGGCTTTGATATATCCTGTGAGCTAAAAATATCACCCTGATCGGATAATAAGTGGTCATTTTTCAATTAGCCTAACGCTTTCTAGGCTCTTTGCAATAAGCCTGAAAGATATCAGTCTAATTGGAAAAAGGGAGATGGATTCTCTAATTGGCCCGGCTCTTTGCAAAGAGCCCAGGCTGTTTGCAAAGAGCCGGATTTCTCGATTAGCCTACGACATATACACTAGAAAGATAGCTCGTAAAAAATGACGGAAAATGTGATATATAGGTATACTAGATATACTATATGCAACACATGTGCAAGAATATGAGTTTTCTCGCTTATTCCGCAGTGATAGATGAAAATAACACATCTTAAAACACCGTCCCATGGCGGTTATGTTATTAGTAGCATTGGGATAAAGATGTAAAGACGTACATTTTCGTATATTACACTTTAAATTCTCACTCATAGATTTTGAAAAACAACCTTAAGAGGCTACTTCACTCAAGTGAAAAAACGCATTCGCCAATGCTAATCCTATGGAAGAAATTTATAAAGATATCTCGGTCGCATTTCAGTATTTTTAAATGATTTCTTTTGCATTGAATAGTTGAGATCGATCTGTATGCAGGCCGTGCCGTTTTTTACTTTTCGATTTTGAATGCAGATATTTTTTATGAGGATGCTTTTACTTTCGAAACCGGTTCCGAAAATGAAAGTTTCCTCATAAGAAATACCTGTAAACAAAATCGAAAAAGTAAATAACGGCATTTGTACAGATCGATCTCAACTATTCAATGCAAAAGGAATCATTTAAAACTATTGAAATGCGACCGAGATATCTTTATAAATTTCTTCCATAGGATTAGCATTGGCGAACCGGTCTTTTCGTTTGACTGAAGTAGCCTCTTAAAACCGCAGAGTTTAAATTAAATTGCGGTGTTCTCGATTATGAAAGATTAATGGTTTTAAATGGGAATTTCGCCAAATTAGCCAGCTGTCGCCAAGTTGGCTTCCTATATGGCAACTTATTTCCGTCGCCAAGTTTGGCGGTATTTCGTCAAGTTGGTCAACATTTGACACTACTGTGGTAACCCTGCATTAATATTTTTCAACAATTACTCATTACAATGAGGCGGTCCTACCGGAATTGTGAAGTTGCGAAACTGTGTCGAGTCGTTTCAAATTTTATGAAAATCGAATCCAAACTTAAAAAGATACTAATAAAAGTTTTCTTCATTCTAGTAAATCCCATCCTACGTAATGAATTCCGTGATAGATGGTTGCTATGGTGACGACATCCTGTTTAAGATGGGAGTCTTATTATTTCCGTATGACTGAATTTAATGCATATTAAAATCGTAATCAATTTTGTATTCATGCATAAGAGTGCAACAGCTATGACACCAAGATCTGAGTATTTGTAAAGTACGAACGCACACTCATTGGCCGCATCTGAAGTACAATTTCCGACTTGTTTTACTTCAACTGATCTGGTGTTGCAACTGCATCTTAAAGCTCTCAATTCTAAAGGAGCTACATCAGGCACATTTTTTTAATTCATTCAACGCGTGAAATGGCCTTTTTTCTTATTCGGAAACCAGGTCGTCGATTGGAGTTTTCCTTTTTTTAGGTGCGTTCGTAATTATATAAATACGTAGCACTTATAGTCGTCGTTCGGTCCGTCCGTCTGTCTGTCCGCATATAACAGAGCCAAAAACTACTTAATAGTGTTAGATAAAAAAATGAGACTGAACGTAAATAACAATAATCACATTCAATCACAAAATAAAGATAAGGTAAAACTCCTTACCTTTTAGTTCTGGATCGTCCACGTCGAAACCGGTAATTTTCTTCATCATATCCAAGTGCTATATCTATATTCTCTGATTATTTAAATATCTTTGAGAATAATCCTGTAAAAAACTTGTGAAGGTGTGTGTTATTAAAATGTATTTTTCTCATCATTTGTACTGCAGAAATTTGTATCACCTTTTGATTTTCAAATTAATTTATATATTGCTAAATGTATACACTCGGGAGCATTCATTTTTGCTCCTTCTATATTACATTCCAAAATACACACTGAAGAAAATTATAACTTACAAAAACAAAAAAATATATTATTGATATATGATTAAAAATAACATAAACAAAAAATATCTTGATTACTTATATGTATAAAACACTAAATACTTAAAGTCATAAATTATTAAAATAGTTCTTTCATATGTCACAATAGCAGTCATTTAATCCGAATGTTTATCAGTCTTTTAATGACATATTTCACAAACAAGGAAGTAATTTTGTGAAGTAATAATCAAGTCTTTATTTATGACAGCTATAAAGTGTTTTTGAAAAACAGTTTATCTTGATTGATGATGTTTATCTAATTCTGAAAGAGATTAGTTTTTCTAACAAATAGAATGGTCTGAAAATTTTAAATATATAATTGTTTTAAAATATTGTCGAGTCATTTAAAATTTTATGAAAATTGGATGTTTAGTTTAATGACAGGGTCAGTTAAAAGCTTTCCGTTACATTAAGGCCAATGTGAAAAAATTATTTCAAGTGCATTTTAATGATGTTACAGCTTTTCGAACAGAATTAAATTAATAGGCACTTATGAAGTGGACTAAAATATACATTCAGTGCACTATGCGGTGCAAAAAATATTTATAAAACTAATTATAGTACGAACGCACCTCATTTGCCACGTTTGACGAGCAATTTCCAACTTGTTGATAAAGGCAGAAGAACTTTCAGAAAATATTGCCGAAGTTGTCGTTCCCGCGACAGCGCGGGAAAAGAGAAAAACGGGTCGTCACGTAACAGCAATCGCCATTCCAAATCGCTTCCATAGTAAAAGTCCCATGCTTTGGCATTTAAAAATGAGTCTCAAAAGGTGTGAGAAATTTTCGCATTTTTGAGCGATGAAAAATATTTTTTTGAGAATCGCCTTAAGATGGTAAATGTGTGAGGACGTGAATTTCAAAACTCGCCTTATCCAGAAAATAATATTTTGGGAAATCGCGAAATACTTCGAACTTCCTCCATTGGTTTTCATTGTAAACTAAGACTTTACAATGGCACAAATACAGGATAAATCTACTTTTTTTTTTAACCATTTGGAAAAATGGTTATTGTTCTCGTCAGGATGGGAAATGAAAAGCATATCTGAAGGTTTTCATTGGTTTAATCCGCAATTTATTCGTTTTCTGATGGGTCTATACAGTAATCTGTATTTCCCTTTAATTTCAACAACGATGGATACTTTCTGTTGCCACTATGACAAAAAAGTAATAATAAAAACTACAAAAAAAATTAATAACTCAGAAACAAATTGAGATACAGCTTTCAAACAAATTGCATTTAAAAGTACATTTTTTTCTCTATCCGACGGTGTAAAAAGTAATATTGTCGGATGTTTAGAAGTTTAAGAATGAAATTTCATTTAAAATGGGTCGTCAGATTTCTTGGAAATGTGACGATGGAAAAGCCTTTTCCCGAACAGGCAATGAAATGTTTGGATATTTACGTAAGTTTCAGGTGTATAATACTTAAGTTTCATGAAATCTAACGGGTCGCAGGCGATATTTTTGGCTTGCAATTTTTACGTGTCATAACACTATTAATGTTTAATTCATGGCGTGCGTAATGTAGGATCAACTCCGTGCGATTTTTTATGTCTTAAATTTTAGTCTTCAAAAAAATCGTTTCCCAAATGGTCGTTGTAATTTGATAAATTGCTTTTTTTTTTTTTTTTTTTTTTTTTATAGGTTGTAGAGTTTTTTCGGTCCAGGTTTACCAATAGAATAGATTGATAGAGAAAACATGATTTTTTTAAAAATATTTTGGATAAGGCGAGTATTGAAGCTCATGTCCCCATATCGTCACCTCAGAGCATACAGTAGGACGTCTAATAATAATCGAAAATGAGATGTCTGACTTACTGCTATGAGTAATTGTGTTCGCATCGAGTGGAACGACTTTCGAAACACTAAGTTATGTTTAATACTCTATCTCAGATGTGCTTTATGAAAATTCCCTACTGTTCCACTCGATGCAGACACAGTTTTTCATAGCAGTAAGCCAGACGTCTCATTTTTAGGCGCGTTCGTAATTATATAAATACAGTAGCCTCCCTCTTAATCGGCCTAAGCGGGACCGAAGGTTAGCCGGATAAGAGAAAAACCGGTTAAAACGGAGAAGTAAAAAAAAAATAAATAAATACGTATCTGCGTAATTTATTTAGCCCATACGATGCATTTCGTTTTTCAATTTGTGCAGTTTTAAATAAAAAAAAAACAATTTAACAAATTTCAACGACCATATGGAAAATGATTTTTTCAAAGACTAAAATTTAAGACATAAAAAATCATACGGAGTTGATCATGCATTACGTAAGCCATGAATTAGCCATGAATTAACATTAATAGTGTTATTACACGTAAAACTTCGAAGCGACAAAAATTGTCTGCGACTCGTATTTGGTGTGAAACATTTATATGTATTCATTCCTGTCCTATTTATCTTTTTTTTTTATTTTTAATTGGCTTATTCCATTTTTCTTTTGCACGTGAAAATCTTACAAATTAAAATTAACTCTTTGGTAGAAATTGTTATTCATTATCTTTCATTTTCATTAGTTATTTTCCACCTGAAACTTACGTGTTATCCAAGCATTTCATTGTCTGTTCGAGAAAAGGCTTTTCCATCGTCAGATTTCAAAGAAATCTGACTACCAATTTTAAATGAAATTTCATTCTTAAACTTCTAAACATCTGACAATATTACTTTTTACACCGTCGGATAGAGAAAAAAATGTACTTTTAAATGCAATTTGTTTGAAAGCTGTATCCCAATTTGTTTCTGAGTTATTAATTTTTTTTTGTAGTTTTTATTACTTTTTTGTCATAGTGGCAACATAAGGTATCCATCTCTGTTGAAATTAAAGGGAAATACAGATTACTGTATAGACCAATCAGAACTCGAATAAAATGCGGATTAAACCAATAAAAACGTTCAGATACCCTTTTGATTTCCTACCCTGACGAGAACAATAACCATTTTTCCAAATGATTAAAAAGGACATATTTTCTATATTTTCTTGAATGAATACTACTTATAATTAATTAAATTGAAAAAAAATATATCACAGATAACAAATAATGAAAAAATATTTAACGCATATTAAATTATTGAAAATCGCGCCACACACCTTTATAAGAAGTTGAAATGTTCTACATTATGTATATTTAAGTTAATCAACCATAAAGAAATCAGTGACATTTTTCTCTTGAAGGCAAGATGCACGGCATTTTGCAGCATAATCTCTCCATCTCTTTAACATCATGCAACAGAGGAAGTTGTTACCCGCTGCTCAAGTAGCGCCAATTCTATTGCTTTTACCCCTTCCGTCTGAGGAATTTTAGCAGTGTCAACTAAAACTGGATCGTCATCAGGTTCGTCTTCGTATTGAACAACATCAGTTACAGTCCTAATTGTATCCTCAACAAATAACGTTTCATGCTTGAGATGTTTATCAGACTCAAACAACTCTTATACATCGTCTACGGTGATCTGTTGGCATCCCTCGGGCTTTTTAAATGTTTGTACAAAACAGTTTGCAGATAGATCAGACATTATAGAGTTCCGAGTAGGGGGAGATTGCACTTTTGACCATTAAAAACGCAAAATCTCAAACCTTCGGGGGGGGGGGGGATGTCTATCCTCCCCTGGCCATAACCTGGATTCAACACTGGTGAAGGTCAACGCGTATCCTTTTAGAATTGACGTTCTCTTTTCTGAATTTTGCCTCCATTCCCTCGGGATTGCACTTCAACTCGAAAGCGTAAGCTGAGTTCCCGAGGCCGTCGTCCTTGAATTTTGCCTGATATTGGGAAAAAATGTCAGCCGGTTAAAGCGGAGTTCCGGTTAAGAGGAGGCCGGTTAAGAGGGAGGCTACTGTACGTAGCACCTGTAGTCGTCGTTCGGTCCGTCCGTCTGTCTGTCCGCATATAACAGCACAAACACTACCCAACCGAATGGTCTGACATTTTAAACATATACAGGGGTGCAGAAAATGTTTCTACTCCCAACATTTCCCCCAATCCACACAAAAATTTCCCCAAAATTTTATGGTATGTTATAGGTAAGTGCTGTATTACCGTAGGTATAGAAAATTTATTTTTCAACTATTTCTCAACTTATGCGTGAGTACTGGCAGGGGTGATTCTGAGTGAAAAAAAAAATTCCTAAAATTCACAGCAAATTTTCTGAAAGGTTACAGCAGAGTGGGGGAAATCCACTCCCAACACTATGCATTTTTCATGGATATTTTGACCCAATTTGCGTTTTTTCGCCATCTTTTGACGAAATTTGCGGTTATTTCGCGATCTTTCGACGGAATTTGCGGTTATTTGTCCTTACTTTTGACGAAATTCGCAGTTGTTTTGCGATCATTTGACGAAATTCGCGGCTGTTTTGCGATCGTTTGTCGAAATGTGCGGTTCTTTCCTGATCATTTGACGAAATTTGCAGCTTTTTGCTATCTTTTAACGAAATTTGCGATTCTTTCGTGATCTTTAGACGAAATTTGCGATTCTTTCGTGATCTTTTGACGAAATTTGCAGATTTTTTGCGACCTTTTAATGAAATTTGAGGTTATTTCGCCCCTTTTGACGAAATACGCGGTTGTTTCGCAATCTTTTGGCAAAATTTGCGTTTATTTCGCGATCTTTTGAGTAAATTTACGTTCTTTTCGCGATCTTTTGACGAAATTTGCGGGTTTTTTTGCATTTCTTTGACGAAATAGGTTATTCGCCTTGTTTTGACGAAAATCGCGGCTATTTCGCCATGTTTTGACGAAAATCGCGGTTTTTTGCGATCTTTTGATGAAATTCGAGGTTGTTTTGTGATCTTTTGACGAAATTTGCTATTGTTTCGCGATCTTTTGACGAAATTTGCAATTGTTTCGCGATCTTTTGGCGAAATGTGCATTTATTTTGCGATCTTTTGACAAAATTTGCGTGCATTTCACGATCTTTTGAAGAAACCTGCGGTTCTTTCGCGATCTTTTGGCGAAATTTGCGGTTCTTTCGCGATCTTTTGGCGAAATTTGAGGTTCTTTCGCGATCTTTTGGCGAAATTTGCGGTTCTTTCGCGATCTTCTGACGAAATGTGCAGTTATTTTGCGATCTTGTGACGAAATTTGCGTTTTTTCCGTAATTCTTCGCGAAAATTCGCGGTATTTTTATGTCTGAATTTTCAGATGAGCGATTTTTTTCGGAACCGAATGTCTTAAACTTTCGGAAAATTCGGAACATAATAACCCCTGATACGTATATCAGTACATATTATTCTGAGATCGATTTTGGGAAGGTCGCCATACGGATATTTTTATTTGTACTGAAATTGTTCTATCTCAGGGAATTATGGAATTCGTTGTTAAAATCGAAATCAATTGTATATGTTTCTGAAAAATTTCCCCCGATCCTAGATCGCCGGATCGGACATATTCTGCACCCCTGAATATATAATGGTTGCAATATTTTGTCGAGTCATTTCAAATTTTATGAAAATCGGATGTGTCGTTTAATCACAGGGACAGTCAAAAGTTTTCCGTTACTGGACGGCCCATGGGAAAAACCGATTTCAAGTGCATTTTAATGATGTGACATCCTTTCGAACAGAATGAAATGGATAGGCACTGACGAAGTGCACTAAAATATACATTCAGTGCACTATGCGGTACAAAAAAATCCCTGCCGGCCCGGCCTACAGGCAGAGGTAGATTTCGAAGTCAAATATACTAATTTCACAAACAAAAACTAAATCATGATTAGAGATAAATCCACTTTAACAATTTTATCTGGCCGCTTTTGACGAGTTTTTATTTCATTTTTATATAACAGCTGGTTTTATAAGAATCATGTTAGGGCGGTATTCAAAAAAATACTTTTCTATGTTCAACAACTCGAAATTTTCTGGCATAATTCCAGATTCATTTTTTATATAAAAAAAAATATGAAACTTGCTGACGTGATTTTTGAAGAGATTTATAAGCGACCTGTGTTTTTATTTTTTGTTCAATTAATTAAAACTTGATATATAAACAATTATTTTCTCAGAAGAACAATATTTTTCGTTTCTAACACAATCGCTTCGGAAATTCCGTTCAAAATGCCCACTTTGACATCATTTTTTGAAATATATTCTGCCTCTACCCAAAAATAGATCATTACAGTACATTATATAGTTTCTGAATAAGCGAATCTACCTATTAAATGCGTTTGAAAGCAAAAATGAATTTAAAAATGAGTCAGAAAATAAGCAGTTTGGATTTGAGTGACAATGATTTTTCCAACACAATCCGCTTCGGTAGATTCGGTTCAAAGTGCCCTTTTTAACAGCATTTAAAAAAAATATATTCTGCCTCTATCAAACAATCGACCATTACGGTAGTTTATATAGTTTCTGAGTAAGAAAAGGTACCAATTGGAAGCCTTTGAGAGCAAAAATGAATTGTAAAATGAGTCAGAAAATAAGCAGTTTGGATTTGAATACACCCTTACTAAGATGATTTTTTTTCGTCAACCGCTATGTATTTTTAATTTGTTTTGCTGTGAGAATTGGTCCTATCCAAAACTTGTCTATATAGATGTTGTAGACAATATTAAGAAGATATATGATAAATTCATGGGAATTTTATATCTTTTGAATTGACGGAGTTATGGTTTTTTTTCTTCTTCAAACCCCCTTTTTGTTTTCGTTTTTAATTTTTTTTGCGGTACGAATGGGTCTTATCAAAAACTTGTGAATATAAAAGTTGTAGATAATGTTAAGGAGATTTATAATAAAATTAATTGGATTTGATATCTTGAGAATTGACGAAGTTATGATTTTTTTTCTCCCAAAAATCCTATTTTTTGCGCCCCTTGAGCCCATTTTTAACTTTATCAAAAATCTGTGATACATAAATTTTTTACCCTATTTTTAGAAGTAATAAAAACTTTAAACTGATTTGATATGTAAAAAAATTAAGAAGTTATGGGGGGTTTTCGGTTTTCACAAAACCCCTCCCTATTTCCATCCCCTTGGTCCGATTTTGCCCATTAACGAACTTGACCGAGATTTTATGGCCATTGATTTTATGTATCAGTTTGGAAGAGATTGGTGCAGAATTACGAAAGTTATCGTGTCCAGAAGAAAGTGATATATATATATATATAGATAGATAGATACATAGATAGATAGATAGATAGATAGATAAAGTTTTTTACTGAGGGTGGTTTTGGGTTCTAGGGGTCATGATCGGTGGAGATCTGCAAAAATTTTTCAGAAATTCCAACATAGGAACGATCCCAATAGGTAGTATTTCATACGAAATCTACCTAAAATATTTATAAAACGAGTTAGAGTACGAACGTACCTCATCTGCCACGTTTGACGCGCCATTTCCAACTTGTTTATTATGACTAGATGTCCTAACTGTTGTTCTGAGGTGACGATATATTCGATGTTTAGGATTTAAAATATCCGCACCTATTCCAGTGTATTATACCATCAGTATTGGATTCAATCTACCGTCCTTTCTTGAAATCAATACTTTGTAAAAAACAATCAACTTTAAGTGATTTTTAAAACTCTTCAACTTACAAGGAAGGTCTCCATACGGGCATATTCAGAAGAATCTGAAAAAATTACAGAGTGTTCTTCTCATGTGTATATATATGTTTACAAAAAAATTTTTGGCGGAACCGCGATAGAACGTTCGTAAAAAAATAATGAAAATTTCGTTTATTTGGCGATTTATCATCGGTTGGCGATGAAATGAAATTTCGAAATATCCTTTTTTTTTATGCCGAATACTCTTTAAGATAAAAATGTTTCATGTTGAACTTGTTTAAATAAATTTAATGTAAATGACTTCAGTATTGTCAGTTTTAGATTGATTTAACTATAGTTTTGTCATATATATATTTATAATGAAAGTTAAATATAAAATTTTATGAATTAAAACAAAATTAAAATTGCTTCAATATCTCAAAATTAAGTCCAATTGAGCGCTGTCGGTTCAATTTTGTTGTTATGGAAACGACGAATTCCTTGGTTTGAAATGAATAACTGCTAAATGAATCTTGCCTTTATTTTGGAATACGCTTAAATATATGAAAGTATTTTTTATAGATGAAATTGTTTTTAAAGTAATAAAATTAAACTAGTAAATCTGCAGATCAGGAGCCTCAACGTCATCTTTGCAAGTCATTGTTTTTTAACACTCATTGCATAATATTCAACTTCCTACAAATCGCTTTTTAAAGTTTTCAAATTACATAAATATTTATGAGCATACAAGATACTTCGTAAAGTTTCAGAAATTAAAAGTGTTAAACAAGTGGTTGTACATTGATGTTCTGAAATTCTGATGAGCTACTTATTCTGGTAACTTTTTAAATCAAAAATTGCATTTCTTCAGGGGGGCTCTGCCCCCTTGAACCCCCCGTAGTCTATTTAAATTTACATTCGTAATTTTTTATTGATTGTGCGGATGGTTATAGTATATCTTTGATTTTTTTTACGCTGTGATTTATAAGGATAAGCATAAGTTTTTTTATAAATTAATAAAATTTAAATTTAAAATAAAATATTCATATTAATCGTACAAAGACAATAAATCTTGAAGTGACGCCAAAAATGTAACCCTAAAATCCGCTATACATTCGGCACAACACAACGACGTGCTTAAAAAAAAAAAAAAAAACGGATGAAGTCAAAGAATTTGGTCCCTGTTCCACGTGCTTGTTTTGTTTGGGCCGAATGAGGGCATTTAAATCTGAGCGATAACGCACATCGTATTGCAAACTGTTTTTACGGCATACTGCATCTCCATCTATCTCTTTCCTCCGTGATTTCCTCCGTTTATTTTACCCAAGATCTTTTTATTCCAGCATCTTTGTTTTCGATAAATGACGTCTAGTTCACCTGCTATGCGTACTTACTCAAAACTTTTCATCTTGTTATATTAAGAAATACTCGAGAGTTTTCTTTTTATTTTTAATATGCCGCCATATTAATTTTTCTATTCTTAATTTTATTTTTCATTTTCCTGTTTCACGACAAAACATTTCAATTGAAAATTGTTTAAAAGAAAACATTATTCCGGGTTTTGATTTTCTTGGCAACAATTAAAGAAATATTGGTAAATGTTATGGGAAAATGTTACGTTATTCTCTATGAAAATAATGAACTTTTGTATTTCTAAGCAAAATATTTCAATAAAATAAATAAAATAAATGAAATATTGCCTATTTTTATTTCTGGGCTAAAATCCTTCTATATGCAAAGATACAAATGCATTAATTCATCTGTTTTGACGTTGGCTTTACTCAAGCATTATACACGTAATTATACTAATATTATTAGGACCAAATACGTTGCTAGGCAACAGAGAAAGAAAAGGAAAAAAAATGAAATATGCATTATGTCAATTTGATAAAACAAAATCCTTTATATTATTGTAAAACATGCATAAAATTCCCCCCAATATTATAAACCTAATTAAAAAATCTCGCAAATATATTGACATAATTTATTGGAATAATTTAATAATGTTATTTAAAAATTTCAGCATCAAAAATTTACCATTTAAATCCATTTTTCATATGAGCAATTTCTTTGAACAAATGAAAATCTGAAAATCGTCTGACTTGCCATTGAAAAGCATTATACAGCAAAATAAAATGTTCCATATTTCCCGAACGAATGAACCAAATTTAACCAAAAACTATACAGCTAAGTCCGGGTACCTCATCAACATGCCCAGTGAATTTCAAGCCGATCGGATGCTTTTTGCGGCAGTTATCGCGGAACAGACAGACAGACTAACAGACAGACAGACTAACAGAAACCAAAACTTTTCGTGTCTCCACAGTAAGCCTTCACTGACGTTTCGGCAATAACAAACAACATAAATATGTAATACGAAAAAACGTATTTATTAAACTCTCTCTTTGTTTAAGTTTAAATTCATTAAATTTTTCTTACACGCTTTCTAAAAATCAATTAACAATCAATTTTCAGGTGCACTAAAATCGTTTGCTTTTGGCGAGGAAAAGTATTGCTCGCCAAATAGCGTGACTCTTTCGCCTTTTCGCGCCAAATACTCGAAAGTATTTTATTTTTTTACAGACTTTCTACTGTAATTCCGCCGCTAAAGTTGACTGATCCTTTATTACATACATAAGTAGTTTAATTAGTATTTTTTTTTCATAATATTCTGAGTATGCCCAGTATGGAGACCTTTCTTGTTAGTTGAAAAGTGTTTATGAATTCGATTTGTCTGTCTGTCCGTGCTCTACCTCTCGTAAACAGAATGATATTGCCATGAATTTTTTGTATTTTATTTGAGGTTTGACTATAAAATCTTTGGTATTGAAAATAAAGCTTATAACATTTATAGGATTCCACAAAAGAATCCCATTACATTACGGTCTATGGGGAAAAAATCGTTGATTATTATTATTATTATTATAAATGGAATATAAAACAGCCCCAAACAAAGACATTTCTATCTTCTTGATAGTTATCAATCTACCTTCCATTATTATTAACATACTATAGCACTCTTCATTATTCTCTTTTGCAGGTTGCTGGACATCTGCCACGGTCCCCGTCTGGAGCAAGAACAGCAACTGATCCTGTACCTGGTTTTCGAGCACATCGACCAGGATTTGGCCACCTACCTGGACAAGTGTCCCAAGCCGGGAATGGCGGCAGAAAAAATTAAGGTACATTCACTTTTTATAATGATCTAATGAGGCAAGTCTTTCAATGTCTAACATGAAACAAGGCTATTTCTTGGGATCAGGAGGAACATCCATGCTCTACAGATTTGCTTTCTTAGTCTGAGCAGTCCCTCTCGGGCAGTAAAATCCCACTTTATAAAACAGAAAATCCAAACCACCAGAGCTTTTTGGAATGCAAATGGACCCCAAAGCATATCCTTTATAAATTGAGTTTGTGTATCTGTCTGTCATTTCATGTTCAAACTCGTATAAATATACTTGCATTGATACTGTGGATTTTAATGAAATAATTTTAAAAATTGCAGTTTTTGAATTAAGTTTACAATTTTGGTTTTTTTTTCGGGTTCGGCAGACCTGAAAATTCCGAAATTCAAAAGGTGAAAGATAACGAAATTTCACTATTTTATTGTTACTTTGGGTACCGCCAATTCAGAAAAAAAAAATTGCAATTTCATCTTATTTTGAGTCCTGTGCACAAAAATAAATAAATAAAGGAAGAGTATTTTAGAATTTTGACTTTCAGTCATACAGACTGGAAAAATTTGAGGGGGGGGGACGAAAAAAGGCTTCTATTACAATGCTATAACGGGTTTTTAGTTCTTTTGCCTCCAAAAATAGCACAGATTTATAATTTTTGCATTACTTCCGGTAAGAGATCTGCATGAACTGAAATTTTAAGAGGCTACTTCAGTCAAGGGAAAATGCCCGTTCCCTAATGCTAATCCTATGGAAGAAATTTATAAAGATATCTCGTTTGCATTTCAATATTTTTAACTGATTTCTTTGCATTGGATAGCTGAGATCGGTCTGTATGCAGGCCGTTTTTTACTTTTTCGATTTTGATTGCAGATTTTTTTTATGGGAATGCTTTCAGTTTCGAAACCGGTTCCGAAAATGAAAGTGTCCTCATTAAAAATATCTGTAAACAAAATCGAAAAAGTAAAAAACGGCCTTTGAACAAACCGATCTCAACTATCCAATGCAAAAAAATTCATTTAAAAATATTAAAATGCAACCGAGATATCTTTATAAATTTCTTCCATAGGATCATCCATCCGTTCGCTAATGCTACATTAGCGAACGGGCCTTTTCACTTGACTGAAGTAGACTCTTAAGGCCCGTCCTCTAAAAAGTAACGCTGTGCTTTTATATTTATTCTCACTCCAATCATGCCTGTTGCTTATCGTAAATTGCTCCTATTTTATCGATTTAGTTTTATTCTTTCAAATTTCTTATATTGGGCTTGTCAGCCTGCTCAATATTTTTATCAGTCCGATCCGGCCTATTAACATAAATTGTCTTAATTCTACTTACACTGCCTGTTTGAAAAATTGCCTTCATTTTCCGGGCCTTGGGTCTTTCCAGACCTTTGTACCTCGGGTTCTATCCGCAACCCCCCAAAATACGAGGGTAAGTACTTATATACTAAATGTAAAATATCTACTACAGTTATTAATTAAAACAGTTTCCATCTATCCTGTACCTACTCCTGCATCTACTTTGTACACCGCAGTAAATCGGTCAACTTATTTAACTTGAGTAGTCTGATACAGTCATAAATAACAGCAATAATTATTTTTATAGATTTAAAATTGCATATAATTGGTTTAATTTCACTTTAAAATGTCTGACAAAAAAATCTGTAGTTGGGGTCGGAGTCGGCTTGTTTTTTAGCGACTCCGATTCCGACTCTCTTGCTCAAAAATGAGTCCAAGTCCGACTCCACGACTCCGACTCTGACTCCGCAGCCCTGATTTTCTGCCCCATTATCTATTCTATATATATCTATATCGTCTACACATGTATCTGTGCACAATATATTGAATCAAAAATGAAATTGTAAAAAAAAAGTTAACCCTTAACTGCTATTAGGGATCTCACAGACCACTGGTTTTTTTCCAATTTTCACAGTATAACTTTGTTATTTTTAGTTTAAGGGAACTCGGTACCAAAAAAGGTATTACCTATATTATATTTTTAAGTTCATGTTTGAATAAAGCATAATCATAATAGATCATAAAAAGCGTTAAATTCTCAATTTAGCAATAATTTAAAAAAAAAAAAATATATCAATTTCAAAATTCCTTCTTCTTTTTCTTTTTTCGTATTTTGAAATAGATTTTTTAATACTTTATTAAGGGTCCTTTTCTCTATAAATCTAAGAATCGGATTTTTGATGAGTTCGTTAGATCAGCAGAAAAAAAAAAAAAAATAGTTAATGTATATGGAAAAAACGTGGGAAAATAGCATGTTTTTAAGTTCATAAATTTGTTTTAGTTATCACACACAGGCAGAGTTGGGAAAATTTGTAATTCCAGTTATCTGCAATGTAATTACAGTTTAATTGCATGTAATTAATTATAGTTAAAATTGCATGCGGTAAAAAATTCTTGCAGCATTGTAACCGGAACCGCCCCCATCCCATTATTTGACAAAATTTCTGTGTTTGAATACGTGTAACTATAATCAATTGCATGCGATTAACCTGTAATTACACTGCGGATAATTGAGATTACAAATTTGCCGAACTCTGCACACAAGGTCTAAAGATACTTTTTTTAAAATTTCAAACAATTTGCTTCATTATTGTAGAAGCCTTAGCATTTCGATTAAAAGGAAAATATAAAACAATTCGAACTGAGAAAAATGAGTTTAAACGTTTCCCTTACGGTGACGTTGAACGTGAAGGCTTAGTGAAATTAAGTATACCTCCTTTATTATTTAGCGAATCGTGCCGAAATTTGGACAGAATGTTCTAAGAATAATACTAAGGCATATTTTAAAGTAAAAAAATCTGAAAATCGACATTTTTGTATCAAAATGATGACAGGTACTGACAAGGAAGGTCTCCATACGTGCATACTCCGAATAATCTAAAAAAAATATAGAATGTTCTTCTCATGAGGATAAATATGTTTATTACAAAAATTTCGGCGGAAACTCGATACAGTTTTCGTAAAAAAATAATGAAAAGTCCGTTATTTGGCGATTTATCACCGGTTGGCGATGGAATAAAATTTCAAAAAATACTACTTTATGTCAAATACTCTGTAAGGTAAAAATGTTTCATGTTGAGCTTGTTTAAATAAATTTAATTTAAATAACTTTAATTTTGTCAGTTTTAGTTTTAACTATAATTTTGTCACATATATATTTGTAATGAAAGTTAACTATGAAATTTTATGAATTAAAACAAAATTTAAATTAATGAAAATTGTTTCCATCTCAAATTGAAATCCAATTGAGCACTGTTGATTCAATATTGTTACTATGGAAACAAAAACTTCTCCGATATTGAAATATATAACTGCAGCGTTCTTCATCTGACCTTTATTTTGGAATACGCTTACATATATGAAAATATTTTTTATTTATGAAATTATTTTACAGTGATAAAATTAAATAATTGCAGCAACAAGCTACATAAATATGTAATACAAAAAATATATGCATTAAACTCTCTGATTGTTTAAGTTTAAATTCGTTAAATACTATTTACACGCATTCTAAAAATCAATTAACAAGCAATTTTCAGATGCATTAAAATCGTTTGCTTTTGGCGAGCAGTACCTCGCCAAATCGCGTGACGCTTTCGTCTTTTCGCGCCAAGTACTCGAAAGTATTTTTTTTTTTTTTTTTTTTTTACACACTTTCTACTGTAATTCCGCCGTTAAATTTGACTGATCCTTTATTACATACATAAGTAATTTAATTGGTATTTTTTTTCAAAATATTCTGAGTATGCCCAGTAAGGAGACCTTCCTTGTAAGTCCCCTTAACTCTAGATACGTATAGTTAAATTATTCGTTTGGAGCTCTAGTACAATTTTTAGATGTTTCTGAATAAGTAAATTTTAATTACAGCATGACCTCGAAAATCCGGCAATTTCGACATCAAAGTTACCTTCCCCTCCTCCCAACTTTTTTTACTTTCTTCTATCTTCAATAGAAGAAAGTATTGTAATCGAAATTTTTTTCGACTTCCGGTTTTCGACGGATTTACACGTTTTAGGGGTCAGAGATCCCCAAAAACATGTTTATAGAAAATGTCTGTCTGTCTGTGTGTCCGTCTGTCCGTCTGTCTGTCGCCATTCTACCATCAAAAAGTGTATGAAGTTATGCATAGAATTGAACCAAATTTTTATTTTAAGTTTTTGGCTATGGCAAGCAGATCCTCCCTGAATTTGGAAAAAAATCGCCGGTAGGGGGCGCTATAATATCAATTTTTGTGCGATTTTGAATATTATACCATCCAAAAGTGTATGAAGTTATGCATCGAATTAAACCAAATTTTTATATTAAGTTTTCGGATATGGCAAGTAGGTCCTCCCTGAATTTGGAAAAAATTCGCCGGTAGGGGGCGCTGTAACAGCGATTTTTGTGCGATTTTGAATATTGTACCATCCAAAAGTGCATGAAGTTATGCATCGAATTGAACCAAATTTTTATATTAAGTTTTCGGATATGGCAAGTAGGTCCTTCCTGCATTTGGAAAAAATTCGACAGTAGGGGGCGCTGTAACAGCGATTTTGAATATTGTACCACCCAAAAGTGCATGAAGTTATGCATAGAATTGAACCAAATTTTTATTTTAAGTTTTCGGATATGGCAAGCAGATCCTCCCTGAATTTGGAAAAAATTTGCCGGTAGGGGGCGCTGTAATAGTGATTTTTGTGCGATTTTGAATATTGTACCATCCAAAAGTGTATGAAGTTATGCATAGAATTGAACCAAATTTTTACTTTAAGTTCTTGGCTATGGCAAGCAGGTCCTTCCTTAATTTGGAAAAAAATCGCCGGTAGTGGGCGCTGTAATAGCGATTTTTGTGTCATTTTGAATATTGTACCATCGAAAAGTGTATGAAGTTATGCATAGAATTGAGCCAAATTTTTTGTGTTTGTTCTTGGTCATGGCACGAAGGTCCTCCCTGACTTTGGAAAAATTCCGCCTGAAGGGGGCGCTATAATTGCGATGTCTGTACCATTTTCATTATTGTACCATCGAAAATTGTATGGAGTTATGTATATAATTGAACCAAATTTTTTGTGTATGTTTCTGGCTATGGCAAGCAAGTCATCCCTGAACTTAAAAAAATTCCGCCAGAAGGGGGCGCTATAATAGCGATGTCTGTACCATTTTCATTATTGTACAATCGAAAAGTGTATGAAGTTATGCATACAATTGAACCTAATTTTTTGTGCGTGTTTTTGGCTTTGGACAACAGGTTCTCCTTGAATTTGGAAATATTGCACAGTAAAGGGGTTCTGTGACAGCAATTTTTGTATACTTTTCTTGATTTTTTGTAGTTCTGTTGTCCATCGGCGGCTCGTGCAAAGGCGGGAACTCGCTTCCTGCTAAGCCGGCTATTCGCAAACATCTGATAACAACAGAATAAGCAAAAACTATTAATTTTAGCAAATATCATGATATAGATTAACTCGTTTTTAGTTCGTTTAATTGACTGAAGCAGAAATTTAGGATGAAAATCAAAGTTGGTATAGTATTGAACTAATAATATTGAAATATTATCATGTGTAACTAGTTTTTGAAATATTAAGATGTATAAGATAGAAGAAAGTTTTGGAATTGGCACATCCAACTAGTTTTCTTTTCTTTTCACACTTCCTATTTACGGGAGAAAGAAAAATAGCGATTGTTTACGAAATAAAAATTTCAAGCTCGAAAGCGATAGATTAGCAGACACCGAGATCGCTGACGCTGTGCTAAATACAACAACCGATAAAGCCAGTAGTGCACTGTAAAAAGAAAAAAAAACTGTAATTCTACAGATGTAAAGTTGCTGGAATCAGTATGCTTATAGTGTTGACTCTAAGCCGCTTTAGCAGGGCGCAGCGCCCGGAGGCCCTTTTATTTCTTTTTTTGCGCCCGGCGGCTTCCGATGCACCTGACTGCCCTTTTTAATTTTCCTATGTGCCCGACTGCTCTTTTTAACATTTCCTATGCGCTTCGGGACAATTAAATTGATCCCGGGAAAATATCGCAAATTCTAGACACTCTAAACAAATCAGTTCAAAATCTTTTTTGTGAACAAGGTACAAGTGTCCCCTTTTTGAAAAAAATGTGCCCCTTTTTTAGAATAGTGTTCTCTTTCTGAAAAAAATTACCCTTTTTTAGATAGTGTTCCCTTTTTTTAGAATAGTGTTCCCTTTTTGAAAAATTCCCCCCCCCCCCCCCGGCAGCCCTTTTTTTCTAGAGTCAACACTAGCTTACTAAAATTTTATCTGTATACACTGTACAAAAAAAGATATAAATTTACAAAACTAGTTTTTGTAAAGATACAGATTTCTGTAGCTTTACAATTCTACTAAAATTTTATCTGTAACCCGGGTTGCAGTTACATAAAAAGTTCTAGGCATCCCAGTTTCCTAAAAATTCTAAGTAACCTTACAGATTTTTTGATTTACGGTGCAAAAGTGTATCTGTTACATGAATTTTTGTTGTTGCCGTTACATAAAAAAGTTCTAGGAATCCCAGTTTCCTAGGAAAAATTTAGTAACTTTACAGATTTTTTATTTACAGTGTAGCTCAGAGGAGCAGGCACGAGGAGTCGGTAGAAGAAAAGGTGTCACTGGAAAAATGCATAAATCTGACTGAAAATTTAACATCGGCTTTAGTGAAACAAGACTGTATTTCCGAAATCGATATTTTTCACATGTATAAATCCAAGAAAAACTTGTTAAAGAACGGCCGAGCCGAAAAAATGGAAGCAAATAAAATTGCATGTTTATTAGATTTTTTTTTTTTTTTTTTTTTTTTTGTAACATATAAAATACTAATTAAAGTGAGATTTTTTTTTCATGTTTACCTTTCTTTCTTTTTCCCACACTAGGGGGCTCTGCCCCCTCAACCCCCGTACAGACACCGCAGACTCTAAAAGTACGCTAATTTGATCGGCTTTAAAAATATTTCGGAAGATTGAATTATAATTTAAAAAACAGTGGCGGTCTCCCTATAAACAGATTTCTATTCATTTCTCTTTGATTGGGGAATTTTAAGGCCAAATCCGCTGCGGTACTACTTGATTATCCCGTCGACTAATTTCGCCAAATTATATAAATCGCCAAACCACTCGCCAAATTATACAAATTGACATAATTTTTATTTTAAATAACGAAAGAACAAGTAAATTAGTGCAACATTAATAAAAATACAAATAAAACGTCGAAATAAAAATAACTTGATGGCGTAGACACGTGTAACAACATTTCAAAATAAGCTAATATAAAAGGAATTAAGTAAGCAGAGTCTTTGTCTCCTGGTATTTTTTAACAAAGCGAAAAGAAAGTTATTTTAAATGAGTCATTTTAAATTAATCATTTTTAATCTGACGTAATTTTGACCAAGCTATTCTTTCTCTTTTAAATATTCACGTGAAAATATTTTTGTTAGAAATGAAATATTATTTGCGCTTTCCTAACAAAAATAGTTGAAAAGATCTTCTCAAAATCTCTATAATAATAGCCCAAGTCATGTGACTGTCATCAACAGTTCCGGGTTGACCGCTTCACTTTTTGTATGCCAGGTGGCCAATTTGGTAATTTTATGTTAGCCGGTCGCAGGTGATAAATCGTTAAATATTGTTCTATTGCCATCATGTCTTCAGCATTATAATAGGCTATTTCATGCGACTGTCATAAACAATTTTCCGCGTGGTAAATAATAATAAAAAAAAGCTTTGATGTTGAAATTTAATGTCATGGTTTATGGTATTATTTATTACTTTCCTTTTTTTTTTTTTTTTTTTTTTTTTTTTTCTTTTTTCCTTGGAAATAATTAAGAGTCATAAATTTTAAATATTTTAGTTTTAAATTAAAGTTAGGTATTTTTAATAAAATGTGTGAAAGCAATATATTTTAAATGAAATAAATGCGCCCGGCAAGCAAAATGTACCGAGTTCATGATTTGTGTATCAGAATCTTCCGATTTGGCGAAGAATTGAGCAATTAAATTAAATGATGAATAAAAATAACATGATATAATGCTTAGAATACATTTAAGGGAGACCAAACTGGTCGCCAAGGGCGGCTAGTATCAAATAAATGTCTAGCGCAATTTCTAAATTTAAACTGTTTTGCAATATTATTTTGTGTTCATTTTATGTAATAACTGTAATGTGACGTAAATATGACGTAATTTCTCCTATTTAAGACTTCTAACGCATGTTAATGAATTTATTATTTTACAATATCCTTTCTCTTTTAAAATTCACGTGTATACTTTTTATGACGTAATTTTTAATGAGTTCCTGCTTTTTGTACATAATTATTTAATTCTAATTCCAAATGATTTTTTCTGTTTATAATAGTCACGTGTAAATAAATTTTTAATTTGAAGCAAACATTATTGTTTGCGCTGTTTATACATTTGGCAACAGTATAAATTAATACCATATTGTAAATTATGTAAAAAGTATCTCTCAAAATGCTGAAAATTTGAATTTAAAATAGAAATAAAACTTCCAAAAATGAGTCAAATTAAAAAAATTAATGCAATCTGCACACCGGCAAATTCTAACGCATAAAATGATCTAAAAATGATTACATTCCTATGTATAGTTTTTGCTGCTATAAAACTTTTTTAATGGAACGATTTTGTCCAACTTTAGCATTAAATATCTCTTAAAATAATTCTTCGATTTGAAAACTGTCTGCATCAGCGTGTTTATCAAACATTTCTCTATAATACCACCGATTTTCATATTTTTGTACGCAATATTTTTCTTAATATTAACAAAGAAAGACCTCCTGTCACAAAAAATTCAAAACCGGCGGCGGCGGTGACAGCCGTAGTTACTTTTTTTAGAATAGAGAGATAAATAACGCTTGGCTATGAATTAAATTATAAATAAAATAAAGGCACCGTTAAGAATATCGGAAGTAGGTTTGATATTCTTTCAAAAGTCTGGAATTTTTAATAATCCTGCTTAGTTTCGGTCCCGACGATGCCGGATTTTCGAGGTTCTACTGTATAACAAAGTTTAGTACAGCATTCCCATGAGTGAATCGAGCCTTTTATTCATCTTTCAATCAAGTGGTCTCAGTGACCGCTGACAATAGATGTGCGACATTTTCTGTCACAGCAATTAAGGATTAAATTAAGTGGAGTAAGTGCAAGGAAGAAGCATGAGTAACAATTTCCTCTTTAGTTTACTGAATACCGCGATAATGTATGAACTTTTAAATACCCCTGTATCAGAGCTCGGTAATATACGAGGGTGATCCAGAAAGTAATGACCGTTTGCCTGTAAAAATTTTTAATAATCATCCCCTACATTTAGGCATTTGTCATATCTCTTCAGGAGCTTTCCAATCCTCATGTTGTACTCGGCTGCCGTCAGTTCCGTATTAAGCTAGTTTTTCACTGCCCCCCGCCCTCTGTCGCGTACCAGCTCAACTCCAGCTAAATTTTGTAGTTTCTGATTTGTCAGCTCCATGTCACTGTTGCCTGGAATGTTACATTTATCCACAGATCTGACATTTATAGATGTAAACAATATTTTAAGGGTGTCTAAATAAATAAATAAATAAATAAATAAATATACAGTAAAAACTCCCTAAAGCGACCACGTTCCATTCCAATAAAAATGGATCGCTCCGAGAGGTGGTCTCTTAATGGAGGTCATGTTTAAATCTAGATTTTAATTGTTGAAAAGGTAACAATTAACGTTACTAAAATTTATTTTTCACTAGGAAAAAATATGAAAATTTAAGTATCAAAACAAATGTTAATTACGCAAGTTAATGACTGCAGAGTTTCAAAAATGAATACATTGACGTTTGCTTTGATTTTACGTTTTTATCTTTTATAACTTTTCTTTCCAAATCCTTTCGAAGTTGTGTAAATTAATGCAATTTTTTTTTGGACGGGAACCAATAATGACGATTTTATTCATTTATCTATTTCTTTGAGAGTTTCCTGACAGAAGGGCAGGGAAGTTTATGGACCGTCATTTTTAATTTGTCATCAGAGTTCAATGCATTGCCTAAAAAGGCACAAAGTGGTTTGAACACTTCAAAGTTACCGGAATAAATAAATAAATAAAAAAAATCTAAACTTAGTTTAGAAGTTTGATGAATAATGCGCTCTTCGGAATTATTTTTCTAATAAAACCTTCTTCAAGCGACCAGGAGAAAGCGTAATTTGTTTCGTTTTCTTCAAACAAATGGGTCGCTCGTGGAGGGAGTTCAACTGGGATGGTCTCTAAATGGAGGTAAAATGAGTTTTGAGCATATGGGAAAAAAATTTCTTTCTATGAAAAAGTGGCCCTTCAGGGAGGTGGTCGCTTAATGGAGGTGGTCGCACAGGAAGGTTTCACTGTATATATATGTATATATATATATATATGTATATATATATATATATATATATATATATATATATATATATATATATATATATATATTTATTTATTTATTTATTTATAGAACTTGTTTTTCTATTTTAGGGTAATTTTATTGAAATTATATTTGGTACTTCATAATTATGTACGGTATAATATGTCACCGTGTTTTTAATTCTTGATCGCGAATCATTATTTTTTTAACTTTATCACTTTTAGAGATCTGCACGGGCCGGCCCGTGGCCCGAAGCCCGCGGACCGGGCTCGGGCCGATTTTCATTCAAGGCACTCGGGCCGGGCCCGGGCCATACTTTTTTCTGAAGGCTCGGGCCGAGCCGGGCCTAACTTAATTTTTCTGTACAGAGCCGAGC
This sequence comes from Maratus speciosus, assembly GCA_963932465.1. Taxonomy (NCBI): domain Eukaryota; kingdom Metazoa; phylum Arthropoda; class Arachnida; order Araneae; family Salticidae; genus Maratus; species Maratus speciosus. The sequence continues at coordinate 460,309,981 of OZ010799.1, read as the reverse complement.
CTGGTTTCATTCCTAGTCTTCATGGCCCAAAATTTTCAGTCCTAGTTTTGAGCCAGCCCGTATGAAAATCATTGTTTCAGCGTGGCCTGGTCCATTTAAAGATCAATTAAATTAAGCCTGGCCCAAAAGTTTTTGCAAAAAATGCATACATTTTTGAATCTCCATTATTCTACACTTAAACATTAAAATTTATTATTTTTAAAGAATAGTAGATTTCTACGCATATTAAAATATAACTAAATTAAAATACGGTAAAATGTGTGAAAAGGAACCTGCCTATGACGGAACCCTATTTTAAACTGAAAAACGTGTTGATCCATGCAAAATAAATATACTAATAAGTAAGAAAAGAATATATAATACATTTACACTTGCTAAGAAGGGAGCTTGTCTATAACGCATTTTTTTTTCTTTTCTGTGCAATTCCATCTTAGAAGATTTTACTGTATAGCATTTTTCCGATTTTTAACACTTCTATACATGGAATATGGATTAACAATATTAATGATAACTGAAACATTTACATTCAAGAAATAGAGATTCATTAAAAAAATAAATATCGCAGCCTGCTGCACTTCTATAAAAATAAAGATTATACACATGAAAAAAAAAAATTAAGATAAATATTTTTGGTCAGAACTCCTCGTACGAGACAAATTTTTAACCAATTCGACGTAAAAATCAATGTTTTGTAGAAGTTCACCCGGGCCGAGATTTTAACTTTTTTCCGGGCCGGGCCGGGCTCGGGTCGAACTTTTAATTTTGTTATCGGCCGGGCCGGGCCTGGAAATGTCAGCCCGCGTAGACCTCTTTCACTTTTAAGAAATACTGGAAACACAACTTGAACACAATTTGATTTTATTTTCTTTAATTACCAGAACGAATGTTCCACTTCATCTTAGAACAAGCCATTTGCCGTGTAGATGCGCAATAAGAAAGATGGCGATGTTTCATTTTCAGCCTCCTTCCTTACGTCATTTTGCTTTCGAAAATCATTATTTATTTAAAATTAAATTTTTATTTTTAAATTAAATTCAGCACAAGAAACTTCATGACGAGGTAGCAATAACAATCAAAACGTCTATTTAAGCGCAATTACTATTTTATCAAAATCACCGAAACTGATTTTTCTCCACGCATGTACGTTCTTGGTTGAAAAACGGTTTTACAGGCTGAGGAGTTGGAATTTTTTTTTCCTGGCTGTATTTTCAGATTTAATTAAGTTTTCTTTTTCTCTGATGATGATGATTATTATTTTTAATGTAGCAAGATTTATTCTTCTCAAGTCATTTTAGGGGATCTTCTACATTAGGAGACCAAAATAAAAGCACTTTTTTATGATTTTTTGTAAGAAAATTGCATGATGGATCTTTTTGAAATTTTAACAGTTTATTGTAAGGTATACACAAGAATTTTTTTATTAGATTTTGTTGCTTCTACTCTAAGTTATAAACAGATATGTTCAACTGCTTTGGAAAATTTCGTCTGGACGGTGGACATGATAGCGCCTTGTAAAATTATCTGAAACACAATAATAATTTTTTTTCCGTAAACTTCGTGAGTATAGCTTCTAGTTAAATTAAAGGGACCCATAAATTTATTTAAAAAAAGTTATGTAATGGCTGATTAAAAAAAAAACTTTTTTTTGTTAAAAAATTTCGTTCTCATTTGTTAATAACTTTTTTTTAAATAATTTTAGTAAAAGCTTTAATTCATATCGAAGGCAATTAAATAAGCTTTAATTTAAAAAAAAATCAAGATGATCCATTGAGTAGTTTTTTTTTTATCTTGCCCACTGTGTCAACCGCGTTTTTTAGCACGGCGAGCAAGATTTACTAAAATTATTAAAAAAAAGTTATTAACAAATAAGAACGAAAGTTTTTAACAAAAAAAAAATTAATCAGCCATTACATGACTTTTTTTAAATAAATTTATGGGTTCCTTTAATTTTAACTAGAAGCTAGACTCATGAAGTTTATGAAAAAAATTTATTTTTGTGTTTCAGATAATTCTACAAGGCGCTATCATGCCCACCGTCCAGACGAAATTTTCCAAAGCAGTTGAACATATTTGTTTATAACTTAGAGTAGAAGCAACAAAATCTAATAAGAAAAAGTCTTGTGTATACCTTAAGATAGGTACAACAAACTGTTAAAATTTCAAAAAGATCCATCGTGCAGTTCTCTTACAAAATAATCATAAAAAGTGTTTTTTTTTTTTTTTTTTTTTTTTTTTTTTTGTCTCCTAATGTAGAAGATCCTATTAAGAGATTACACGTTATCATTCAGTAGAAAAAATGGTAATTGTCATAATTATTTTTCACTTAACAATTAAATTTTTTCTATTGACTTTATTTTTATTTTATAATACAATACTAAAAAATAATTTTGATATAATGTCGAGTCTCTCTATAACGAAACTCCATACATCGAATTTCTCTATATAACGAATTTTTAGTAGGAACGGTCCCCTTTTCCCATGGTTTCATTAAAAACAGTCTCCATATAGCGAAATCTCTATCTCCATATAACGAGTTGTTTCATAAAATGCTCATTATTTATTCAGTTTTAAAAAAGCTTCCAAACCACATGGAATCAATTTTCCATCACTGATTCCTGATTCATCGTTCAGTGCTGAGTTTTTTATCTCACTTTTCTACCTTAAATCTCCTTGTTCTTTATGTCCAACGAATTCATCTCCCTCACCCCCAACTTCCAACATCCTTCTTAACCCCTTCAGGACGAGCGTCTTTTACAGAATTTTTAATCTTTAATCACCGGTTTTTAAAAACAGAAAAATTTGCCTAATTGTATCGGGAAAATGCTCGGATTAAATAAGGCAAAATTTACAATAAAATTTTACTGGTGAGAATTATACCCGATTCTGATCACCTTACGTGGCACGAATACCGGTCGCTCGTCCCCAATGGGTTAAAACAGTGTCAATTGGATTGTTACACATATAAGAACGGGATCAGAGAGGTAATTGAAGGTGAATGAGATCGAAGATCATTCAGAAGGTTAAAGTAGAAAAATAAACTCTCTTTTAATCAAGCACAAGAAGTCGATATTCCTAATATCCCCTGCCTAAGCTCCCGAGATCCCTTGGTATGACACGAGACCTGATGCACCCCACAAAAAAAGCGGGCGGGAAAGAAGGCGCAAGCCGCTATTGGTCTAATGGAAAATTCTTCTTCGATAGCTGCAGCCGCGAGAGCAGATCACTATCTCCATTTAGAACACGTTTTCATCTATCCAAACTAAGGCTGCGTACTCACGCGTATTTTGCCTGCTTGTCCAGTATTCTTGGAAAAGCTTTTATTCTGAACCCATCTGCGGTTTATTGACAAAAGAATGAGGGGAATCAACAATGGGGTCAGGAGATAAGGAGCTCGACTCTACTTGAAGGAAAAGTTCCTCTTTTGCTGGACATCAGTCCCTTTCCTGCTAAAGTCGTTAAAAATCAAAGACACCGCGTGGCAAGAACAAACGAAGCCGACACTGATTACAGTTAGAAGGATAGTGTGTACGCAGCTAAAAGCTCTCAACTCTTAAGCTACGTTCTGACTTGTATTTTGCCTCCTTCTCTAGTATTCTTGGAAAATCTTTTATTCTGAAATCATCTGCGGTTTATTCACAAAAGAATGAGGGGAATCAACAATGGGTCAGGAGATAAGGAGCTCGACTCTACTTGAAGGAAAGGTTCCTCTTTTGCCGGACATCAGTCCCTTTCCTGCTAAAGTCGTTAAAAATCAAAGACACCGAAAAGCCACAAAAAACGAAGCCGACACTGAAATCAGTTAGAAGGATAGTGGATACGCAGCCTTAGAGTAGATGTTTATTGTTTCTTTTTTTAGTGTGAAAGATTCACAAAACTTAATCTGTTTGAGTGCGGTTTTTTTTTTTTTTTTACTGCTTCTGCAAAAAATGTCTCTTAAGAACTGCATGACTCTCTGTGATAAAGTGAAGATTTTGAAAGAAATCGATAAGGGATTGAAAAAAAGGTGTGGCAAAAAAGTTTGGGATTCCGGAAAGCACTCTGTCAACAGTCATTAAGAAATAGAGAGTCAATCACCGAGCAGAATTTGGATCTTGGTTCGGCGGGCATGTCAATACGAGGACTTGTGTGAAGCAATGTTTAAGTGGATTAAAGGTATAAGGGACCGGATTCTACCACTTTTGGGACCAATGATTTTAGAAAAGGCTCTAGAATATGCTTCCTCTCTTGGGCTCCAAGCCAGCATTGGTTGGCTAGAAAAGTTCAAGAAGGGACATGGGTTATTCCAGAAAACTATCTGCGATGAAAGTGCGGATGCTTCTGTGACAGCATGTGAGAACTGGAGTCTTAAAGTAGCAGAAATTCTAAAAGAATTCGTTCCTGAGAACATTTTTAATGATGACGAAACGGGCCTCTTTTACAAGTGTCTCCTAAAGAAGACTCTGGCGTTTAAAGAAGATAAATGTTTTGGCGGTAAACAAAGAAAACAAAAAATTACTATTCTGTTGTGTGCTAACATGATAGGGAAAGAAAAATTAAAGATGCTAATCAATGGGAAAAGTAAATCTCCTTGGTGTTTTAAAGGCGTGAAGTCCTTATAGATGGTCTATGATTTTAATAAAAAGTCCTGGATGACCACTGAAATTTTTGACAAATGGTTAAAAGCACTTTACAATCAAATGAGAAAACAACGCCGAAAGATTGCTTTGCTTATTGATAATTGTCCAGCTCACTCGCAAAACTGTGGAGAAAAACTGCAAAATTTTGAAGATATTTTTTTACCACCCAATTGCACATAAAAACTGCAGCCCTTGGACTTAGGAATAATAAAAATCTAAAGGTGCATTATAAGAAACGAATTCTTAAAGAACTGATCATAACTACTGAAAAAAAAAAAGGATTTCACCCAAGATATCATTAGTCTTAGAAAGTGCATTGCGGAACTTTATAAAGCTTGGAGATTTGATATCCTTCTATATATAAAAAAAAGTTTTGATTTGGAAATGGACCAATGAAAATCTGCGTAGATATTCCGGGTAGATCCACATCTAATTTGAATGCTTAAGCATGGCCTTTCATCGTTAATATTAAAAAAACTGTTGCATACAAAAATATGAAAATCGGTGGTATTATAGAGAAATGTTTGATAAACACGCTGATGCAGACAGTTTTCAAATCGAAGAATTATTTTAAGAGATATTTAATGCTAAAGTTGGACAAAATCGTTCCATTAAAAAAGTTCTATTGGAGAAAAAACTATACATGAGAATTTAATCATTTTTAGATCATTTTATACGTTATAAGTTCCCGGTGTGCAGATTGTATTTATTTTTCTTATTTGACTCATTTTTTGAGGTTTTATTTCAATTTTAAATTCAAATTTTCAGCATTTCGAGAGATATTTTTTACAAATTTTAGAAAATGTTATTAATTTAAAGTGTTGCCAGTTGTATAAACAGCGCAAACGATAATGTTTACTTGAAATTAAAAATTTATTTTACACGTGACTATTATAAACAGAAAATATAAAAAGCAGGAACTCAATGAAAATTACGTCATAAAAATTATAATTACACGTGAATTTTAAAAGAAACAGAATATTGTAAAATAATAAATTCATAAACATGCGTTACAAGTCTTAAATAGGAAAACTTACGTCACATTTACGTCACATTACACTTATTATATAAAATAAACAAAAAATAATATTGCAAAACAGTTTAAATTTAAAAATTGCTCGAGACATTTATTTGATATTTTAAGATGATCATATAATATTTCATTTCTAACAAAAGTATTTTTACGTGAATATTAAAAAGAAAAAGAAAAGTTTGGTGAAAATTACGTCAGATTATAATTCTCAGATTCAAATTATAATTCAATCTTCCGAAATCTTTTTAAAGCCGATTAAATTATCGTGCTGTTAGAGTCTGCGGTGTCTGAACGGGGGTTGACGAGCGTAGCTCGTAGGGGGCAGAGCCCCCTAGTAACTGAAAAAAAAAATTACAATTGCTTCAAAAAGCCCGGCTTTTCTAAACTGGAGAAATGTAAATTAATTAAGGAACGCGGAAATGTCGAAGAAAATGTTACTCTCTTTGATTTTTTGGAAGTGGATGACAGTCTCATTATTGCGCAGTATCCTACTGATAGTGATATTTTAAGCAGCGTTATGAACAATGATGGTGAGAGTGACAATGAGCATGAAAACGAAAGCGTACAACAAGAGAAAAAACCATCACGCAGTGAAATGATAAGTTCTTTTGATCTTACAAGGAGAGGACTTCAAATGGAGGAAAATGTTCCCGATACAGTTTTTCATTCCTTGCTAAAGTGTGAACATTTTTTTCGAGAGTGTAACAATTTTGAAATCAAAACAGGGAAAAATTGCAAATTTCTTCGTCTAAAATTAATGTAAGTTTTCCTTATGTGATTTTTATTATGCTTTCAAATAAATGTCTGTTCTCTTTTTTTAAACTGTTTAAATAATTAAGAAATATAATACTAGTTTAATATTTATAGTTAAACATTTCAATTCTTAATTAAACACCTCAAAAATAATTTTTGTTTAAAATGTACACATTAAATAGGAATTTTTACTCATTCTCTATATATCGAATTTTTTACTGGAACAATGGATTTCGTTATATAGAGACTCGACTGTATTATTAAAAAAAACTTTTTAAAATTATTGCCGCTCTTCTGCTTTTCTTCCCCCCCCCCCCCCCCCCATTCCCTTCCTCTTTGCGGTTGACTATTGTGGCTTAAAATTTGACTTTTCTTAAATTAGCGGCAATTAATTAAATGAGATTTATTTTGGAGAGTAGACGAAAAAAAATCATTATTTTTCCTTTACGGTGACTATTGTAGATTAAATTTATGTTATCTGAAATTAGCAGTTATTAATGTTTCGCAGTTTAGAGGTATTTCATAAAAATATTTATGAAAAACGCTTTTTTATTTGCGGTGACTATTGTTAACTTAAAATTTGGCTTATCTGAAATAAGCGGTTATTCATTAAATAAGATTTATTCTGGAAAGCAAATGAAAAAGATAATAAAAAATTATTTTTTTTTTCTTTGCTTTGCGGTGACTATTGTAGCTCAATTATCTGAAATTAGCGGTTATTAATTAAATAAGCTTAAATGAGCTTTATTCTGGAGAATAAACGAAAAAAAATTATAAAAAACTTTTTTTTTCTTCCGAATTGGCTGCTGTTTGAAGAGAAAACATTCAATTTTTACCTTTAGAAAACAACTGTTTTAATGGTTAAAAAAAAATCTTTTGTTTTGTATTTATATAACTATATCAGAAAAGAGTTGACAAAATTAGAAAAGTAAACCGATTCAATAGTTTTGAGTCATCGTGATCAACTATTTGAAAATTTCACTTTTGAGAAAAATAAGTTGGAATTTTTGTGTTATCATTACTATGCGGTACTTATTATTTTTTTCTCTCTCTCTCACGTAGAATTATCTATTCCAGCACCCTAAAATGATTCCTTTTCCGTTGATAAAGCTTCTAAAACAGCAACTCTCCGAAAATCGATTTTTCAAAATTTATGATCAGGTGTAACTCCTTAACATAATGAAACATTAAATGAAAAAGGACTAAGGCCTTTTTCGTTAGAGAAGATTTGCCGCCGAACCTCCTATGGTAGGAAATTATTAATTATGTTTTATTTATTCTTTCATGCGTTGATTATTTATTTTAACGCCGGAGCCACTGGGCAGAGCTCCGGTACTTCTTTGTTTTTAGTAAATATATAAACATTGGTCGGAATTCACCAGAGCTCATAAATACAGGACTCCGGAGCCCAGTGCAATAGCGTTTATTTTTTGTATCATGAACGCTGCCTATTTTAAGGCTTTACTCTGCACATTTACGAAATCGCTTTCATTTGTAAGTAGATATAATTGCTCGAACCTTTCCGATAACGGTGTCAAATTTTTTATTTAATCTGATTTTCAGAGGCTCACCACAGAAGATTGTTAAGCGGAAGGAATCTATTATAGTTTAAGATATGCACCTTCTATAGAAAATTGAAGGACGTTGTTCCATTCTTCAGCGTATAAGTATTAATCCAGAATTCTGCAATTAATTAACATTAAAATTGGGCAGAGATTTTTATTCAGAAGGAGTGATAACTAAAAAGTGGAATAGTTGACAGCTAATTATATGCTGATAGATATATTAATTCTTTTTATTTTGCTAAAGAAAAAAAATGCTTTAAATTTTGCAAATATTGTATGCAATATAAATATGTGCTGATTGCAGTGACCGTGGGGTGGAGGGGACGCTATGTTTGTTAGTACTACAGAATATTAGGGCTTCGGTACTTTTTTTGTTAGAAATTAAGCCTTCCAGAGCCCTCTGACAAAAATATAATTTCAATTATCCTTTTTGGAAAATGTCGATAGAAATTTATTTTTGAATATTTGATATTATTTAATTTTAATTGTTCAATTTCTCTGTTACCTAATTATGTTGATATGTTGAAAAAAAATTGCGTAGGGTGAAAAAAAAAAATCCCACTTCAGCTTTTTTGACGCCTATTTTAAAAATAGGGGATCTGGCAGTTGTCAACTGACAGTTATGGATATTTAAGGACCTTTTAGTGGATCTGGAAGAAATACTTTGTGCAGGGGCATCCTGCGCCAATGTGTCAAACGCGGATAGATCATAACATTTTCCCAAAAATATTCACTTTGGCGAATGCTATTTTTCGCGGATGAAAAACAAATTTTTTTTATGGCGTTCAGAACGCATTTTTCCGTTATTCTATTTGTTAGGTTAAAATCAAAGTACCGTAGACTCCCTCAAATCCACAACCCTAAAATCCGCACATTATCACTGATGTAAGCAATGGAGCTTTCAGTTCAGATGTAGGAGCAAAATTACAGACTGTTTTAGATTTATATCATTCCATATGTATTTTAAAATATAATTCTCGATAATCTGACTGAACTCGTGGCTTTTTATGAAGGAAGTATAAATTTATTTGTGAAAAAAAATCAAGATCTTGCTGATATCACTGGTCATCACAATCTTTTACCCAATGTGTTTATGTATTAATCAAGCTTTTCTTCGTTTTCAAGTCTGGCTAAGCCTGAAATAAAACTTCTTTACTTTATGATTTTGATGTGAACTAATAGGTTAGCTTTATTAGGAAAGTTTCATTAAATAATTCAAGGAAAATGTATCTCATCTTTATTATGCATAATTAACTATACAAATTAGTTATTTACTTGACCTTTACATTTAATAATTTAAAAGTAAGTAATAATTTAAATCATTTTAAAAATCTTACTTTTTATCATTTCAGTTTATTGCTTTACTTAATTATTTTTATGTTTTGCTATATTGCAGGCATTCATTATAATTTTGATTGCAGTATGCCTTTGAAATGACTGTTTAAGAAATGTAAGCAAAGCAATGACCAGAAATCCACAAAATTCTAAAATCTGCACAACCTCTGGTCCCAAGTTGTGCGGATTTGAGGGATTCTACTGTAGTACTTTTAAAAGAAAAACCACAACATAAAGATAAATGTACAGCATGACAGTATTAAAACCATGCGATTTGAGTCTGTCTTCTGTAACACAGCGTCCACTCTCAACGGTGTCCAATAGCTAATTCCTATTGTTAGTCGTAGACATATACTTCTAATTACAAAAATGTTTCAAATGAGGTGCAGAAGTATTTTAAAAGCGACTTTGTTAATTAAAAAAAAAAAAAAAAAAAAAAAAAAAAAACCCTGCCGGCCTACAGGCGGAGGTAGATTTCGAAGTAAGTACTAAATTTCACCTACAAAACTTAAATCAAGATTAGAGATAAACCCAGTTTCTTCACCAAGAATGAGCTCTAGGGAACTAAACTTTTCGTGAAAATTCTAATATACATGAATACACATACGCATGTATATGGAATAGGTTTAAAAATGGCTACAGCAAATTCAGATAACCTCAAAATGTTAAAATATGTTAATATTTCCATAGTCGGGTTTTTATCATGTTTGAATACGTTTCTTCAAACTCACATGACGTTACATATTCACCTGCTGAGGTCTATTATATTTCCAATATGACGCAATATATATATATATTTTAATCCGTCAAACTATTTATTTTATTTTGAGTTTTCAAGCGGAAATCTTGCTCTAGAAAACTTCTGACGTAATATTCAATTTGCTTTCAATTCGTCAAACTATTTATTTTATTTTATTTTTCACGTGAAAATCTTGCAGTAGAAAAATAATATTTGTGGTGAGAATTTTATCGTTTTTTTTTTTTTTTAATTGTTGGCAACTGCTATAACGGAAAATATTTATTTTCTCCTGTCATTGTTGTGTAAGAGCTGGTTTTATCAGAATCATGTTAAGACAGTATTCAAAATTTTGAACTCTCCCCAATTCCTTCCCCTTGGGTCGATTTGCCCATTTTCAATCCCCACCGAGATATTTGCCATCTCAATGTGTTTTGCAAGTTTGAAGACAATCCGTGCATAATTGCGACTTTTATCGTGCGGACAAAATTTAGTACATACATGCATGCATACATATATATATATATAAACTTTTTAGGTGGGGGTGGTTTTGGGTTCCTGGGGTCATATAATGAAAAGTTGTGAAGGAATTTTTCAAAAGTCGCACCATGGTAACAACTGCAATAGGTAGTATTTCTTACGAAATCTACCTAAAACATTTCTTAAAAAAAATAAGAAATTTAAATTTTTATACGGTCTCCGGTCCTATAAGTTATATTTAGTAAAATTACCTATTACACTAAAAAGATGGCCTTCCTTATGGTGTTGCTCGCACCTAGCATTAAGATCTGGTGCCCTATATTACGAAGTTTGAGAATCGATAAAATTTTTCTGTTAAAATAATATTTCTTGATATTGATTGCATAACTTTCTGAAAATGCAATTTTCGAGACCACTTATCGGACTATTAACATTGAAGTTTTTTAAAGAAAAGCATTTAAAGATAAAAATTAGTTAATAATAAGTTTAAAATATTGAAAACAGTTTAAAAAATCTTTCAAGAACCCACGAATTTGATTTTAAAAATTGCAACATTATATTCACTTTTTTGGCGGGAAAATAGTTGGTGTTCTTTTTTTTTTTCAAAAGTAGAGCTTACCGGCAACCCTAGCCAAATGTCATAGCTGTTTGTCTGGCGTGAGGAGTGGTTTGGACCTCGCTAGAAATTGTAATGTCCGACCTAATTAGCCGCAGTATTTTTTTTTAAATTGTGAATACAGCAACATTTCATTTTAAATATTCGAAACTTTATTCCATTCGATTTCAAAAGAAAATAGTTTGCTTATTTTGTACTTCACAAAAAAAATAGTTTTCAATGATCTTGGACATTAGCCTTACTCTTCAGATAAAGCGGGCTGAAAATTGTAGCACCCTATTTGGCGACTTAACTCACTTTTGGCGTGAAATAAACAAATAAAAAAGTAATAATAAAAAATTAAAATTATATAAAATATGATTTTAACAGAGAAATTTTATCGGTTCTCTAATTTTTATGTATAAGGCTACAAAATAATTCTTCGGACACTTTTCAAAAATCTATTTTTTTCATTACTCAATTTGGGTTTAAAATATTATTAAAATATGTTTATAATGCAAAATATAGTGTAAAACATATTAGCATAGGGCCAAAGTTTTATTTAAATAGCTATGTTATTTTACAAAAGTTTTCCCCTTAAGATCATTTTAGGCCACTTTCCCCTATATTTATTTATTTATTTATTTATTTATTTTGCATTGGGTAGATCTCTAAAAAGTCCGTTTTTTATTTTTTAGATTTTGTTGGCAGGTTTTTTTATGAGGATACTTTCGCTTTCGAAACCGGTTCCTAAACTGAAAGTATCCTTTAAAAAAAAAAAAATCTGTAAACAAAATCGGAAAAGGAAAAAACTGTCTTTTTTATAAATAGACCCCAGTTATCCAATGCGAAAAACTCATTTAAAAAATGAAAATGGAAACAAGATATTTATTTTTTAATCTCCCATAGGATTAACATTAGCGAACAGGTGTTTTCACGTGAGTGAAGTAGCCTCTTAAGGTATAACATCACTTAGACGTCTTGAAATTGAGGACGTGCTCGGATTTTTTTTTTTTTTTTTTTTAAGGAAATGCGAAGAGTTTACAAAAAATAATTTATTATGCATGTATCAAAGTAAAAAACAGTATTTCTGTTAAAAAAAATTCGTAAAAAAATCATCGAAATCGGTCAATTAACTGTGGAGTTATGACTTTTTTAACAGAGCGGGAAAAAAACTTGCTTATAAATAGACAATCGGAGAAAAACCTTCCCTTATTAATATTATCTTCTTTTTTTTTTCAGGATATTTCCTACCAGATACTGAACGGTGTGGATTTCCTTCACTGCAACCGCATTGTACATAGAGACCTGAAACCTCAGAATATTTTAATCACAAACACGGGTCACGTGAAGGTGGCGGACTTCGGGCTGGCGAGGATAGTGGAGCGACAAATCCCTGTCACGTCTGTGGTAAGTTCTGTTTAATTATATTATATTTACTCTTTTCTTCTTCTTTTATTTTCTTGTATGCAAGAAGAAAGTATTGGATTCGTGAAAAATTTCGACTTCTGGTTTTCGACGGATTTATACGTTTTTGAAAGTCCTGAATACGACTGGGCTCTTTTTTGAAAATGCCTGTCTGTAAGTCTCTCTAATCTGTCTGTATGTGGACAAATATTGTGGGAGTTCTAACTCAGGAACTACTGCACGGATTTAACAAAACTTCAGATTCATTTTGACTTTGACATAAATGGGAGCTGATTAGATTTGGATGTATATCGCCCAACAGATGCCACTGTTATGCTGCACTCCTCGGAAAAGGCAACCGCGCACGCGCACCCATCGGACGTCGGGAGAAGAAGATATTTTTTTTTTTCACATCTGCATTAAACAGAAAATGACATGCTAATAAATAGCGTCGATTTTCTAATGCAAAATTGTAAAATATACGAAATGACCTTCGTAAAAAAATCTAATTTTTGGACGCTTTTTTAATTTGACAAAATTTACAAAAAGTTTATTTTAGCAATAACGATGCGAAACGGAATCAAATGGTCCATAAAACTTTGGCATGAAAAATGAACCCAGTATCGTCGTTTGTTGAGAATTCTATAAACAATTTATTTGACACAAATATTGAACTTATTATCTGAACAATTTATCTGTCATTATGAACAATTAATTCGTTTATCCCTAAATAACTTGTTATAAAATTCATTTAATACATCAATGAGTTGTAAAACAGTTTAGAATGAGTTAGAAATACATTACTTTATCTTGTTTCAAAAGCATGATGGGTTACACAGAACAAACATATTTTTAAAAGGATGATTTCTTTTGCCTTTGTATCTTTTCAGCTTTCTTGGCGTTGAGGGGAGGGGAGGGTGATTTTTTAAATCGGAAATATTTCTAATGTAAGGACATTCTATTTGTATATTTCCTACTTCTACAAAATACTAAGACAAATATTGAAAATAAAAGATTTGAGCGGGGTTCTAAATAGTGCACAATATCCCAATAAATTCAAATTTAATGAATCCTTCTAAAATGTATTAAATGATTATGTAAATCTTCTAATGTAGTTTAAACAATTCACGAAAAATGCTTTAGAAGATAAAATTTTTATGAATTCATAATTCAGTACATAAAGGGTTATATTAACTACTGCTTTCAGAGGTAGTAGCAATCAATATATAATCCTCATTGAAAGCCCACTGTATAAGTAACTTTGACTTTTAGGTGTGTTGCAGATGTGCAACGCGTTGATACAAAGGGTTAAGTTTGTAACTAGGGATGCACCAAATATTCGGTATTTATTCGATACTCGGCCATACTACCGAATATTCGGTTAGGCCGAATATCAAAATATTCGGTATGCCGAATATTCGGCCAGACCGAATACTTTAAAGACCTTTTAAAAAATATTTTTAAAGACCTTAAAACAACTTCTATTTTTAACTGTCAATTAATAAAAATATTTAGAATAATTAGGAATATAATTATATTTAAATAAAAGAGAATGCTTTTACATTTTTTATTTGCTATTTGAAAAGTATCACGTAAGAAAATGAACCAATAATGACGATTTTAATCCCCTTCCTGACAAATAAGCAGTATATGACTGTAAAATCTTTCTTCCGATTCCTACAAAATTTCACTTTGATGTTAAAATATTTCTTTTAGAATATAAGACAAATTTATTCATTTGTTTTAATTCAGAGGGGAATCCATGAAATTTAAAACTTTATCAATTAAAGAAGCTTTAAAACTGCATTCTTCTTAAATAACAATCCAAAGGATAGGTTTTTTTAGTGTAAAATTTACTTGTAAAAAGATCTTGTTTATCAATATGGAAGTATGTAGATTAAATATTATGTAAAATTGTTTAATACTTTCAAACTCTGAAATTTCGGCAAGCCAAATATTCGGTATTCGGCTTCAGGGGCCTCGCTAAGGGGGGGAGCCTCCCCCCCCAAACATTAGCGAATGTTATTAGACTTGCAAATTTGCAAACTTAGCTGGCAAATTTGTTTAATATTTTAATAAAAAACTATAACATATTTTCTATTTCTGATAGACTTGGCAAAAATTACAAAACTAATTGGGAATATTATTAAACTTTTAACAAATAAGAACTATATTACATTTTCTAACTGTGGTAAGTTGGCAAGTACTGAAATTTGACTTGGCAATTTAAGGTTCTTTCCCCCACCAATAAAAAGTCTTAGCGATGGCACTGTTCGGCTTGGTAGTAACTATTCGGCTAGCCGAATATTCTGTATTCGGTTTGCCTGTTGGCCCAATATTCGGTATTCGGCCAAAATCACTATTCGGTGCATCCCTATTTGTAACCTATTTAATTTCTATGAAAAACAGAATTCAATTTATTCAACGGAAGGGGATTTTACACTATTCAAATGTTTACATCGTTTAGTGCAGACTTCGGTTAGTGCCTATTAAAACTGACCTCCCTCGGAAGTCCGTACTAACTGGAGTTACCGTATTTACTCTATTTTAAAAGTTTTATTTGAACTTATTTTGCAGGTGGTTACGTTATGGTACAGAGCGCCAGAGGTTTTACTACAATGTAGTTACGCCACTGCTGTCGACTTATGGAGCTGCGGTTGTATTATAGCTGAACTGTACAGAATGAAGTAAGTTCTACTGACAGATATAATTTTTAGTATTTTTCCTGTTATTGGGACCTTGTTGTTTAAAGAAAAAAAAAGTTTGCCGCTATTTGGGCTTTAGAAAGTAAGATTGATTGCAAAACGATATAAACAATTATAAAGTATAACTGGCGAGCTATTATGCTTGATTACGTATACAGGGTTTCTCTAAACTCATGTGCCAAACTCTTACGGGAAGGTTACGTATAAATAAAGAAGCAATTATGGTATAGCAATGTGGGATCGGAAATGAAATTTTTTTGTCGGAAAACAAGAAGCTCAGAGGAGATGAAAAACAAACGTTTTATTGACATAACAACTATATAGATTGGAGGCGGCTTCAGAAACCAATCAACTCATCGAGTTGAAGATTGAAACTACAGCATTAGACAGAAATTAATTAGCGTATTAAAATGCAATGGGCCTGCCAAGTCTTATCTGGGTGGAAACCACCTGCAGACCCGAGTTTAATGGTTGATTGGTAGTTTTCCTGCACCAAAGGTATGAAAACAGGGAGGACTGGAAGCAGGAAAACACAATGGTAATCCTACAATCAACCGCTAAAATCGGGTTTGCAGGTGTTTTCCAACAAGATAGGACTTGGAAGATCCGTTGCATTTTAATATGCTCATCGAGTTCTGTCTAATCCTTCAACTCGATGAGGTGATAGTTTGTGCATTCGGGCTCCCGGTCTATACTTCATTTTTAGCTCACAGGCTATCAAAGCCTGAGAGCTAATGTGCCCTCCCGTTCTGTATGTATGTATGTATGTACGTACGTACGTATGTACGTAACGCGATAACTCTTGATAGAAACATCGATTTGCTTCAAAATTTTTCCTAGGTTCATTGTGATAAGGCGCTTCCATGATTAGTTTTGGGGAGTTCATTGGTTAAGGATAAAGGGGGGTTAGTCCACCCCCCTTAATTCAGATAAATGGGTTTTTCATGCAGAATGATTCGATTTGCTCGAATTTGGTATACCGGTTTATTATGTTAAGGAACTTCCCTGATTAGTTTTGGGGGTTCATTGGTTAAGGATAAAGAGGGAAAAGGGAGGTTAGCCCGCTCCTCTTAATTTTGATAAATGGGTTTTTCATGCAGAATGATTCGATTTGCTCCCGAAGTATGTATACCGGTTTATTATGTTAAGGAACTTCCCTGATTAGTTTTGGAGGTTCATTGGTTAAGGATAAAAGGGGGGAAAGGGGGGGTTAGTCCACCCCCTTAATTCAGATAAATGGGGTTTCACGCAGAATCATTCGATTTGCTCCGATTTGGTATACCGGTTTATTATGTTAAGGAACTTCCCTGACTAGTTTTGGGAGTTCATTGGTTATGGATAAAGGGGGGAAAACGGGGTTCGTTTACCCCTTTTAATTCAGAGAAATGGGTTTTTCATGCAGAATGATTCGATTTGCTCCGAATTTGTTATACCGGCAGGAACTTCCCTGATTAGTTTTGGGGGTTCATTAGTTAAGAATAAAGGGGGGAAAGGGGCTAGTCCACCCCATTTAATTCAGATAAATGGGTATTTCATGCAGAATTATTCGATTTGCTCCGAATTTGGTATACTGGTTTATTATGTTAAGGAACTTTCCCTGATTAGATTTGGGGGTTCATTGATTAAGAATAAAGGAAAAAGAGGGGGCTAGTCCACCTCCTTAATTCAGTTAATTGTGTTTTTCATGCAGAAGGATTCGATTTGCTCCAAATTTGGTATACCGGTTTATTATGATAAGGGGTTCCCTGATGAGATTTGGAGGTTCACCAATTCACGCAATCAATGAAACCTGTTTAGTCCAGGCAATAGAGACCGTATAGGGGCTCTACCTAGCAAAATTCATGGTAGTTCTGGAAAAAGGCTTACTATATGTTTTTTGGCTCGCTAAAGCCGAATTTGTAAGTTCCCACCAAAATTTCCCCCGGCAACCCCCCCCAAAATTTGTTTAAAAAAGCCCCCCCCCCCAAAAAAAAGTTTTTATTAAAAAAATCAATTTTTTTATTGTTTTAGGCGACACAAAAAACTTAAAGTAAACCTTATAAGGAAAGTTCGTAGGGGAGAGGGAGGACGAATGTAAACGTGTGAGTGGTTAAGTGAATTGCGCACTTAGTCCACGCAGCACCGCGCCGCATGTTCCGAGGCAGATACCCCCTTCCCCTTCATCCCAAGTCATAATGT